>CM052651.1:425289-449889 GCA_028533165.1 Leontopithecus rosalia | reverse complement strand
AATGAAGCAGCTGTTACACTGTCAGTATCAACCAAAGCAGTAAATGAGTCCGCTGAGGTCTATGTATGGTTCTTTTCACAGTAACCCAGGACTATGAAAACAGCTGGAGACAGACTGTGCAAAGCAATCCTGATAACTGACAGAAAACTTAAAGTTCTGTGACCTTTAAAAACAGTTTGTCAAAAAACAAGACCAAAATATCTTACTTCCAGTGATAAATGTATATGGAAAATTAAAATACAGGAAAATACTTGTTTAGAATTAGTGTTTTACTGTAAAAGTCTTTTTAGGAGTAGTTTGAACAGTGGGCGCCTTTTACCTCCCCTGGTATAGTAAGGGGTGAGCATGTTTTCTGTGCCTCGGAAACGGATCAAACTTAGGACTCTGACTATCCACCGACACTGTAATCCTCCAGCTTCTTACGTCATCACCGGTCTGTGAGTTCCTTAAACGTGAGTTTTCTCCATGTAAATTTTGTTAGGATATCTGTGTCTTTTCCTCACTTACGTTAGTCACCGCGGCTTCAGTAATGTCCTTGGAGGCTCACCTAGAGTCTCTCCAGTGGCAGTCGTGTCAGCATTCCAACGGTCAGCAATTTCTTCAGTCAACCCATTTGCACTTTATGTGTGATTCACTCCGCATGATCACTTTTCCTCTTTCCTGCCCAAGTTCATCTTTTGATTATCCAGGTTCGTAAAACAACCACATGGGTTTATAACTGGGAAACAAGGTGACCACACTTTGTTGTCTGTGTGAACAGATACACAGTGACCAGTCACCTATTCGAAAGAAGAGAGTGGTCACTAATGATGTATATGCAATCCACAGAGTGATGAGTGGTCTACAGAATTAGCTGTGAAGTCTGTCCTTTAATACATCAAAGTAACTGAAATCTGAACTGGTTAGAGGGACACTAATGTTGTTTAAACTGTGGAAGCAACTGCTAATCAATACGAGCCTGTTGTTTCTGCCCATACCTGTCAGAAAAGGTATGTTCCTAATTGCACTTTTTAAGGGTTGTGCTACCTAAAAGCCAGTTCAAGACTATGTTTGCCCTAAATGAAGAGTAAATTTCACATTTTGTGTTAGAAAAGGAAATATGTATTTTGAGAGTCTAGTAAACGTTTTCCCCCAGGAGGTTTCAGAAAGGTGTTCCGGCACTGCTCGCTATGTAAGCAAGATTTTTAAATCCTCCTCCTCTGATGTCAATATAACCCTCAATACCTTATTTTAAAAAACACACACAGGTAGGCTGTATAAATGGAAGACCACAGACAAGCAATTTGAGAAAGAAAAAAACTTAAGGAGTCCCTTCTTAAAGGTTTTAGGCACATTTCTTTAGATATTACTTGTTTTAAATCAGAATAGTCTTTCTCCATAACTAAGGGCAGCAAACCAAAACTCTCATACTGTCTTACTTAGGATGTTATGGCCGGGTGCAGCACTTTGGGATATCACAATCCAGGTTCATACTGTATTAGTTACCTGTGCTGATAGAAAATGACTCATTTCTTAAGGTTTCATTGTGCTCACATTAAAGCTTTGATTCAAAGCTCTATTCTCAACCTGGCATGGCAGCTCACACCTGTAATTCCAGCACTTTGGGAGACCCAAGCATGGTGGTGCACATTTCTAGTCCCAGGTACTTGGGAAGTTGATGTGGGAGAATCACCTGAGCCCTAAAGGCCGAGGGTGGAGTGAGCAATGATCCCATCACTGCACTCTAGCTTGGGCAGCAGAGGGAGACCCTGTGTCAAAAACAGAACAAACCCTCTCTCCCAAAAGCAGGCTGTAATTGTGCCTTCAGTAGTACAAAGGGTAAAGGAGAAAGGTGTGACCTCCTCTCATATACAGTTGCCCTCTTTCTCCTGGTGTTAGTCTTCCTGGTGTCAGGGAGGAAGGAAAGAAAAATGACGACTCCATTTGTACTTCAGCGGTGCCCTTCAGTGGTGACCTTTAGTGGTGAGGGCTCATTAGATACTTTGTTAGTGTGAAGAGCTGTTGCTGTTTGAATTCTTATGTCCAAAGTGACCACTTTCTATCTTCCAGTGTTAAGATTTTTGCACTTGTATGAATTGACTCAGCGGGGTCCTAATATGTTCTCCATGTGACTTTTCTTTAAATGTTATATTCACATAAAATAGGGATTTGTTACTTTCTGTCCACATAAATACAAGACAATTTAAAAAAATTGTAGCAGCAGACAACATAATTATCCACATAGAAAGCATAAATAGATGAAACCACCTTGCCACGTCAGTACCTATGCAACAACTCCGCATGATCTGCTCACGTGCCCAGAACCTAAAGTACAAAAAAACAAAACAAAACAAACAACCGTTAGGAGAGTGTTTGCTCACTGCAAAACAAACAGCTTCTTTATTCCCTCATAATAGCGAGTTCGTATATAATGTTACTCTGTAAGGGTTCCCACTGCTACCTCAGCATAATCTCCTTTGTTTAAAGTGTTGCATAAGAGAAAAAGGCTTATGCCATCTGGGATATGAGCTCTGTGATGTTGAGTGTCATTACAGAGAGATCAAGGGGAGCTGAATTAGATGATGATAATGTAGCTAAAGGAGAATGGTGGCACCGTTTTTTGTGCCTATCTTGCATTGATCAAATTGCATTATTCCAATTGAACTTCTCTATTACAGTAATAAATTCCTTCTTTCCAATTCTTTTTAAATACCTCTGCTTTTTTTTCTTTGTAACAATACATTCATGCAGGAGAAAATGGCCTGAAAAAGAATTCCTTGGAGAAAAGCCCAGATCTTTAGTTTGTGAAATGTGCTCTCAGTCTTTATACCCAAACTAAACCTGGTATTTTTGGTATTAGTTCTGTTCATGTGATGAATCATAGTTATTGATTTGAATATGTTGAACCAACCTTGCATTCTACAGATAAAGAATATTTGATCTTTATTAATTAGCGGTTTGATGCGTTGTTGGATTCAGTTTGCCAATATTTTGTTAAGAATTTTAGCATCAATATTCATCAAAGATTTCAACCTGAAGTTTTCTTCTTTTGTGTGTCTCTGCCAGGTTTTTGTATCAGGATGAGGCTGGCCTTATAAAACGACTTAGGGAGAAGTCCCTCCTCCTCAGTTTTTTGGAAGAGGCTCAGTAGCAATGGTTCTAGCTCTTCTTTGTACATTTGGGAGATTTTGTCTGTGAACCCAAGTAGTTCTGGGCTTTTTCTTGTTGGTAGGCCTTTTATTACTGATTCAGTTTTAGAACTCATTATTGGTCTGTTGATTTGCTTATGTGGAATGGATCTTGTACTCTTTGTTTTCTGTTTTGCTTGTTAATGACAAATGAGATGGATCTTCTCTTTCACTTATGAAGCTTCATGTGGCTGGATACAAAATTCTTGAATGCAAATTCTTTTCTTTAAGAATGGTGAACACAGGACACCCATGACTTCTGGCATGTGAGGTTCCTGCTGAAAGGTTTACTGTTTGCCTGATGTGCTTCCCTGCCTAGGTGACATATCCCTTCTTCCAGCTGTTCTCAACATTTTTTCTTTGGTTTTCACCTTGGAGAATGTGATGAATATGTGCTTTGGGGATGGGCTTCTTAAGTAGTATTTTGCATGGATTTTATGCATTTTTTGCATTTGAATGCTGGCCTCCAACAACGCTGAGGAAGCTTTCATGAAAGATATCCTGAAATATATTTTCCAATTCCTTGCTTTCTTGGCTTCTCTTTCAGGGATGCCACTGAGTCATAAGCTTGGTCTTTTTATACAATCCCCTATTTCTCAGAGGTTTTGTTAATTCTTTATTTTTTTATTAATTTTTTCTGACTGAATTATCTCAGAGAACTGGTCTTTGAGCTCCGAGATTCTTTCTTCAGCTTGATCTATTCTGCTGTTAATACCTGCCGTTGTGTTGTGAAATTCTCCTCAGCTATATCAGATCAGTTTGGTCCTTCTCAAAATAGGCATGTCACCTTTATCTCCTGAATTGTTTTATTGTATTCCTTAGGATTCTTGGCTGGGGGTTTGAATCTTGATGATCTTCATTCCGATCCATACCTGAATTCTATTTCAGTCATTTCAGCCTGGTTAAGAACCATTGCTGGGGAAGTAGTACAGTTGTTTGGAGGTAAGAAGACATCCAGCTCTTGGAGTTGCCAAAACTCTTGTGCTAGTTTTTTTTCATTATTGTGGGTCGATGTTTCTTTAATCTTTGAAGTTGCTGTCCTTTGGATTTTTTCTTTTATCTTTTTGCTGTTCTTGGGGGTTTGTGTTATATGTTAGGTTCAGTGCTGGAGGCACTCTGGTTGGGCATCCTGGGATGTCCTGCAAGCACACACAGCCTGGCTGGGGCCCTGGAACAGGCCAGCTGACAAAGGGGAGC
Organism: Leontopithecus rosalia; assembly: GCA_028533165.1. Lineage (NCBI taxonomy): Eukaryota > Metazoa > Chordata > Mammalia > Primates > Cebidae > Leontopithecus > Leontopithecus rosalia. The sequence goes on along the minus strand of CM052651.1, from coordinate 445,525 downwards.
TCAAGTCAGACTGCTTCATCTTACAGGCAGGGCCACCTTGCTCTGTTCAGGCCTAACAGTTCCTGTAAGGCTAAAGTCTCCTAAGGGCACATGGCGAGCCTTGGGGGATAGGCATTCCTGGTCATACTCCACTGAAGACATTTCTGCACCAAACACCGTGGGCAATGCACAGGGTGGATCCCTACCCCAGTCCCTCTCTAAGCAGCTCACCCTGATAGCTCAGGTGTCTGTGGGCATCATGGGATCTGTTGCTGCCGTGATTCCAGAGGTCCATAGCAAGAGGAGGTCATTCCTTGACTATTCAATTCACCCATTTCCCAGTAGTCACTAGAACCCAGGAAGAAATCTTGGTGTGTGGCAGCTCCAGGCAGAGTTTTCAGCTTCCTTTTCCTTCAGCCCAGGATCTGTGTTCTCCCTCTATTGTCAATGCCTTCCCTCTGAAGATCTGCTCAGACTGCACCAGTGTTTTTTATGTCTTAGTTTCTCCATGGGGCATGTTCTTGCTGGCTGTGACTAGTCAGCCATCTCTGTTTTGTCCAGGAAACATTTTGGTTGGTTGGTTGTTTAAGTCAGGGTCTTGCTGTGTCCCTAGGCTGGAGTCCAGTAGCCAGATCATAGTTCACTGCAGTCTCAGCCTCAGACCCCTGGGCTTGTGTAATTCTCCTGTCCCAGCCTCTGGAGTAGCAGGAACTACAGACACACAATACCACTCTGGGGTATTTATTTTTTTTTGAGACATTGTCTCCTTACGTTGCCCTGTTTGGTCTCAAACTCCTGGCTGGAAGCAATTCTCATGTGTTGACCTTCCAAAGCGCTAAGATTATTCGCGTGATCCAGGGTACTTAGCTCCATTCTTTTGAGTTCAGAATTTATTTTTATTTTTTATTTATATAAGTACCTGAGGATATACATTTTTCTCTTATCATTGTTTATATTTTATCCAATAGTTACTTATGTGGAGTGTTTCCATTATGGGTTTTAGAAATTCTACATGTTGTCATTAGTCTATTCCAGAAATTGTTTAATAGAGAGGCTTTTACTTTTAAAGAGAGAGCTTTACAAATACAAAAATTTATTCCTAGTTTTATTACAATGTGTTAAGATAGTGTTTCCATTATTTCTGTTTCGTATAACGAATTGATTTTTTCTATTGTACTTTGGGTTCTGGGGCACATGTGCAGATCATGCAGGATTGTCGCATAGGTACACACATGGCAATGTGGTTTGCTGCCTCCATCCCCCATCACCTACATCTGGCACTTCTCCCCATGTTATTCCTCCCCGACCTTCCCACCCACCCTGCTGTCATTCCCTGGGCCCCTCCAGCAGACCCAGTACGTGATACTCCCCTCCCTGTGTCCATGTGTTCTGATTATTCAACACCTGCTGGTGAGTGAGAACATGCGGTGTTTGGTTTTCTGTTCTTGTGTCAGTTTGCTGAGAATTACGGTTTCCAGATTCATCCATGTTCGTAGGACACAAATTCATCATTTCTTATGGCTGCATAATATTCCATGGTGTATATGTGCCATATTATTTTCCCTGTCCAGTCTATCATCTATGGACATTTGGGTTGGTTCCAGGTCTTTGCTAGTGTAAACAGTGCCACTAGAAACATTCATGTGCATGTGTTTTTATAGTAGAATGATTTATAATCCTTTGGATAAATACCCAGTAATGGGATTGCTGGGTCAAATGGAATTTCTATTTCTAGGTCTTTGAGGAATCGCCACACTGTCTTCCACAATGGTTGAACTAATTTACACTCCCACCAGCAGTGTAAAAGTTTCCTATTTCTGTACATCCTCTCCAGCATCTGTTATCTCCAGATTTTTTAATGAACACCATTCTAACTGGCATGAGGTGGTATCTCAATGGGGTTTTGATTTGCATTTCTCTAATAATCAGTGCTGATGAGCATTTTTTTATATGTTTGTTGGCCTCATATGTCTTCTTTTGAAAAGTGTCTGTTCATACCCTTCCTCTACTTTTGGATGGGTTTTGTTTTCTTGTAAATCTGTTTTAGTTCTTTGTAGATTCTGGCATATTAGCCCTTTGTCAGATGGGTAGATTGCAAAAGTTTTTCCCATTCTGTTGGTTGCTGTTTCTGTCTAATGACTGTTTCTTTTGCTGCACAGAAGCTCTGGAGTTTAATTAGATCCCATTTGTCTATTTTGGCTTTTGTTGCCAAGGCTTTTGGTGTTTTAGTTAGGAAGTCCTTGTCCATGCCTAGGTCCTGAATGGTTTTGCCTCGGTTTTCTTCTAGAGTTTTAATGGTGTTAGGTACTAATTGACTTTTCTTTGTGATTCATTTCTCATGAATGTTTCATATGTCAAGAACAAATGATGACGGATTTTTAACTTGATTGTGATAATCATTATAGAATATGTCTATCAAATCATAACACTGAACATCTTGAATATATATAATCTGTTTGCCAATTAATTTAAAATACATATTTGCCTTTTTAAGCTCTTATAATATCTATATATTTGATCTACCTATTTCTTTTATATATTTGTATTTTCTTTATTTTACCTGTGTTAGACTAAGAGTGGAGTTCTGTTCTGAGTGTGTTTCTATCAGTTTCTCTTTGCATGTTTCTCATTCCTTCTTGATGTATGTCATTGCTGTGGGATTTTGGTGTATGGATTAATAACTGATACTTCTATTATAAATTTTTTTGTATTACAAGGGATTTTTTATTTTTGTCATGAATTGCACTGCTGTCTGATATCAGTATTGCAAATTCTTTTTTCTCCATGTTTTCATTTGTTTCACATGTTACTCTGTGTATTTTATTCATAATTCTAGATTATTTTTAGTTGTATCTGTGTCTTGCATAGAGGGTAGATTTTTATTTTGCTTTGAGAATGAATCTAAATTTTTTTCATTGTGATATTTGAAGTTCTGGGGTGCTTGTACAGATCGTGCAGGATTGTTACATAGGTATATACAGGCCACGGTGGTTTGCTGCATCCATCCCGCCATCATCTACATCAGGTGTTTCCCCTAATGTTATCCCTCACCAGGTGGTCGTGTTTTCTTCCCCTTCCCCATTATTGTAAGTTTCCTTTGGCCTCCCCACCCATACTGAACAGTGAGTCAGTTAAACCTCTTTTCTTTATGGATGACCCAGTCTCAGGTGTGTGTTTATTAGCAGCGTGAGAACGGACTAATACACCTGACTTCTAGCTGGATGCAGTACTATAGTCTCCATGTATTTCTCAGCTGTCGTCCATCTAGGGATGACGGTGGGTGTTCCAGTGGCCCAGGCTAAGACCATTTGTGGTAGTGGTAGTTCCGCTTTGCCAGAGGTGGGCTTGCCATGTTGTTTCTCAGGTCAGAGGTGTGTGTGTTTATAAGGTGTGTTAACCAACTCGCAGCCTACTTCACCGTGGTTAGCACCACAGGTTTGTGAGTCTGGCCAGGGGCATGGATATACATTTACCCAGCCAGCCTTGGGGTGTGACTGCCAGGAGGCCTTTGGAACTGTTTCATAAGCTCCACAAGTAGCTGTAATGCTACACAGTGGGACAGGGGTCAGGCTCAGTCTCACAGACCCTTGGGTTTGTTTTTCAGGCCCAGGATAAAGCTGCATGGTGTCTCTGCTAGCCTGGGGTGTGTAGAGTATGAACATCCTGTGGGGCTATTTCTCAGACCTGGCACCTGAGTACACAGCTGCTCAGTCCTCATGGGGTCATTTCATCCAGGGGCAGCCCATTGGCCTGTGTATCAGGCCCAGCCCACAGGCACACAGCTGCTTAGTTGTCCTGGGGGTTCAGATGGGGATGATTCTCAGGTTCAGAACATGATCGCACAACTTCTTGGCTGTCTTGGGAATATATCTGATGTAGGTGGACCACAAGGCTTTTTCTGAGGCCTGTGACACAGGCACAGAGATGCCCAGCCATACCTCTTGGGGTGGCCTGTAGGGATGCTTTTCAATCATGAAATGTTGAGTTATAGCTGCAAGGCTGGTCTGGAGGTGTGTCTCCCAGGAACAGCCTGTGGGGCTGCTTCTATTGTCTGAGATTTAGATCCCCAGCTCTTGATTAGCCTGGGCACGTGTCTGCAAGAGGTGGTGCAGCAGATTCCTCCTGAAGGCCTGAACATGTGTGTATAGTTGCTGTGCTCTCCCAGAGGTATGTCAGCTGCTAGGTAACTTACAACCATTTCCTCCTTTGGGAAAGGCATGCAATAGTTTGGCTGCTTCAAGGACAGGTTTGCCCTGGGCAAGACTGCCAGACTCTTCTTCCAGTAGATGTGATAGCAGTGGGAGTTGGTTCCTCTACTGTGAAGGACAGAGTCCCAGGCAATCCTGGGCACCAGCTCTGCACAGCTATGGTTGTGTTATTTAGCCACCTGTGTGGCCTTGGAATAATGAAAATGAAGCCCCCAGTGCTGAAGAGGTGCAGTGGCTACGGGACCACAGACCAGAACACATTCCAGGGGTAGCTCTTGTCTTATGATGGTGCTGTGCTACAGGAGCTTGGCTTACAAGGGGTGATGGGGCAGTGGAAAGTATACATTTGATGCTGCTAATCCAGAACAGTGCAGTTGTGTGAACTCCTGTTCGCACTCCCAGCTGGACTCAGGGCTTGCAGGGATTGTGGGATTCTCCTGTGGTAAGAACTGTAGGTATTTGTGGTGGCAATGAAGGCTGATAGGATATTTCTGCTTACATTTTCCCATAGGGAATTCCCTCCTGTTTCTGGGACAGTCTAATCCAGGTGGATGGGATGGGGCTACAGAGGGTGAGTGTCTACATTGACACCCTCCTGGGCTTCCGGTCACCACAGTCTTTTCTTGTAGGAGAGATGAGTTTCAAATATCACTAGTCAGCCATCTTGCTAATTATCATTCTCTGTGTTAATTTTGTATTCTGCAACTACTTAATTAGAATAGATGAATTAGAATAACCATTCTGACATCTAGACTTTTAATGAAATCTTAGAGCCAAATATGATGCAGAGTATTACATATGGTCAAAAGAGCCTGGAGATTTTATTTCTAAACAACAAAATGAAATAAAAAGGCAGAAGATACAACACAGTGCTGCATGTGCTCAATATATGTCCATGTATTAACGCATACACCAGAGGATCACATCACATCATGCATTTAGAGAAGTCATTAACAAAGCAGTGGCCTAACAGTTTAACATGAATTAGCCAACCTCACTGTTGTGTGATTTTACACTCAGTAGCAGAACGGCTCTGACAGTTGGGATACTAATCACTTCTGTTCTTACCATATGAGATCAGCTTGTTCACAAAGCACAATCACTGTAAGTAGTCTCTAAGAGTTATGACCGTAAGTTATAATTAGAAACTACTTGTTTTACGTCCTACATTTTGGCATAGACTCTAAAAAGTCAAATCAGAATGTAACTGGGTGTTCCAAGTTCTTGGTCCCCCCCACCCCAGGAATGGGGGAAGAGGTCCTGGAAAAATGAGAAGTAGGGAGAGAGGGAGAGAGAAGGAACTCCCATGCTGCTGTGGGAGGGGATCCAGAGATGGAGTCCACACAGGTAAGGGGCAGGGGGACTTTTAACCTCGGAGTTACTCCCACCCCACTCAAGTCCTCATCCAGTCAGAGAAGTTCTTTCAAATTCCTCTGAAGGGACTGATTTTTGACTCTGATGCTGGATTGGTTGTCCAGCCAACAGTCCTCCCACAGCTTTTCATGGGCTTTCTAAACAAAGGGAGCTCACCTGGGCCGTCTGCCTTTCTTGTGCCAGTGAAAGTTAGAGAAAGAACTCTAGGCTCCAGGATGGACATGTTACAGAAGGCAGGTCAGGCATGTCACTGCGAAGTTCTTGCCTTTGAAACCATGCCCCTCGTGGACCTGGGAAGAGAAGTTAATCCATTTCCTCAGTCCCCACTCTGAACAGGAAAGTCCAACTTCTGTTGGGACATGGGTGTGGATCACTCTTCAGCTACTTCCTGCTGAGTTGGGGTTGGAGGGGGACCTGCAGTTGAGGTTTCCCCCAGAGGGGAGACTTTCAGGGGTGCAGGTGGATCCAGAGGTCCACGATAGAGCTCAGGAGCCAAGGACACCTAGGGTTCCAGTTGCAGAATTATTTGTGGCCATATGGTTTTAATTCTAGAAGAAATGAATGTGACAAGGAAGTTGAAGATGAGATGCCCAGAGGCCAACAAATATAGAATGGTTAGACACAGGCCTAGGGAGGAGAGAGTCAGGACAGCCAGTTGTTAAACAAGCCTTATGATACCGGTTTTTGAAGGTCTTTAGCCCTGTGTTCAATTGTGATCCCTGAGTTCTTTAAGACAACACTTAATTGGTTTACAAAGTAGCAGCTTGTTTCCTAGAAAGAGACAGCTTCACTCTCTCGAAGCTGTTAGTAGATTTAGGGCCCTTTTACTTTGAATAGCTATGGCAGCTAAAGAGTTAAGCTGTTTTTGCAGAGTGAGCGGCCTTTGCAGAGAGAATTAGCAACCTTCTCCATGTTACTATTGAACTCTGAGATAGCTTACATTAAAACTGAGTAGAGGTAGTAACTTTCCTAACGTCAGTACTAAGTTTTCCTGTTCTTCTGACTTCCCCCCCGCCCCAGGAAAAGTACTACTGGAGTTTGAGAGAGCAAGGGTAAGAGTGATAGTTCTGGTCACGCCAGGATGTAAATTAGACTCACGAGTAGTTACTTTCCTGGAGATTTTGTGGGAAGAGCAAGTGTATTTTTCTAATGGGTTGCAGGTATACAAAGGGTTGTCTCCTGGAACTGAGGCTGCGGAGCGGAGGGCCTATGATGTTCCTTAGGAAGTGTCCAAGGCTCCAGTCCAGTGTGATGAATCAATGAGTCGGTTCCCAGCACCTTATTCTGTCTACTGCAATGGCAGTTAACCAAAAATGATCCTTCCCAAAATGGGCCTAAAGAGGGAGAGTCTGAAGGGAAAGACTTAACAGGCATTAAGTCTCCAGGGCAGAACAGCTCTTTCCCTTTTTCCCTAGAGTGTCCTTCAGGTAGGGGTTTAAGAGCGTGTTGGTACTTAGCCAAGGAGGTTAGATCTGCTGTGTCCTTGTCTAATACAAGATCATTAGTAAGAAAGGCTGTCCATAAAGCATCTCATAGGGGCTCAGTCCCATTTTCTGAGGAGAGTTCCAAGCCCTTAACAGCAATAGAGAAGGCCACAAGAGGTGGGTTTCCTGTGCTAGTTTCTTTAGGTGTCTCTTAAGAATTTCATTCATCTTTTCTAATTTCCCTGAGGACTGAGGCCTCTAAGCACAGTGGAGATGATACTGTATTCCTAATGCCCTGGAAATTCCTTGGGTCACTGCAGCTTTGAAGGCAGGGTTGTTAATGATTTGAAGACAGTGAGGGAGTCCAAATGTAGAGATTATTTCATTAATCAGGACTTTTATTACCTTTTGGGCCTTTTCCGTTCTGCAGGGGAAAGCCTCAACCCAGTTTGCATAAGTTTCTACACATACTAGCAGATATTGGTATCCCCGAGAATCAGGCACATGGGTAAAGTGCATTTGCCAGTCTTCACCTGGGTAGTGACTGGCTCACTGTTCCCCAGGAGGAGCTTTGCAATGTGCTAAAGGATTGTTTCTCTGGCGTACTTCATATCCTTTGAGTATTTGTTGGACAGCCATGAAGAGACCTTTTTCTGTAAATATAGATTTGGCCGTCCGATGTGTATTCTCTGTACCCATACGGAAGGTTTGATGCAGGGTTGGAAGTACCTTCCACAGGCTGGCAGCAGGTAGGAGCCCTTTTCCTTCCTCAGTAGCTAGCCGTCCTGAAGGAAGAAGGTTATGTCCCTGGGAGATGGCCCACTTTACCTCTTGTGATGAGTACTGAGGTTTGGGTTCCTGGAGAGCATTTTCCCACATTAAAGTTTCTTCCATAAATTTTTGCCTAGCTGCCCTTTTTGCTTCTAGGTCAGCTCGGTGACTGCCCTCTGCTTCCTTATGTCCTTTCTGGTGAGCCTGGCAGTGTAGACTCCTACCTCTTTGGGTTCTTGGACAGCTTTTAGTAAGTCTAAAATTCCCTCATGGGAATTTTACGGCAGCATGGGCATGCAGAACCAGGTGGGCATGTCTGAAATCTGTGTATATGTTTATTCTCTTTCCTTTTCCTGACTTTAGAGCTTGAGTGAGGGCTACCAGTTCTGCCAGCTGGGCACTAGTTCCAGGAGGAAGGGAATTACTTGTAAGCTCTGTTTGATCACTGACTCCTGCATATCCTGCTTTTCAAACTCCATATTCTGTAAATGTACTTCCATCAGTGTATAGGTTAAGGTCAGGATCGGCTAGAGGAGTTTCTAAGAGATCCTCTCGAGACACATAGTTCTGAGCTGTAAGCTGCTGACAGTCATGTTCTGTGTCGTCTTCCTCCTCAGGAAGAAAAGTAGCTGGGTTGACGGTTGTAAATGTGTGTAGCTGAAGTACAGGCCCTTCGAGTGTTAAGGCCTGATATTTGACTCAGCCATTGTCAGACAGCCATAAGCCTCCTTTGGGGGCCAGAATTTCAGCCACATTATGTGAAGTCCATACAGTTAGATCTTGCCCTTGCACTATTTTAACCGCTTCTGAGCCAGTATAGCCACTGTGGCTACAACTCACAAGCAGTGTGGCCAGCCCTTTGCCACTGCGTCAATTTCCTTACTTTGGCATGCCACCAGTGGTGGCATGGTCCCCTGAGTCTGAGAACCCCAGTGCCACTGCTGACTTTTCTCAAACATAGAGGGAGAAAGTTGTTTCGTGTCGGGAGGCTCAGAGCTGGAACCTGCAGTAGTGCCTGCGTTAGAGTCTGAGAGGCTGCCTCAGCTATGGGGTCTCATTGTAGTAGATGGCTGGTAGCTTTTTGGGTTTCATCAGTGTGTAGGGGTTTTGCTATTTCACCACATGTGGGAAATCAGCAAAAACGAGCTACCCCCAAGAAAGCCCACAACTGTTTTAAGGTCTTTGGATGGGGGAAGGCCAGTGTGGGTTAGAGACATTCTTTATCAAGGGCACAAGTGCCCTTAGACAACATCTGCCTTAGAAAGCTGGGCTTGTGGTTTCGAAACCTTATATCCACAGGCATCAAGGAAGTTTAGGAGGTCCTGAGTGGCCTGGCTAAGGTCCTGGGCTTGAGCCTGGCTAAACAGGTGGGGCTATCTCAAAAGCCCTGGGGTAACACTGTCCAGGTGAGCTGAGAACCCTTGTCTAAAGAGTGTTCAAAGGCAAACAAACTGGGAGTCAGAATGTAATGGCACAGAGAAAAAGGCATCCTTAAGGTCTGGGACTGTAACCCATTGTGCCTCCCCTGGTATTTAAGAGAGCAAGGTGTAAGGGTTAGGTACAGCCAGGTGTAAAGGAAATACAGCTGCATTAATAAGCCTGAGATCTTCCGCAAGCCGCCATTGCCTGTTAGGTTTTTGTACTCCAGAAACTGGAGTATTGAAAGGGCTGTTGCAGGACTTTACTGGACTGTAAGCTTTTAAGTTCTTTACAATATTCAGTAGCCACTTTTTGGCTTCTCTTCTTAAGGGGTACTGTCTTTGGTTAAAAAAAAAAGAGGTGGGATCCTTTAGCCTTACTCAAATTTGCATGCATTATTTGGCTGTCCAAATTGTCTGTCCATTGCCCAAACCTCAGGCTGAATCCCATCTTGAAATGATGGGCAGCAGAGAGGGCTTTCCTCCCTGATGATGTTCATATAGAAAACAGCTCCTGCTCTGGCTAATAGGTCCCACCCTAGTAAGGGAGTGGGACTTTCTGGCATGATGAGGAAGGCAGAGAGAAGAGTGTATCTCCCCAATTACAGCTTAGGGCCTGGGGGAAGTATCAGCAGACTGCTTGTCCTAGGACTTTTTGGAGAGTTACAGACTTGGAGGACAGCTGTCCAGGGCACGAGCATAAAACAGAGAAGGCCGCACCAGCATCCAAGAGGAAATCAACTTCCTGGCCCCTTATGGTCAGCTTTACCTGTGGCTCTGTGAGGGTGAGGACTTTTGCTGGCACTTGCCCCAGGCATCCTCTTCCTGCTGTTGGGTCATCTGGTTAGCCACCTCAGGCCCTGGGAAAGTGGGCTTTACAGTGATTCCCCTTGTCACATTGGGCAAGGATGTGGTGTCCATTTCTCTGGGGACAATTCCTTATAAAGTGTCCCATTAGGCCACAGTGATAACAAGCTCTGCCAGACTGGTGGCTTATCCAAGATGTTGCTGCATTTAAGCCCCTGGGGTCTGCTTGCCTGAGGCCATGACTAGCGCTGGGGCTTTTCTCTGATCTCTCCTGCTCCTTTCAGCCTGTTCCTCCCGGTCTCTATTGTAAAACACCGAGGTTGCTAGGTTTATAAGGATTCTAGACTCTGTTCTGGCCCCAGGGCCAGCTTCTGGAGCTTCTCCAAATGTCTGCTGCTGACTGCAGAATAAACTTGTCCTTTAGTATTACCTGCCCCTCGATGGAGTCTGGTGACAGGGGAGGATACTTTCTCATGGCCTCCTGCATTCACCCAGGGAAAGCTGTTGGGTTTTCTTTCCCTGAGTTACGGTGGATAACACTGCATAGTTCCTGGACTTCTTCCTAGTTCACCTTAATCTCTCAAATATGCAGGTCAGGCGGTGCCCATGACCCCAGGCCCCCCATTCTGAGTCAGGATCCCAGCGAGGGTCCATGCTAGGGATTACGTGTCTACCTGTATGAAATCCATCATTCTCCTGTGGTGTCATCTGATCATGTACTTGACTAAAGTACCAGGTGTCCTTAAACTCGAGCTGCTGCTATAGCAGCCTCTGTCTCACTGCTGGTCAGGGTTTGATTAAGCAATAACATGATATTTTTTCAATCTAATTTGTAGGACTGACAAAGGCTCTGCAAAATATCTATGTACTAGTCTGGGTCATCTGAAAATTTTCCTGAATCCACTTGATTTGCTTTAAGTGAGAAAGTGAAAAGGGAGTGTGCACCTTAGTTGGACCAAATTCTCCTCCTACTGCCTGTAGAGGGCAGAGTCGGGGCATCCCAGCAGCCTAAGAGGCCTTGGCCATTTTGGCCTCCCCGGTTCCTTTTGGATTATTGGAGCTAAGGTGGTCTGGTCAGCCTCCAGGGAATAGAGGCTGAATGTGGTTGAGAATAAATGTAACATATAATGTCAGTTAGATAAACAGAACTATAGTTGTTAAAAATCTGGCAGGGAAATGGTTAGACAAGCCCGACATAGGGTGGAGGGCTTAGCTGAGGGACACCTCTTAAAATCAATTAAGTCATTTCCTCCTTATCACTAAGCCTTCTAATCATACTTTGACTTTCTCTGTGCATCAACTCATTGTGCAGGTGGGTGGAGAAATTATGTCATCAGGCCAGTTCATATGGTGTCTTCTACTGGAATTAACAAATTCACACTGATTAATTTTCCAGTCTCTACACTTGGTTAATATGCATCGGTCCATGAGAGGAACCCACACTGGGAAACTGAAACTGAGTTTTCCATTCCCCAGACGAATTCTGAGACTACCCTAGAACTTAGTATAGTTCCTTGTATGAAGTATATGCTCAATAATGTTCATTTGCATGTTGAATTGAACTGAGTTTGTGCATTTTCTTTACTTTCTTGTGCATTAAAAACAGTCTAGTGAATGGGAGAAGGAAATATGCACGTTAAGGGTTATGTAAATCATCAGTGCCAGGCACTCTTCTAAGCCATGTGTGTACAGTGACCTCTTTAACATGGTTGGGATGAGTGCTATTAGACAAGAGGGCTCTGTGGGCCTTCAACCCACATTTAGAAGACAAGCCCATTTTAAAAACCTGTAACATTAGACTGTGGGCCAGGGTGAATCTACCTGGGTAATGCCAACCTTGCAGTCTGTACAGCCTGTCAGCCTGCCTGTCATAGAAGAGACACAAGCTTTCCTTCCACTTCCTTTGGGGCCAGTACCCTGTTTATAACAGAGGTTGGGAGATATACAAAGAGCACTCACCCTGTGAGATTGTCTGTGGAGAAAGAGTCAAATAGTTCACTTTAGAAAACTAAACGAATGCTTACATGCTTCCAAAAGCATTATTCAGATAAAATTCAAACGTTTCCCAAGCTTCTTATCAATGGAACAATTTTTTCCACATGATTTTCACTAATATATACTAGAATAGTGATTCCTCTGACTGACCTTATTTCAACATACAAATAAACAATTATGTATTTCATAAAAGGGATGATAATGGGTTCTGGGAAAGTCCTAAAAGATGGAATTTATATTTTGAATGCTCAAGGTTTGTAAGATACTTTAATCTTGAATTGAATCTTTACCAAAAAAATCTCTGAAGGAGATCTTACTACCCTCATCTCACAGTAAGGAAACTGAGATTCAAAAAGGTCAAGCCTTTTGCTTAATGTCACCCATATTTGAAGCCATGTTTGATTTCACTACAGATTGAATTTATAGTTCTTTAACATGGACTTTTTCTTAAGTAACTTGCAGTCTTGAGTGGAATACAACACAGGTATAGGGCTGTGTAACACATGCTGGAAAACCTCAAGAGGGACATAAATTGTGTTGCAGAGCATTCAGAGAAAGTTAGTTACTTTCATCTGGGAAGATTCAAGAAATATTTTATTTGTGATGTGGCATTTGAGTGGAGCCTCAAGGGGAAATAAAAATTATCCCATGTGGTAGAAATATGGAAATGAACATCTTAACCTGTATCCAGAGAGAACCACGAAAAACCTATATAATGGTAAATGCTATTCTCTTTGACAAAGTGATACAATTGTTGTGTACCTAACAGTAGAAAACATGAAGGTACAGAGGTAGACAGGACGTCCCTGAACTCAAGATGGTTCACAACACAGTACAAGGACCTTCCCTGAATACTTCCACTGGAAACACAGGAGGTCCAGCTTGGCTTCTAGTGGAGCAAATTAGGAAGCTTCCTGGAAGATGTCGAATTTAGACTGGAGATGGATTTGCACCCAAGATACTAGAGAAGGCAGGTCCAAGAAGTAACAATAACAACAAATCCAACTGAGTGACAGAGTCGCAGAAATAGATAAAAATGAAACTTTGAGACTAGCCAGAACAATCTGGAACTGGAAATAAGTGTCTGTGTGGCCAAAGCACAAAGAAGACAAGGCATTTGGTTCTGGATGCTCATAACCACTCTTAATGGGACCAATTCTGCATTGACCTGTTGTATTTTGAAGCTCTGTATAATGCTTTGTTTTTATTAAAAAGGACTGTTAGGGTTAACAAACAGCTCGAAACTGGAGCTTGGTCGTAGGAGTTGATTGTAATGATAGACAAGTGCAAAGCAAGAGCATGACTCGCTAGGGAATTACAGAAACGATCTCAGCTTGGGTGAATTATTAGGGTACGAGCTTCCCATTAACAGACGTTTTGTTTAATGGCCTTAAAGGTCATGCCATGGATTCTTGGTTGATTTCATAGGTCATGGGCAGCATTATTTTTTAAATGAGAATGTAAAATAGATAGAAACCGACAAAGCAACAGCTATAAGAGAAAAAAGAATGTAAAATAGAGAAAAGTGCCTCACAGTCGGTCATGTTCAGTACTTTCTTGCTGGAGAATATTCTATGATCTGGAGCTATGGAATCACTCTCCCTTACAATTCGCTGCTTGTACACCCATAATCTTTGTGAGCCAGCAAAACAAAGTGAGGACAGGCTGGAATGTTCCTGTATGTCCTCCTTTATCAGACAACCGTTACTTTTCAGTCCTTATTACTCCAGCAAGAAATAAGAGACCAATGTTATAAAGCAGGACTGTCCACCCGAACTAGTGAGCATCCCAGGAATATACTAGGACCTAAGAGTTGCGCTCTTTAGTGTCCCTCCTCTGTATTTAATTCCTTAGATTAAAATGGAGAATAGGTATCTTTAAACAGAAAAGAAACCGTCCAGCCTAAGTTTAAATTTTTCTCTGTGAGAAAAGTGCTTGCTAGGGAACTAATAGAAACTATCTCAGCTTGGGTGAAATATTTGGGAATGAGCTTCCCATTAATAGGAATTTTACCTTATCTATTCTGGGATCCTCAGTACCTAATTCAGTGGTGTTCCATAAATTCTCATAATTAAAAGGGTATCAGTAATGGAAAAATGCAATGCCATTTGGCTCTAGACACACTTTCAGAATTACCACCAAATAACAGATATTGCAAGTAGGAATATAAATTGCTGTTTCAGTTTCAACACAGAACCTCTGGGGCATGAGAAATGTAACAAGTAGCAGCAGCACATTCCAGCAGGGTTCTAAAATGTTGAGATTTCAACCCATGCCCAACAATGCCAATATTAACAAAGTCACCAATATGAAACAATTATTCCCTTTTGAAAAATCGTATTCAAAGATGAATAAAAAGCCAGAATCGGAGGACAAATAAGCCAATTTTCAATCCTAAGAACCATGAATTTTTAAGTGAAGTGTGCAGATTAGCTCAATAGTACAGCTTCGTCATAAAATAGATGTATTCTACAGAGACACAGCCTGGACATAGCACTTTACAGCTGTACAGAGTCACTGGGAAGAGATAAGACTGGAAAAAAGAGGATGGCATTTGCTGGAGATTGCTAAAGTGGTTTCCTCTGGGTCCTATCAGAATCGGGCAGCCTGAGCCAATTCCAGCAACCACCACCACCAAAATCCAATTGAGCAATAGACAGTCGAAGAAATAGACAAAATTGAAACACTGAGCCTAGCCAGAACAGTCTGGAACTTACTTCTCCAGTGTCCTCCTTCTCTGAGTATCACCTTCTCCTCCTCTTACCCTCCAGTCCTTCAATTTCGTTGTCACCAGCTCCCTGACTCTTGCTGCAGCCAGTGGCTATCTAATCTGAGGTGCAGTTTTCTGAGTTCTGAAACTGGGCTAATTAATACATGGGGTAAGAGGGTGTGAAATTAAGACTTTAAAAAATCCTCTGCACTAGAAATGTGGTAGTAATCCTCTGTGTAATTCAAATTTTAAAAAACAATAGGCCAGGCATGGGGCTCATGCCTGTAATCCCAGCAATTTGGGAGGCCAAGCTGGGTGGATCACCATGTCAGGAGATGGAGACCATGCCGGTGAAGATAGTGAAACCATCTCTACTAAAAATACAAAAACTCAGCTGGGTGTGGTGGGACGTGCCTGTAGTCCCAGCTACTTGAAAGGCTGAGGCAGGAGAATTGCTTGAACCCAAAAGGCGGAGGTTTCAGTGAGCTGAGACTGGGCCACTGCACTCCAGCCTGTGGGCAACAGAGCAACACTCCATCTCAAAATAAAAATTCCATAAAATTCTGATTTTCAACATGAGTACTTTAATGCTATCTTTAAAATATCAAAAATATATACATACCGATGTCCTTATTTTGCTGTTACCCTAATTACATACTTTGTCTGCCTACTGTGTACCAACCACCTACAGCTTCCCCCTTACCAGGTCATTTGGGGGACTGGTAATAAAGTACGCACGCTCCTAGGACAGTGACTGTCCTGGTAACAGATACTTTCACTTTCTAATGTCACTG
Organism: Leontopithecus rosalia; assembly: GCA_028533165.1. Taxonomy (NCBI): domain Eukaryota; kingdom Metazoa; phylum Chordata; class Mammalia; order Primates; family Cebidae; genus Leontopithecus; species Leontopithecus rosalia. The sequence continues at coordinate 430,045 of CM052651.1, read as the reverse complement.
TTGCTATGACACCTCAGATTCTACCATCACTCTCCCTCTTCACCGCTGAGCTTGATAACCTTGGGAAGCCTCAAGTAGTTACACAGACAACAATAGCAGAAATCTCGCTGATTCATGAAAATGTGTTATAGGCCATGAACAGGAAACACTCTTCCTAAAATATACAGAGCCCACTGAAACTTTATTTTATTTTATTTTTTTGACATGGAGTTCCGCTCTTGTTACCCAGGCTGGAGTGCAATGGTGCGATCTCGGCTCACCGCAACCTCCGCCTCCTGGCTTCACGCAATTCTCCTGCCTCAGCCTCCCGAGTAGCTGGGATTACAGGCATGTGCCACCATGCCCAGCTAATTTTTTGTATTTTTAGTAGAGACGGGGTTTCACCCTGTTGGCCAGGATGGTCTCCATCTCTCGACCTCGTCATCCACCCACCTCGGCCTCCCAAAGTGCTGGGATTACAGGCGTGAGCCACCGCACCCAGCCAGCCCACTGAATCTTAAGGGGAAATTGACATTTATTATTGCCCATTATGTGTTAGTTTGCTAGATACCTTCATCTGGATAATCTCATTTAGTCCTGTTAAACTAACTACTTAGAAGAATATTTGCTTTATTAATTGAATGAACATAAACAAGATCATGGGCACTGTCTATTTTAATTAACAAGTGAGTATTATATTAGGGAGAAACTCACTTATGTAGCAAAGATGGATTGTATGCTTACTGAATGCCAGAAACTGTGCTAGGAACCAAGGACACAGAGATTAAAAGAAAAAGCCCTAACAGAACTGACTCACCCCAACCCCAGCTGCTTCAGTAGTGGCTGCCAAAGGCTCACAGGTGGCTTCAGCCAGGGGAAGCAGCCTCATCCAGAAAAGCCTGTGAGGTCATACCTTCCTGCATGAGCAGTCCAGGCCAATCAGTGATACATGGTACAAGCAGCTCAGGCCCGTGCCTCCAGGTGGGGCCAGTCTATAGTGTTATTTATGTTTCAGAGCACACTGAGGAATCACAGTGAAGTTAGACTCCAGTGCAGCCACAACATCTTTTTGCTTAGCTTCTTCCTCTAGCCTGTCCTGCTTTCCTCCTTTCCTCCCAGGTTCTCCCTGAGAGCACTCCTTCAATGACTCAACAAGAATCCCATTCCATGCTTTGCTTCTAGGGAGCCTAGCCTCATCTGCCTTCTAGGAGCCTTTTGCCTAGTAGAAAACCCTACCTGTAAACATACAAACACAATATAATTCATAACACGAAGTCATGAATGTGAACGTGCAGAACGCTGTAAGTGCACAGAAGCAGCAGCATGACAGAGTCGGCACTCAACTCCATGCCACGGTACATGGGTAAAAGGAAGACTAAATATCCACCCAACCTTCAAGTACAGTAAGGCATAGGTTCTACAGGAGAGATTAGCACATTGTTTCTTAATGAATATACAGTTAGCGTTCTAGGACTTTTAGGGGCACAGGAGAAATTATGTATATTGCGTAGGTACTTCTAAAACCATTTCAAATGTGCTGACAGGCAGCTGACCAGACTTATCTTTTGGGCATATCTAGAACACTGTTTTACAAACATTTATATGCATAGCAGCCACTACATGATGTTGTGAAAATAGATTCTGGTTTAGCAGGTCTGGGATGGGGCCTGAGAATCTGTATTTCTAATAAGCACCTAGGTGATGTTGACACTGCTGGTCCTTACTCCACACATCAAGAAATAAGCCTCTAGAGAGAGAAGTATGGTAAAAGGAGAAATCCTTAAAGAAAAACAGTTGAGTAAAGATGCAGGAGTTTTAGGAACAGAGGAAGCAATAGCGAGGGCTCTAAGCTGAGGTCAGAGGGAATGCTAAGTCATTTAATTAATGGACATTTATTGAGCATCAACTCACTGCAAATTGTTGCTCTGAGGGAGCCAATTGTCCAGCAGAAACCTGCTGTATCAAGGGCTCAGATACACAGGGATAGAGGAACTCAACAAATACATGCTTTGTATGCCCAGCAACCACTTGTCCAACTTCAGATTGCCATAACCCTGGCTATTGATCTCTGTAGCCATGATTATTTCTTTTAAAACAACTACGTAATCTTTGTCATTGTTTTTCTTTAAAAAAAACCCTAGGTCTTCCTGTAATCCCAGCACTTTTGGAGGCTGAGGCAGGAGGATCACAAGGTCAGGAGTTCAAGACCAGCATGACCAACATAGTGAAACCCCATCCCCACTGAAAAAAACAAAACCAATAATTAGCTGGGCATGTGAGTGCCTGTAATCCTAGCTACTCAGGATGCTGAGGCAGGAGAATTGCTTCAACCTGGGAGGTGGAGGTTGCAGTGAGCCAAGATTGCAGCACTGCACACCAGCCTGGGCGACAGTGCAAGACTCCATCTCAAAGAAAAACAAAAAACCTGTATCTTCTTTTACCTTCCCAAATACACACACAGTTTACTGTGGCATCTGTATTCCCATTGCCATGCTCTGTTCCCAAACTTCATTTTTAATTATACTTTAGGTTCTGGGGTACATGTGCAGATCATGCAGGATTGTTGCAAAGGTACACACATGTAACACACTTTGCTGAAGTTGCTTTTATCTTTAGGAGATTTGGGGCTGATAGGATGGAATCTTCTAGATATGCAATCATGTCATCTGCAAGTAGAGACTATTTGACTTTGTCTTTTTTTAAGTGAGTACTTTCTTTCTTTTTTTTTTTTTTTTGCCCTGATTACTCTGGCTAAAACTTGCAGTACTGTGTTGAATAGGAATGGTGAGAGCATTTCCTTTGAAAACTGGCAACCTTTTCAACATTCAGGACATAGGCATAGGCAAGGACTTCATGACTAAAACACCAAAAGCAATGGCAGCAAAAGCCAAAATAGACAAATGGGATCTAATTAAATTCGAGAGCTTCTGCAGCAAAAGAAGCAATCATTAGAGTGAACCAGCAACCAACAGAATGGCGAAAAGTTTTTGCAATCTCCCCATCTGACAAAGGGCTAATATCCAGGATCTACAAAGAACTAAAATCACCTTGAAAATCAAACACCACATCTTCTCACTCACAGACTGGTGTTGAACAATGAGAAAGTATGGACAGAAGGAGGGGGGCATCACACACACAGGTCTGTCGGTGGGGGGCTATGGGAGGGATAGTGAGGGGTAGGGAGTTGGGAGGGATAACATGGGGAGAAATGCCAGATATAGGTGAAGGGGATGGAGGCAGCAAACCACATTGCCATGTGTGTACCTAGGTAACAATCCTGCATGTTCTTCACATGTACCCCAGAACCTAAAGTGCAATAACATATATATTTTTTAAAAAGATACACAAAGACTGAAAATAAAGCATTTTAAAAAGACATTTCATGTAACTGAAAACCAAAAAAGTAGGAATAGCTAGAGTTATATCAGACAAAACAGATTTTAACTGAAAATCTTATTGGGTTCATGCTAAAGTAATTGTAGTTTCTTCATTACTTCTAATATAAGAAGACATAAAAAAAGTCATTATGTAGTGATAAAGGGGTGACTTTGGCAAAAGGACATAATTGCAAATACATATGCATCCAACACTGGAGCACCCAGCTATATGAAGCAAATAGCATTAGAGATAAGGAGAGAGGCAGACCCCAGTGCAATAGTAACTGGAGTCTTCAAACCCTCCTTTCAGCATTGGACAGACCATCCAGACAGAAAATCACAAAGACACACTGAATTTTATGAGGCTACTGTGACTGTGAGATCAACACCAGACAAAGACGCATAAAACAAAGTTACACGCCAATAACCCCGTAGAATAATGAGTCAAAAAATTCTCAAGGAAATACCAGCAAACTGAATTTGACAACACATTAAAAGATCATTCATTATGACCAAGTGGGATTGATCCCAGGGATGCAAGCATGGTTCAATATATGCAAATCATTAAGTGTGATACATCCTATCAAGAGAATGAAGGACAAGAACTATATAATCATTTCCATCTATGCTGAAAAAGTATTTGATAAAATTCAACATCTCCTCAAGATTAAAAAATATTCTTAAAATCTAGTTATAGAAGCAACATACATCAACACAATAAAAGCCATATATGACAGACATACAACTAATATACTGAATGGACAAAAACTGAATACCTTTCTTCTAAGATCTAAAACAAGACAAGGCTGCCCACTTTTACCACTGTTATTCAACATACTACTGCAAGTTCTAGCTAGAGCAATCCAACAAGCAACAAAGGGCATTCAACCTGGAAAAGTGAAGTTTTCCTTGATTGAGAACTAAAGACAAAAAACACATGATCATTTCAGTAGATGCAGAAGAGGCTCTCAATAAAATCCAACATCCCTTTCTTTTGAAAATTCTCAAGCAACTAGGTGGTGAAGGAACATACCTCAAAATAATAAGAGACGTCTATGACAAACCCAAACATTATACTGAATGGGCAACAGCTGCAAGCATTCCCCTTGAAAACAAGCACAAGACAAGTATGCCCTCTTTCACCATTCCTATTCAACGTAATATTGGAAGTCGTGGCCAGATCAATCAGGCAAGAGAAAAGAATAAAGGGCATCTAAATAGGGAGTCAAACTGAACCAAATATCACATGTTTTCATTTATAAGTGGGAGCTAAATGATGAAAATACATGGAGACCAAGAGGGGAACACCTGACACTATGGCTTACCTTGGGGTGGAGACTGAGAGGCAGGACAGAAGCAGAAAGAGTAACTATTGAATATTAGGCTGAGTACTTGCATCA
>CM052651.1:384718-424789 GCA_028533165.1 Leontopithecus rosalia | reverse complement strand
CCCCCTTCTATCCACTGGTCCTCCCCAGACACTTAAAGCAAATAGTGGCATGTTAGTCACAGTGGACGCTGCACAGGAGAGCAAGGGGTGAGGGATGAGGGTGCTACCATGGGAATGCCAAATTGCAGGCCCCACCGCAGATCTATGGAGTCAGAATTGCTGAGGTGGGGCCCAGCCACCTGTGTTTGAATAAGCCCTCGAGTGACTCTGATGCTGAAGTTTGAGAGCAGTGATCTAGAGGTTTCAGAAGGATGTATAGGGCAGGCACCTGCTGAGGAGGAAGAGCTGCTCCTGGGGTTCCCTGCTTATTCTCAATAAAAAAAACTCAAACCACCTAGCAAATCCAGTGAGGTTTGTATTTGCCTTACTTCAGGGATGGGGTGGATTTATTATCTCTTTGAGACTGTCAGAGTTTAGGTGATTTTCGTGGTCACACACAAGAGACTCTGATTTTCCTGCAGAAGGACTCACCAGTTTTTTTGAGCCAGGAGACGCTTTCGAGACCATTTTCTTTCCTTTCTTATCACTACACTCTCCCTTCTCTGTCTCTCTCTCTCTCTCTCTCTTTCTTTCCTCTCTGTCTCCTTTTCCTTTTCTCTCATTTCTTTGTCACATAAAAAGTAAATCCATGACCCAATTCGCTGCCTTCACTGCTCTCTTATTTCATTCCTGTTTGGTCAGCCTCTGTATCAGTCAAAGCAACCGACACAGCAGGAGAGGAAAGGAAGAAAAAGGAACCAGCTTGTACAGGATCTCTGGATCATGTTTCAGTGTCAGCTGTAAAATTATTAGCGTAGCGCTAGATCCAAAAGATTATCTTCCATGTTTTTTTCCTCAAAGTTTTATAGTTTTACATTTTACATTCATATCTGCCATCCATTTTTTTTTTTTTTTTGAGGCAGAGTTTTGCTCTTGTTGCTGAGGCTGGAGTGCAATCTTCGGTTCAAACAAGTCTCCTGCCTCAGCCTCCCAAGTAGCTGGGATTACAGGCATGCACCACCACACTCAGCTAATTTTTTCTATATTTTCTTTTATAGTAGAGATGAGGTTTTGCCATGTTGGTCAGGCTGGTCTCAAACTCCTCACCTCAGGTGATCCATTCACCTCAGCTTCCCAAAGTGCTGGGATTATAGCGATGAGCCACCTCACCCACCACGTGCAATCCATTCAATTTTGTGAAGGCATGAGACTTATTTTTCCTTCATGGAATTACTGTTTATGCAACTTTGTCGAAAACCAGTTGAGAATATTTGTGTGGGTTTATTTTTTCATTCTGCTCTATTAATCCATGTACCTAATTACTGTAGTAACGACCATCTTAATTACTGTAGTAACAATAGAATAGCGCAAGAATACAGCACGGTAATACAATAGTCTTGAAATCAGGTAGACTATTCCCTCTGTATTTTAAGTAATTTTTCTAATTCCTTTGACTCAGTGGGAGAAACCTAGTGGGAGGTGATTGGATCGTGATTGGTGATTGGCTTCCCTCATGCTGTTCTGGTGATATTGAGTGAGTTTTCATGAGATCTGATGGTTTTATAAGCATTTGGCAAGTTCCTCTTTCGCTCATACTTCTTTCTCCTGCTGTCATGTAAAGAAGGTCCTTGCTTCCCCTTTGCCTTCTGCCATGATTTAAGTTTCCTGAGGCCTTCTCAGCCTTGTGGAACTGTGAGTCAATTAAACCTATTTCCTTTATAAGTTACCCAGTCTTGCCGGGGACGGTGGCTCATGCCTGTAATCCCATCACTTTGGGAGGCTGAGGCGGACGGATCATGAGGCCAGGAGTTTGAGACCAGCCTGGCCAATATGGTGAAACTCTGCTCCTACTAAAAATACAAAAATTAGCCAGGTGTGGTGGCATGTGCCTGTAGTCCCAGCTACTCTAGAGGCTGAGGCAGAAAAAGCGCTTGAACCTGGGAGGTGGAGATTGCAGTGAGCCAAGATCATGCCACTTTATTCCAGCCTGGGTAGCAGAGGGAGGTGCCATCTAAAAAAAAAAATACACGGTCTCGGGTAGTGTCTTCATAGCATCGTGAAAACAGACTAATACACGCTCTGTCTTTTACCACGAAGCACAGTGTTCGTTGTTCTCTATTCCTATTTTTCTGAGACATTGTTTTTAATCATGAGTAGCTATTACGGTTTGACAAATGCTTTTTCTACTTTGATATGATCGTGTGTGTGTGTTTTCATCCTGGTAATGTGGTGAATTGCAGTGATTGTTCTTAAATCTACCTAGTCTCACACCCCTGGAATAAACCTCACTTGGTCATGGTGTATAATGCTTCTTGTATATTGCTGAATTCTATTTGATAACATTTTGGTAAGTATTTATGCACCAATACTTATTATTTTGTACTGTATTTACCTGGTTTTGGCATCAGGATAATATTACCTTCATAAATGAATGGAAAGTTTTATGTTCTCTTCTGTTGATTAGAATAGATTGTGTAGACCAGGTTTTAATTCTTTAAGTGCTTCTTAGAATTCTTCACTGAAATTTTCTTGCAGTTAAAGATTCCTTTTTTTAAATTATGTTACAAATTTAATTCCCTTAATAGTTACAGGGTTATAAAAAGTATATTTCAGCATGGCGCAGTGGCTCACTCCTATAATTCCAGCACTTTGGAAGGCCGAGGTGGGTAGATCACCAGGTTAGGAGTTTGAGACCAGCCTGCCAACGTGGTGAAACCCCATCTCTACTAAAAATACAAAAATTATAGCCGAAGGTGTGAAGGCTGGAGAGGGATAACATTAGGAGAAATACCTGACGTAGGTGACAGGGGGGTGGAGGCAGCAAAACACCACGGCACGTGTGTACCTGTGCAATGATCCTGCAAGATCTGTACAATTTTAAAAAAGGAAGAAAACAAAAATACGAAAATTGGCCAGGCGTGGTGGTGCATGCCTGTAATCCCAGCTACTTGAGAGGCTGAGGCAGGAGAATTGCTTGAACCTGGGAGGAAGAGGATGCAATGAGCTGAGATCGTGCCACTGCCCTCCAGCCTGGGAGACAGAGCAAGACTTCAGCTCAAATATATATATATTTATACACATACACACACACACACACACACACACACACACACACAGACACGTATTCCATATTGAGTGTAGTTGTGTTAATTTGTGTTTTTCAAGGAATTAGTCTATCTCATCTAAGTTGTCAAATTTGTGTGTAAAGAGTTGTTCATGATATAATGTATCATACTACATATGATATATAAAATATTATATCAATAATATATTACATTAATGTTATATAATAAATGATATGATTATAAAATATATTTTTATTAATGATTTATGTAATATTAAATATATTATTAGGATATGCTATATCGGTATATATTATTAGGATACTATATATCCTTATATATATTTTAGGATATAATATATATATTATATATATATGTTCCTAATAATCTTGAGGGTGCTTTTCCGCCTCCATTTTTTCACCCTAGCCTGCCTCTTCCCTTTTCCTGCCAGCTGGTGCTTGGCTCCTCTCCACCGTCTCTCCTGTTTACTTCTGAATGAACTTTTCACCAAAGTTCAGGGCACTCCCGGTCTCGATTATGCACATTTTAAGCACTGTGTTAAGATTCATATGTAGCTGCTATTTTAATTTCCACATCGCGTTCTGATTTTTCTTTTTCCCCTTCTTTGCATGCTCGACTTTAAACATTTCTGCAGCATAGGCTGAGGCTGAGTCCAGTTGGGGAGAGACGCAAGGCGGGATAAACCCAGAGTGGAGGAATGTTGTTTCCTACTGGGAAGGTTCCGACCTCACACAGAGGAGTAAAAGGTTTGTAAGAGAATCTTTTATTTTTTTTTTTGAGACGGAGTTTCACTCTTGTTTCTTGTTGCCCAGGCTGGAATGAAATGGCCTGATCTCCGCTCACTGCAATCTCCGCCTCCCAGGTTTAAGCGATTCTCCTGCCTCAGCCTCCCCAGTAGCTGGGATTGAGGGCGCCTGCCACCACGCCTGGCTAATTTTTTGTAATTTTAGTAGAGATGTGATTTCACTATGATGGCCAGGCTGGTCTCGAACTCTCGACCTCAGGCGATCCACTCTCCTCAGGCTGCCAAAGTGCTGGGATTACAGGCGTGAGCCTCAGTGCCGGGATAAATTTTTTTGGAGAAAATTATCCAAAAATATATCCTTTTGGTATCAGCAGAGTCTACAGTGACATCCTCGCTCTTCCTAAGATTTCCCAGTCTTACTAGCAGTCTTTTTTTTTTTTTTTGAGACGGAGTTTCACTCTTGTTACCCAGGCTGGAGTGCAATGGCGCCATCTCGGCTCACCGCAACCTCCGCCTCCTGGGTTCAGGCAATTCTCCTGCCTCAGCCTCCTGAGTAGCTGGGATTATGGGCACGCGCCACCATGCCCAGCTAATTTTTTGTGTTTTTAGTAGAGACGGGGTTTCACCATGTTGACCAGGATGGTCTCGATCTCTTGACCTCGTGATCCACCCGCCTCGGCCTCCCAAAGTGCTGGGATTACTTGAGCCACCGCGCCCGGCACTAGCAGTCTTCTTTTACCGATTTTCTAAAGGAACTAGTTTTTCAAATTGTTGTTTGTTTTTCTGTTTTTTATGCTGTTTCATTGATTTTTGCTCTTCTTTTTATTTTTATTTTTTTTCTGTTGGCTTTGGGTTTATTTTGCTTTTGTCGCCACCTGGGTTCTTCAAGTAAGAGCTGTCAGTGCTATGCATTTCTCTCTCAGTGTTTTTTGAGGTTGTCTTAAAAATTTTGATATATTTTGTTTTCATTTTTATTCAGGTTAATTAATTTTTTTAGATCTATGAAGGCTTTCTCTTTGACCTACAGACTGTTTAGGAGTGTGTTGTTCATTTTCCAAGTATTTGGATATTTTTCTGTTGTCTTTTGTGACTGACTTTTAGTTTGATTTCGTTGTGGTCAAGGATCAGACTGTATGAGTCAGTTCTTTTAAATTTGAGGTTTGCTTTATGGCCCAGGATATGTTCTATCCTGATCTATGTTCTGTGTGGATTTGAAATGAGTGTGTGTTCTGCTTTTCTTGTGTGAACTCTTCTATAAATGTTGACCAATTCTGTTGGCTGAAGATGATTTTGAGTTCTTCAATATGCTTGCTGATTTTCTCTTCAGTTGTTCTATAGATTATTATGAGAGAAGTGTTGAAGGCTCCAATGTAATTGTGGATTGTGGACTTGTCTATTTTTAAACATTGTATCTTTTTTTTTTTTTTTTTTTTTTGAGACACAGTTTCACTCTTGTTACCCAGGCTGCAGTGCAATGGCATGATCTCGGCTCACCGCAACTTCCGCCGCCTGAGTTCAAACAATTCTCCTGCCTTAGCTTCCCGAGTAGCTGGGACTACAGGCGCGTGACACCATGCCCAGCTAATTTTTGTATTTTTAGTAGAGACAGGGTTTCACCATTTTGACCAGGATGGTCTCGATCTCCTGACCTCATGATCCACCGGCCTCAGCCTCCCAAAGTGCTGGGATTATAGGCGTAAGCCACCATGCCCGGCCTATCTTTTTTGTCTTTACATATTTTCCAGCTCTGCTTGGTTTATACATATTAGGATTGTTATGCCTTCTTGGTGGATTTTTAAATTTTTTCTTTGTTCTAAGCAACCCCAAAAGAATTGACGTATGTTTAAAAAAATAAACCAATGAGGAACAATTGGTGATTTTTATGCAGAAACTAAATAACCATTAATAAATAAAGCTCTATTTTGGAAAAAAAAGTTTTTTTCTTTGTTCTAAAGTTTATATTAGGCCAGATGCAGTGGCTTAAGTCTGTAATCCCAGCACTTTGGGAGGTAAAGGCAGGTGGATCACCTGACATCACGAGTTTGAGATCAGCTTGGTCAACATGGTGAAACTCTGTCTGTACTAAAAATACAATTATTAGCCGGGAGTGGTGGCACATATCTGTAATTCCAGCTACTTGGGAGTCTGAGGCAGGAGAACCACTTGAACCCAGGAGGCAGAAGTTGCAGTGAGCAGAGATCGTGCCACTGCACTGTAGCCTGGGTGACAAGAGTGAAATTCCATGTCAATAAATAAATAAAGTTTATATTATATTAGTATACTCACTTTTGCTCTCTTTAAATTAATATTTGCATGTCACACATTTTTATCCTCTTAATTTCAACTTGTCTGTGTAATTATATGTGAAATGTTTCCAATAGACAGCATGTAGTTGAATTATATTTTCTAATCTATTTATGTCTGTCTTTTAATTGGTGCACTTAGACCATTTACATTGAATGTAATTATTGATATGTTAGGGCTTAAATCTCGCAGTTTTTGTTTGTTTGTTTGTTTTCAGTTTGTACTCTGTTACTGCCTTTTTTTTTTTTTTGAGATGGAGTTGCGGTGTTGTTGCCCAGGCTGGAGTACAATGGTGTGATCCTGGCTCATCACAACCTCCACCTCCCTAGTTCAAGACATTCTCCTGCCTCAGCCTCCCAAGTCTCTTGGATTACAGGCTTTCGCCACTGCTCCCGGGTAATTTTGTGTTTTTAGTAGAGACAGGGTTTCTCCATGTTGGTCAGGCTGGTCTCGAACTCCCGACCTCTATTTGCTGATGTCAGTGATTTTTTCCTTTATCATTTCTTTTCTGTCTAGATAAATTTAGCTATTTTGTTTAGGATAATTCTGCTAGCAGGTAATTATCTCAGTTTTCTTTGCTCTGAAAATATCTTGATTCTTCTTCAGTTCTAAAGGGTATTTTCTCTGCATACAGAATTCAGAATCAACAATTCTGTTCTTTCTGTCCTTGAAAACTGTTGTGCCCCTCTTTCTGACCTCTGTGATTTCTGATAAGATATCCACTGTTATTCGAATTGGTTTTCTCTGTAAGGTGTTTGGTCTCTTTTATTGCTTTCATTATCTCTTCATCTGTTTTTAGAGTTTAAAATTTTTGATTGATTTTGTTTTCAGTCAACCGTTGAAGGAGACTCTTCTCTAAAAATTACATAAAAAAGCAAATCTCCAGGTCAACAGTCTCTACATAGTTTAGATTTCTGTATTCTGGTGTTTGGAAAACAGCTTCACTAAGGCAATCCCTTAGGGCTGGTAATTTCATCATGTAAATGTTTTCACATCTGTAAAGCATAAAGTGGCAAAGCTTTAGTCACTGTAGGAACAAGTATCTGAACCTCTTCTTGTGCTTAATTGGTACAAACTCTCCAGGGCAGCAGTTCCCCACCTTTTGGCACCAGAGACTGTTTCATGAAGGACAATTTTTCCATGGATGAGGGAGCGGGGGCTGGGGGGATGATTCGAACACATCAGGTTTATTGTGCACTTCATTTTTATTGTTATTACATTGTAACATATAATGAAATAAGTTTCCAACTCACCATAATGTAGAATCACTGGAAGCCCTGAGATTGGTTTCCTGCAACTAGATGGTCCCATGTGGCAGTTATAGAAAAGAGTGAGGGATCCTCAAGCCATTAGATTCTCATAAGGAACCCACAACCTAGAGAACAAGTTAGGGATCATCAAGAATTAGATTCTCACAAGGGGCCCACCACCTAGATCGTTTCATGGGCTCCTGTGAAAATCTGACGCCTCAGCTCACCTGGGAGGAAGGAGGTGCTCAGGCCATGATAGGAGCGATGAGAGCTGCTGTAAGTACAGATAAAACTTCCTGACTCTCCTGCTGTGATGCTTGGTGCCCAGTTAGTGTACTGGAGGTTGGAGACTCCTGCTCTAGAGTAAAACGTCCGCTTAATCCGCCTGAACAGGGACTTGAACCCTGGACCCTCAGATTAAAAGTCTGATGCTCTACCGACTGAGCTATCCAGGCCCTTAAATTTTGTCTTCTGAGGAATGTCTAATCTAGGTTTCTCTGTTTTTCTTTTTTCAGTTCATTTTACGTTTCGTGTTACAGTTTGTAAATCACAGGACTTGAGTTCTCCTCATTTCCAAGACCCTGTTTAAGGGAGACACTGTAATCGCTAAGAGCGTTTTCTTTTTCTCTTTTTAAACATCTCCTTTGTGCAGGTTTCCGTAACTGAGATGCGGCATCATCTGCAAAAAGCGCTGCGGAGCTGCTGGGTACAGAGCGTTTCCTTCTCGCCGGTTGCCGGCGACCTAAACCTCCCCAGGCAGCAGCGCAGCTTTTGTCCGTATCCCTCAGTAGGGTGTTCCTGCAGTCTTTTTAGGAAGCGGGGAAGGGAGACGAAGGAGGAGGAATTTGAAGACGCAAGAGAACATTCCACAGGACCCCTTTCTGTCGGTGGATGGAGCTGCCACCTGCCACCCAGGCGTCACTTTGGCAAGTGGGCCTCAGGCGGGCGTCTGGCTGGCCAGGGAGGGAAACCCACGAGAAAAGTGTCTTTGGGTTTAGCTTTCAGTGCCGCTTTTGCTGGTCACCGTCCAGTGGTTTTAGAAACAGTGGCGCTAAACACAGCAAGCCTTTTTCTGCCAGATACTCGTTCTTCGAACACAGATAGACAAAGGCGGGAAGTAATAATGGATCTTTTCTTTCTTTTTTTCCTTTTTCTATTTCTAGAGATTTTTTTCTTCATCTATGAATTTTTTTATTTTTTAATTTTTATGGGAACATAGTATATATATGTATGTATATGACACATGGGATATTTTGATGCGAGTATACAACGTGTAATAATCACATTACAGTAAACAAGGTAAAAAGGAAATTAACATTTCTTTATGTTACAAACATTTCAGTTATACTCTGTTATTTTTAAATGTACAGTAAATTTTTGTTGACTGTCGTCACCCTGTGGTGCTATCAAAGGATAGATCTATTTCCTTCTATCTATTTTTTCTGTCCATTAACCATCTCACCACCCACCCCAATAGCCTTCCCAGCCTCCGGGACCGTCATTGTACCTCTGTCCTCATGAGTTCCATTGTTTTATTTTTGGCTTCCGGAAATGAGAGCGAACATGTGAAGTGTTACTTTCTGTGCCTGGCTTAACATAATGTCCTCTAGTTTGTGGAGGAAAAGTTAAATACTATATTTGAGCTTAAATGAACGTGGTCACAAACCATGGCCACCAAGTCCCGGAACAGGTTGTGTGAGCCCCTTGAGGTGTTCATCCAGCTCTGTTTTGGAGAAACCTCTATTTCAATTTATTCCCATATGTTTGTTATTGAAAAAACCCAGACAATTGCAAAAACAAATTAACTTTTTTGTGTTCCTTGAGCCCCGTCGTGAAAGGCGCTGGTGACTGGGCCTCATGCCAAACAACTTGTTGCAAAAGGAATGAGGGTCCCAGACTGCGCCAAAGCTTCAGGAGACCTCTCCTCGTCTGTGCACAGGTGGTTCACGGACTCCGGAGCCCAGGCTGCTGCTGCCCGGTCAAGTGATGAATCCTCCATAGTCTGGTGAGTTAAAATATATATATATATATATATATATATATATATATATATATATATATATATATATATATATTTATATATAGCATTTGCCGCACAGAACATAGTTCCATTGACTTAGCAAATGACAGGATGTCTTTCTTTTCATGACTGAATAGTACTCCATTGTGTATATGTACCACATTTACTTTATTCATTTATCTGTTGATGGGCACTTAGGATTTTTCTGGCTATTGCTAATAGTGCTGCAGGAAACACCAGAGTGCAGATATCTCTTTGATATACTGATTTCCTTTCTTTTGAGTATATGCCTAGCAGGGGTTGCTGGATAATATGGTACAATTTTTAGTTTTCTGCGCAACCTCAATACTGTTCTCCACAGCAGTTGTACCAGTTTACATTCCCACCAAGAATGTACTGGGGTTCCCCTTTCTCCACATCCTTGTCTCTTTTGGATGAAAGTCATTTTAACTTGGGTGAGATAATATTTCATTTTAGTTTTGATTTGCATTTATTTGATGAGCAATGGTGTTGAGCACCTTTTCACATATCTGTTTGCCATTTGTATGTCTTATTCTGAAAGACATAGACAAAAGAATGGAAAATAGATATATGAATAGAAAACCTTTATTCAGTGAGTTTTCTTTATCTCTTCCTTTCAATATAACGCCCACTCCCCAACCCTCACACACACGTACACACACACACACACACACACACACACACACACACACACACACGTCAGGTCAATAACCAGACCGTAAGGGCTGCAGATCTTAATTCTTTCTGTGTGTGTGAGTGAATGCTTGCTGCACACTGGATCATGCCTTACAGAAAATGCTGTGTTTTCCAAATTCTAAAGTTAAGGAGATTATTAGGGTAATGCATTTTGGGTTTTTTGTAAAATGGCTGAAGTAGCTACATTGGGAGATTCTTTCTCTAAAGGTCTAATACATCCACCAATTTGATTCAGGGCTTGGCAGATTGGCTGGTTTCATCTAAATAAGTAAATACTGCTATTTTTTCAAAGCTCAATTGTAGAAGCCTTTGTGTACAGACACCCTCCTCCATCCATTTCC
The DNA here is from genome assembly GCA_028533165.1 of Leontopithecus rosalia. Lineage (NCBI taxonomy): Eukaryota > Metazoa > Chordata > Mammalia > Primates > Cebidae > Leontopithecus > Leontopithecus rosalia. The sequence continues at coordinate 414,350 of CM052651.1, read as the reverse complement.
TCAGTGAAATTATCTAGACATATTATTGATGTGGAGAGATTAAGAAAGTCATGCTTTCAAATCTATCTTGGATTCCTCACAAAATACTTTTGTTAGAAATATTCAGGCCAGGCGCGGTGGCTCCATCCTGTAATCCCAGCTACTCAGGAGGCTGAGGCAGGAGAATTGCTTGAACCCAGGAGGCGGAGGTTGCGGTGAGCCGAGATTGCGCCATTGCACTCCAGACTGGGTAACAAGAGCGAAACTCCATCTCAAAAAAAAAGGAAAGCGTAGTCTGGAGGGCTGGCTTGGGCTTATGTCCAAGCAGCAATTTTATTTTTGCAATACGTTCCATTATATACTTTCCTGATGTTAATGTTGTTTATGCCAGATCAACATAATTAAATTACAGTAAGCAAGTTACACCCACTAAGTTACGCCCAGTAATTAAATTAAGCCCAGTAAGTAAGTTACGCCCAGTAAGTCAAGGCAAGTAAGTTACACCCAGCAAGTACTTAACAATTGTAAATACTTAAGTTAAGTCACAAGGTAAGCAAGTTACAGTTTTTATACCTTTTTTTTCTTGTTACATTTACTTTATCTCAGCAGAAAAAAGGGTAAACAGAAAGGGAATAGAAACTTCATAAAAACAGTTATCAGGGGCTTGTGATAATAGCTTACAAAGCAGTTTATGTTTTTCAAAGATACACAGTGCAAGCAAACAATGGTGCCCTTAAGGTGGCTTGTTAATCCTGTTTTCTATCAGGAGGTAGAACAAAGGCTTAGCTCCTAGGAAAATATGGGCAGGGGTCTCTGCCCCTCTCAGGCATCTCAATTGCGGCAAGACTATTGCTTACACAGAGACTGATGGGGACATGAAAGCAGACAGCACAATGTCCTCGTAAACCACAAACCTTTGCTTTGTATTCTGTTTTTGCCTCAGTGACTCAGCCTGCGACTTTTCTCTGATCTTGACAGCCCTCGAGAGTGGGGAATGCAGATAGGTCCAGCAGCCAAAAATATGGCGAGTCACGCTAGCTGTCTCAAGCTAACTGTCTCAAGCCTTTGGCGCGAACGCTGCAGCCATGAGTCGATCTAATGCTTCTTATAGGATACGTTTTGATAAAGAAAGGAACTCAACCAAATCAGTTTAATAGGGAGCAGCAGAAGACATTTCCTTGGTCTACCCAGACTCATGTAGTCTGACCCCAGAACTAGTGTTCTGAGGCCTCAAACATGGGTCATTACTTGATAAACTAGTGTGCACAGGATATACCATTCGAAATATGGCCTAGAACCATTCTTGAGTTTTGACATAAACCTGGAGAAAATGGTGAACGAGGGACCCAGGTGCAAATGGAGAAGTTCAGGGATGAGAGAGGCTTCTCTCTGGGAAAAGTGAAATTGTTTCTTCCCAATAACTCGTCATTTCTACGAAGCCAAGAGGATGTGAAAAGTGAGTGAATCTGCAACTGGTTTGCTTTACAAGCTTGTGAGTATCTTGCCCTTCCTACCCTATCAATATGCTGGGCATAGTTAAGGAAGGGGCCACAAAAAGTCACCCTGAATTGTTTTGAGGATCAATCCAAAGGTGAGCTTAGAGCAAGCAACCTTTAGGCAAAATACTTGGGGCTTTTCTGACAAGTGGGACATTTAAAAAAATATGTAGGCCGGGCGCGGTGGGCTCACACTTGTAATCCCAGCAGTTTGGGTGGCCGAGATGGATGGATCATGAGGTCAAGAGATCGAGACCATCCTGGTCAACATGGTGAAACCCCGTCTCTACTAAGAATACAAAAAATTAGCTGGGCACGGTGGTGCGTGCCTGTAATCCCAGCTACTCAGGAGGCTGAGGCAGGAGAATTGCCTGAACCCAGGAGGCGGAGGTTGCAGTGAGCCGAGATTGTACTCCAGCCTGGGTAACAAGAGCGAAACTCCATCTCAAAAAAAAAAAAGAAATGTAGATTCAGGGAGTACATGTGCAGGTTTGGGACAAGGGTGTGTTGCGTGCTGCTGATGTCTGGGACATCATTGACCCCATCACCCATGTTGTCGGCATGATACCCGACAGGCAGTTTTCCAGTCCTGGAGCCCTCCCTACCTCCCACCTGTTAGGGTCTCCAGTGTCTTTTGTTCCAGGGGGAGCTCTCGTTTAGCTTACAGGCTTTCCTCCCAGGAGGAAGCACCACCGAATCTTTGAAACGGAAAAGGTCAGAACATATGAAACAATGATGCTCCCTCTCCTGACGCTGTTGTGTCCACTCCTTCACTGCAGACTTTAGTTCCTGGCTCATATTTCTGTACATGAAATCTCATCATCATTATTACTAACTTGGAGAAGAGATCCTTCAGAGGATTATGTCACTTCTGATCATCTCGCAGTTCATAATTCTAAGGAATTGCTATTAGGAATTTTAGATGGAGTTTTATTCCTCCTGGAGGCCTCCTTGCCCGCCTTTTCTCCCACCCCTACTTTCAAGTTGTTAAATCTGTAAGTTGTTAAATCTCCAATTACAAAGTTAAAGGTTTGAAAACAGAAACTCAGTGTTTCCCCACTACACGTTAGTCTTCACATTGAAAACAGTTGCTTGTGCTGGGATTACAGGCATGAGATCAGGAGTTCGAGACTACTCTGGCCAACATGGTGAAATCCTGTCTAATACCAGCAGAAAAGTACCAGCTTAATAGTAAGGACTATCATAAGAGTAGGAACTGGCCGGGCGAGGTGGCTCAAGCCTGTAATCCCAGCACTTTGGGAGGCCGAGGCGGGTGGATCACGAGGTCATCAGATCGAGACCAACCTGGTCAAAATGGTGAAACCCCGTCTCTACTAAAGATACAAAAAATTAGCTGGGCATGGTGGTGTGTGCCTGTAATCCCAGCTACTTGGGAGGCTGAGGCAGGAGAATTGCCTGAACCCAGGAGGCGGAGGTTGCGGTGAGCCGAGATCGTGCCATTGCACTCCAGCCTGGGCAACAAGAGCGAAACTCCGTCTCAAAAAAAAAAAAAAAGAGTAGGAACTCCGTAAAATCTTCTAAATTTTTCTGTAAATCTAAGACTGTTCTACAGTTATACTCTATTTATTTATTTATTTATTTAATTTATCTTCTGATACAGAGTCTTGCTCTCACCCCCAGGCTGGAGTTCAATGGGACAATTTCAGCTCAGGGCAACCTCCACCTCCTGGGTTCCAGCAAGTCTCCTGCCTCAGCCTCCTGAATAGCTAGAATTACAGGCATGGGCCACCACGCCAGGCTATTTATTTTTATTATTATTTTTATTTTTAGTAGAGACAGGGTTTCACCATGTTGGTCAGGCTGATCTTGAACTCCTGACCTAATGATCCACCTGCCTCAGCCTCCCAAAGTGCTGGAATTACAAGCGTGAGCCACAGCCCCCTGCATCAATTATGCTCTATAAAATAAAAATATATTTTTAAAAAGATACACAGGTGTTTAAAAAAACTTAGAGCAAAGATTTTGCCCTAGAAAGCAAATGCATTTCTAACAGGATTCTTGCACTAATATATTAACCCCTTATCAGATAAATAATTCACAGATATTTTTTCCCATTCCATAGGTTGCCTTTTTTCTTTGTTGATTGTTTTCTTTGTTGTGAAGAAGCTTTTTAGTTTGCTATAGTCTCATTTTTGCTTTTGTTGCCTGTACTTTTGGTGTCATACTCAAGAAATCATTGCTTAGACCAATGCCAAGAATCTGTCCTCCTGTTTTCTTCAAGGAATTTTAGTTTTGGGGCTTAAGTTTAAGTTTTAAATTCGTTTTTAGTTGATTTTTGTGCATTAATGTCTTATCTCCTCACCTGGATCTAGGTTTCCTCTGCAACATTCACAGAACTAGTGTTTACATTCTCTGGCTCTACCGTGTGTGTGTGTGTGTGTGTGTGTGTGTGTGTGTGTGTGTGTGTGTGTGTGTGTGTGTTTTGGCAGCTTCATAGGCAGAGAAGGTTTTTTTTTTTTTTCTTTTTTGAGACGGAGTTTCACTGTTGTTACCCAGGCTGGAGTGCAATGGCACCATCTTGGCTCACTGCAACCCCCTCCTCCCGGGTTCAAGCAATTCTCCTGCCTCAGCCTTCCGAGTAGCTGGGATTACAGGCTCACACCACCATACCCAGCTAATTGTTGTATTTTTAGTAGAGACGGGGTTTCACCATGTTGACCAGGATGCTCTCCATCTCTTGACCTCGTGATCCAGCCGCCTCGGCCTCCCAAAGTGCTGGGATTATAGGCGTGAGCCACCGCTGAAAACGGGAGAGAATCTGAAAACATACCAGTAGATTCAACCCTGGGACTTTGCTCCAGGTGGGCGGAAACCGACACAGACAGTTCTTGAACTAGATGACCTCTGTGGGAGATCCAAGGCTCTTTCGGTCTAGAATGCCTTTCTCCTCTTGACACAGCTTCAAGTTAAGATCCCTTTCAGAAGTTTCAGAAACAGGAGTTGAACGTAGTGGACTTAACCCTATCATGCCTTAAACCCTCAGTTTTAGACAGTGGCGTCTAACATGAGGAGTATAAGGCAATTTCACGTGGGGGCAGGTAAGGGATTGTAGCTCAGTGGTAGAAAGTGCACACAGCAAGTAGGGGGGTGTAGCTCAGTGGTAGAGCGCATGCTTGGCTTGCATAAGGCCCTGGGTTCGATCCCCAGCACCTCCATGAGGGTTTGTTCTTAAAAGTCTTCGAACATTTCGTTTCAGTGTCTTCTCATTTTTCTTTGTGCATACCCTAGCTTGTGTTTTTCCTCCTCGCAGCGAAGGTAAACCATTTGGTACTCATTCATTAGTACTACGGGTCCTAACATTCCTCAGCCTCCCAACCTGACTGCTTCAGTACCGCGTTAGTCATGTACCGAAACAGAGAACCTGCTTATTCAGAATCCCCTGACAGTGAAGCACCTGGCTTGCCAGCCACAGAAGACTAGTTCTCCTTTGCTGCCGTTTCTCATTACTATTAAGAAGTCGCGGGGAGGGGCGGGGGGAAGAGACAAAAAGAGTAGAAAAAAAAATCGCCCTTGGAAAAAATTCTTTAGATTTCTCTCCTCCCCGCCATCCCCGCCCCGCCCGTGGCTGTGTCAATGGGCAGACTGAAGACTGGAGAAAAGTTTCTTTCTCATTTCTTTTCCCCATTTTCTCCTCCATTTCCGCGACACAGAATCTTGGTTGGGCGGCGAAAGGGCGGTCCAATCCCCAGTCACGGGAGCGCTGCGATCCAGCTTTCCCTAGAGAAGGAATGTTTAGAATTTTGTCCGAAAGAAAAACGCTTCTGGCGAAACTTCGAGGCTTTCAAAATCCACAGTAGAGAAAATTATTTTCAGGGATGGAAAAAGCTGCTAGTCGCTCTCAAAGCGGTGTCCGTCTTGGACAAAAAAGGGTCCTATTTTCCTATGGAACGGAAGCTTGTGAGTTCTCTTTCCTTGGGAGGAAAAGGCCTGGTTTCCTACGAGCAAAGAGGAGCGGAGGGGCCAGGCGCGGTGGCTCCCGCCCGTAATCCCAGAACAATGGGAGGCCGAGTCCGGCGGATCACCTGAGGTCAGGCGTTCGAGACCAAGGCGAAACCCTGTCTAAATAGGCAAATGAGCCGGGCGTCGTGGCGCGCTCCTGTCATCCCAGCCACTCGGGAAGCTGAGGCAGGAGAATCGCTTGAACCCGGAGACGGAGGTTGCAGTGAGCAGAGATCAGGCCACCGCACTCCAGCCTGGGGGACAGAGCGAGACTCCGTGTCAACACAAAACAAAGAGGAACCGAGGAGACATTGGCGATGACGGCACTTTCAGGGCCATCCAAATCTTAGGTCTCCCGAAAAATCTGGCTTCAAGCTCTCCTTCCTCCCTTCCTTTTTCGCAGCCACCTGCGTCCTCCTATGTCCCCACCCACTCCTTCACCTCTAGCCACCTTCGCCTCCGATTTCTCGCATTCGCGTTCATCCGGTTCCACTGCTTCCTCCTAAATTTCCCCAGCAGCTCAGCTCCCTGCAGTTCCTGCAGTTCCGCTTTCTACGCTGGCGTCCTCAACCCTGGACGATGGTCGTCGGAGGGAGACCTCTGACTGGTAAAGATCCCCGTCTTTCCACTATTCGGTGATTATCAGTTCACTATGGAGCTGTAGGTTGTAGACAGGTATGCCAGCGAAGTTCTCAGGGCAGTTCCTCAAGTTTAGGAACCACTGCAGTCCAGTCTAAAACCCTTTAACTCTTTTTTTTTTTAAATTTTTAAATTTTATTTTATTTTTAACAGAGTTTTGCTCTTGTTGCCCAGGCTGTATAGTGGTGTGATCTCAGCTCACTGCAACTTCCACCTCCCTGGTTTAAGCGATTCTTTTGCCTCAGCCTCCTGAGTAGCTGTGTTTACAGGCACCGGCTACCACGCTTGGCTCATTTTTTTGTTAGTAGAGATGAGGTTTTCCCATATTGGCCAGGCTTGTCTCGAACTCCTGACCTCAGGTGATCCATTCACCTTGGCCTCCCAAAGTGCTATGATTACAAGCCTGAGCCACTGCACCTGGCCCTTTTAACTCTTTATTGGAGGTTGCTTCTGGTTGGCTGTTATAAATGTCGCCCTGCCTCTAAGCGCCCATCTCAGTGACTTTCCAGACACAACTGAATCCCACTCAGTTAATTCTGGCGGGGGTGGGTACAGGAGACAAAACCTAGGAAGGAACCAAGAGGTCCATACATCATTTATTCTCATGTTCAGAAATATACAGATTTTGCACAGATAAGAAAAATATTAGAATGAAAGTTAAATGTAAAAGAGAAGACACAACGGTTTAGGATTGCCTCCTAAAATTTATGTGGACATATTTGGACACCCCAAAACTTAACAGAAGAAAAGTGTCTATTATTTGAGCCTCTGTGATGGTTGAGGTTTGGGCCTCTCTCCAGGAGCATGGGGTAAAAGTAAGGAGGTTGTAACAGAAGTTTAAGTCACTGCCCAGTTTTTGCTCGGCCTCTGAAATGCGTCGTATATGTTTTTTTTTGTAGGTCTCAGGAACGGAACTGCAGTGACCCTGAGACAAAGCCACTGCTGAGTTTCCTGATCACAATGATCCACTGGAAAGTTTGCTAAAGCAGTGACGGTCTGTGACAGCAGACATTTAGGTTTTACTTTTTTCTTTTTCTTTTTTTTTTCAGAAGCTGATGTTTATTTTCCGTCAACCTTATTTCCACGTTGCCTAAGGGCCTGTGTGAGAACAGCTTATGACTATTCAGTGGTTGCTCCTACCCGTTCAGTGGTCTGAGCAGTGTGAGCTGCAGACCAGTCTTCCGTGGCAGGCTGGGCGGTCCAGTCTTCAATAGGGAACTGCTGGATAGGCACAGAGGGTACCCGCATGCCATCAGACCAGTCTGCAACCTCAGGCTGAGTGCCAGTGAACTCAGGAGGTGGAGCTGGAATTCCTCCTTGGTCACAGTCATTTCTGCAGCAGCCTGCTCTTCCTTTGCAATCTCTTCAGGATCTCTGTAAAAGCTGAGATCAGGCATGACCTCCCATGGGTGTTCACGGCAAATGGTGCCTCCCATGCGCAAAACTTCCCGAGGCAGCACCCACCACCTCAAACCCACTGAGTGAGCTCCCTTGTTGTTGATGGGATGGCAAAGTCCACATAGCACGGAGGAGAATCAGTGTCACAGAGCGATGGGAGGTAGGTTAACATAAGATTTCTCCATGAGACGCTGCTGGTCAGCCCTGGGTCAGTAAGTACAGGCAGCCGTGGCCCGGAAGGCTGCCTGGATCTGGTTCGTGAAGGTTCCAGAAGTGAAGTGGCAGCAATTGCAGTGGCTCCCGTAGCAGCTGGAAACTTCGGCACTGCCCTCTGGGCAGTATTTCTGGGGGATGTAACACTGACATCAGCGTGGTTTTCTTTTTTTAAAAAATTTTGTATTTTTTTATTGCATTTTAGGTTTTGGGGTACATGTGAAGAACATGCAAGATAGTTGCATAGGTACACACGTGGCAGTGTGATTTCCTGCCTTCCTCCCCTTCACCTACATCTGGCATTTCTCCCCATGCTCTATCTCCCCAACTCCCCACCCCCCGCTGTCCCTCCCCTATTCCCCCCAACATACCCCAGTGTGTGATGCTCCCCTCCCTGTGTCCATGTGTTCTCATTGTTCAACACCCACCTATGAGTGAGAACATGCGGTGTTTCATTTTCTGTTCTTGTGTCAGTTTGTCAGTGCGGTTTTCAATGGCAACAACAGCAGGAGCTGCCAGCAGAAGCTTCTCCCAGGTCCTCTTCAGATTAGGATGTGAATGCCATCACTTTTCCTTTTGTAGATGTACTGCTCCATTTGGAAGTAAAGATTGGTGCCACCTAAGTGGGTTCTTGCTGCAAGGAACTTAAGGACACTCTTCTTCATTTGCAGGACGTCAAGGGCTCCTGATACTGTGAAATTTCTCTTTAAGTTACGACGGGAATCTAGCATCACGCGGCATGGACCCCTCTGTGGGTGGCGTGGAAAAGCACACGTAGGTTTCTCATCTGGGACTTGTTTTCCTCTTCCATCTGGGTCTACATTTTCCCAGACAACTTTCTGAGTTCTGCTCTTTGTACCCTCCTCCTAGCATTTCTAAGTGGGTGGACAGCCAGAAGTTGTGAAAATTCAGGGGCCCTGGTGCCTGAATTGTGTGGGAAATCTGTATCCAGAGAGACAGAAACACACTGGAACTCCAACCTGAAGCCACGTGAGTTAACGTTGGCCGGGCTTGTCGGTGGGTGAAGCTTTGAGGTCCTAGGACTTAGCTATTCCCTTTTCCTGGAAAGGGGTGTCCAAAATGTGGATTCCCTCATGGATTACAATGGCCAGAGTTGTACTGCTTCATGGGGATGTTTTGTCTTTCATGGTTTTTGAAAGCTGCCTGAGAGATGTGTTGAGGGCTCCATGCCAATACTGTGAGGTTATAAACAGCAAGAGGTATAAGATGCCCTGAGAATCCATGCCTGGCAGAAGGAGAGGTGGTCCAAGCGGTTTCTCACAGATTTGGCAACTCTGCGGGCTAATCAGGAATCAAGGAAATAAGGGTAAACAAGAAAGAAGGTCTATCTATCATTTTGTCTTTGCCTGGAAATAATTCAGTCAGCAGCATGACCACAACATACCTGTTGGGGATAGCCATGCAGGGGGCTCTCTGACTTAGCTGGTTAAAAACTCTGTCCTGGGTTTGGGTCTCAGAGAAAACTGAGCTCGTCATTCATCCCTGCTCCCTATTCTGCTCCTTATGGAACTGGGAGGAGCAAGCTCTTAGTTTTTTCAGACAATGGAAATTTGATGCTGTATTTGGAATTTCAACTTCACATTTAAAACATCCTTATCTAATAAAAAAGGTGGCATGCAAACGGTTTGACAGAGAAAACTGGTATCGATTTTGATACATTCACCAACACTCGAACATTGCAGACCAATGATAAACCACAGTTTTTTACTGACTTCTTTTTTTTTGAGACGGAATTTCACTCTTGTTACCCAGGCTGGGGTGCAATGGCGAGATCTCGGCTCACCGCAACCTCCGCCTCCTGGGTTCAGGCAATTCTCCTGCCTCAGCCTCCCGAGTAGCTGGGATTACAGGCACGCGCCACCATGCCCAGCTAATTTTTTGTATTTTTAGTAGAGACGGGGTTTCACCATGTTGACCAGGATGGTCTGGATCTCTTGACCTCGTGATCCACCCTCCTCGGCCTCCCAAAGTGCTGGGATTATAGGCGTGAGCCACCGCGCCCGGCCTTTACTGACTTCTTTAACAAGTGTTTCTTTTTGGAAATTCAAGCAACCTGATCTAGTCCTATTCTTCATCCACACACCTTTGGCCACACCTGCCTTTGGGAACTTTGCTGTAGTGATATGTGAAGTATTATTCATTCATTTAAAGATTCAAGAACAAAAAAATCCCCGAAGTTCATCAAGGAAATGTAGAAGGTAAGGAATTTAAATCTGCTATTTGGCGATGCTTCTGAGATTTTTACTTCAGCTGGATGTTTTGACTTGGGGAATAGTGGGGAGTTATTTGGTGTCTTCTGTCATATATTTTGTGTATGTTTCCTATGAAAGTCGATGTAATACGCAACTGCTGCCAAAACCCAAGACCTAACTTTTTTTTTTTTGAGACGGAGTCTCACTCTGTCATCCAGGCTGGAGTGCAGTGGTCCATATCTGCTCACCGAAACCTCTGCCGCGGAGGTTCAAGCGATTCCCCTGCCTCAGGCGCCTGCTACCACGGCCAGCTAATTTTTGTATTTTTTGTAGAGATGAGGGTTCACCATGTTGGTCGGGCTGGTCTTGAACTCCTGACCTCAGGTGATCCACCCACCTCGGCCTCCCAAAGCGCTGGGATTACCTGCGTGATCCACCGCACCTGGCCCGAAGGCGATTTTTAAAAGCCATTGGTAGATGGCTTGCTGTAAGCTATTCCAGCGATCGAGAGCTAGTGGTCTTCAGTCCTCCAAATTCTATTGTAAGCGTTCGCGAGGCAAAGCGCTGAGTGCCGCCTTACATTTAGACAACCTTCGCCCACTCATTCACCTAAAAAAACTTGGGACCTAACGCCCAGCCCCTCGGTTGCTCACAATTCAGTTCCCGCGGCAGAGGCGGCGACTGGAGGAGCCGGGAGGAGAGACGGTAAGGCAACCCGTGGGAAGCCTTTCTGCCTCTCGGCTTTAGACGACCGAACGCTCATAAAACAGACGCAAGAAAATTTCCTCTGAGCTGCCTGTTTTGTTTTTTTTCCCCCCCATTCTTTTTCAGTCTCGCTCTTTAGCGATATCGCCAAATGGTCCGTAATGTGCCTGCAGGGTTCATGCTTCCTGCCGAGGAGCTCCTGATGGAAAATTTATCTATTTATGATTATTTTTACCCTGGCTACAAGTCGGTGTCTATCTACATACGGTATGGATCATACCATGACCCATACACAGCTTCGATGTAAGTCTAGAAAGTTTAACGTTAATCAATATAATTTAAGAGACATTTGCATCTGGAAAAAATATGCAGAAAAACTCCTTCTGGAGTGACCTGTGCCTGTTTCAACTGTCTGCTTGTTTCATTGACGTTAGCAATATATTCTCACACTAAGTTTTATAAAAAGCCACAGGTGAGTGACGGAATAAATAGTATAATATTAAAACAAGAAATTGGACACTCTTCTGTTTTTATAGGAGTAGGGGAAACATGACAAAATACGTCCACAGAATGAGAAAGGGGAATGAAGAAAACTAACAACTGGAGGAGCCGGGGGTCGAACCCGGGGCCTCGTACATGCGAAGCACGCGCTCTACCACTGAGCTACACCCCCAGGCCGCGACAGAAGTGATCCTCTTGGCTCATGTATAAAATATCACTTTGTTGGTTTCTTTTTCTGTTGGTTGGAGAAAGATCTCTGGGTTAAATTCCACTACTTTTGTGCAATCCCTGAGCTGGATACTGTTGGGCGGCTTGACTGAGACACTAAGATGATAGTCCAAATGACATCCTTTCTCATCCTCCGCCCTTCCCATTCCTGTTAGCCTGCTCCAAGCTCCATTCACAAGCAAACTGTGTGGAAGACACTTTCCTCCAGGAAAACGCAGACTCCCAACACTGAGGACTGTTGAGTCGTGGAAAAGGATCCCTGGTTTCAGCGTAGACCTTGAGTCCAGAGCTCTTCCAGCTGAACTGTGTTTGCCACACGCACGTTCTCCTGCAGGACTGACTCGGATGAGGCGCCCCTCAGTCCCGAGGCGGCCTTCGCAGAGTTGAACTCACACTGATTTGTGGGACTCTGACAACATCCATTTCCAGCTGACTCTCATTCCTGGTTAACCCGTCTCGAGCTCGGAGACAGTCCTCAGTTTTGGTTCCACACCTCCTCCTCTAACCCTCCCTTGAGTTCTACATTCACAAACGATTTTTAAAAAGCTTCAAAACTGTATTAACTTTAATCAGTTGACGTTTTTCCAGGCCAGAGGAACAGACAGGGCAACAGCAAACACAGAACAGCGAAGCAAGGATGGGCGACCGAGTAAGGCCATCCCGACGGGAAAACCTGCTGTACACCGAGGTGCTTGGAAGAGGAAAGCGGGAGGGCCCTGGGAATGTTGAGAGGCCATCGACGAACGAAAAAAATGCGAGGAAGTCCTGGATCGCACGGAGCTGATAGGATTGGATTGCCCGGCAGGGGAAGGGCACAATTAATAGCTGTTCTGTCCCTGGGATGCTTTCATCACTTCCATAATGAGTCCGGGAAAAAAAGTGGTGTGTGTCATAGATAGACCGCGTTCTAGGAACCCTGGACACCTGTTGGTGGATACAGAAGCTCTGGATTGGGAGACCGCATCAAGGAAGGAGGAGAGAAAAAAATCCTCTCCATCACTTGAATTTATCCGAAAGTCAACTGTTCTCCATTACGAGGAATGAACATTATTTTGTCTTCAAAATTAAAGCAGGTTGGTGATGGGACTTCCCTTTTTTCTTTTTTCAAGCTCCTTCACGAGATGCAAGAGACTTTATTCAAATTCATGTGTTCTATTCTAGATGGGTGATAACGGCTTATGTATAGTCTGTGTCCAAGGCATTCGATTTGTTATCCAAAGTGTTTTTCCTGGGATGGCTGGAAAAGCAGCGTAGTTTTCCTCACTGCTAATGTCTTTAGAATAACACCCAAATAATGCCCACTGCTAGTGTCTTTAGGATTAGCTATTGTGGCAAAAAAAAGAAATTTTCCATGATTTTCTTTTTTTCTTCTTCTTTTTCTTCGTTTCTCTCCTTTCTCGTACAAAGTATCGTAGAAAGAAAGAATAGGTGAAAAGCTGGTTAGTGTTATTACATTTGTGATGTTGAATCAGCATTTTTTTCTTTCATTTCTTCTTTCTGCTATCACAGAAATCATACTTAATTTCTGTGTGAGAAGGTTGAAAAAAAGGAACTGAAGGAATAAAGCAGGAGAAAGGACTCCGCGTTGTGTTACTGAAGGTATGTGTGGTATAAAAGTACTTGGGGAAATCAAATAAACAAAACCACGAAGTGCTGGGTGGACCCAGGACCTCATACATGCAAAGCATGTTCTCTACCACTGAGCTACGACCTCATACATGCAAAGCATGTCCTCTGCCACTGAGCTACATGCCCAAACGATGAATCAGGATTTTTACATTTTTGATGGGGTTCAAATTACTGCATTTTATGCTTTTGTTGTCATATACACAAAATCTTTGCCTAATCTAGGGACACAAAAATGTTTTCTTGTGGAAGTTGTAGACTTATGTTTTACACTTAGACCTATGATCCAGTTTTAGTAGATGCTTTAGGCTTTAGTGTATGTATTTAAAGATCACACTGTAACTTCAAGTGATATTCTATTACCTGGTGTATAGATAAGGTAGTTAAGGACTTTATAACACTGTATTTTCATTTCTCCTCTCTGGGGGTTTATGCTAATGCTGACAATATTTAACCTCTCCATATGTTATAACTCTACAATATATTGTTATTATTTGTATTCTAAACAATTATTTTTAAACAGATTTAAATAATAGCAAAAAAATTCTTATATTTACTACATCATTACCATTCCCTGTGCTCTTCATTTCTTTGGGTAGATTCATTTGTTTGAGGGGGTGTCATTGAGACACATGGTAGAGATCAGTATCGTGGAGAAATGTAATACGGGTGTAGGGGAGAGAAATATGAATCTCAAAGAAATCTGGAGTTTTCTAATTTACTCCAGAAAATTAAAAAGAAATCTTCAATTGTATGAATGGGAAGTGTTTTTCAAAAAGGCATATTCCCTGAACTTTTTCTATTTGTAGAAAAAAAATAATACATTAGGCAATATAGACTTTTATATCCAGTGGAACTCCTTGACCAATTTGAATGTAGGGACTATTAAAAGTTTACATAAAAATAAGAAAAGAATTTTCTGAAGACGAAAGGGAACTAAACTTCTAAGACTTCAGTTAGTATACCGTTCCTACAATCCTGATAATTTTTCCCTTCTCACCATTCCTATTCAACTAATAATTTTTATAGCAAAAAAGAATTTTTTTTCTACTTTAGACATCTGATGTCCTGATGTTTGAAGGAAAGAGTTTTTCAGCAGTTGTCTACCCTTTTCAGGTTGGACTGGGAATGTGCTGGGAACAGAAGCGCTGTCATTCTGTCTGCAAGTCAGTAACCTTTCTCTCGGTATAGCGATTACATGAGATTCGGTTTAGTGATTTCAGAAATCGTGGGATTTATCTCAGTGGATTTTCTCCCGCCAACCATTATGTGTTGAAAATTAGAAATACTGACACTGATATATCACGATGTATCTCCAAGAGGGCTTGGCCATCACGAGAGTGTTGCTTGGTGGTAGAATGCATAGGTATAACGTGTGCCGTCTCAGCTTCATTTCCTGAAAACGTCACTGTTCTGTAGCTACCTACCCCTTCCTTTCTCACACGCTTTACTCACATACATGAACCAAAGGACTCCTTAGTGCTACTCCATTTGTACGCCATGAATTTCGGCACCACCCAGGGCGCAAGACTATGGCAAAGACTGGATGGAAGAGGATAAAATAAACGGTTTATAGCTCACTCAAAATTGTCACCAGGAGACAGAAACCTGACCCCACATTCACGGAAACTAACCTTGGGTTTCAATTCTCCACATCCTTAAAGATTATCAAAGACAAAAAGAGGAGAAAAACAAAGAATGCCACCAAATTATATATATATATATATATATATATTTTAATTTTCTTAGCTGTGTCTGGCTCAACCAACAGGATGTGGAAGAGCAGAACTTTTTTTTTTTAATTCCTGTCTCTTCTCTTCTGTCTTCTTCTGCCACCTATCCATCCCACACGACCAGGAACTGGATTCAGCCATAATACATAGGAGACAGTAAGTTCCAAGTCTTTCTTAGTGAGTAAACACATTGTATAATAACAATAATTAAGAAACCTGAAAGCTAATCAATTGGAAACAATTGAAGTATTGAAAGAGAAATTCAATAAAGTTTTGGTTTGCAGTAAGCTGAGATGGCTCAGTTGGGAGAGCATTGAACTCAGGACTTAGAGGTCCCTGGTTCAGTTATGGGTTTTAGCAATGTTTCCTTTCCAGAGACTCTACCAGGGATCTACCTTTGCAGTCTTAAAATTTCATCTGAACTGCATCTCTTAGTTTATGTTTAGTAATTGATATTCGGGTTAGCAACAGAGCATGGCACAAGGGCAAAGGAATTTCGTGTCTGACTTCCTTTGCTTCTCCATATATTATAAAGCAATTGCTATGCCATATGAATTTTAATGTGTGAAATAAAGATGGACTATAAAATTCATTTTAATGCATAAAATTTTATTTTAATTAGAGTGACATTAGATATAAAATGCAAAATACATGACAGGCAGAAGAGAGTGACTGAAAGGAAAAAGCTTCGTATTTGAGCACCTTTGATGGCACTTGCCCCTGCTTTTTGAATAAGGGACACTGTCATCAATACTAAATTGACATTCATAGTATGTATATAGTATCTATAATAGGCATTCATAATTACAGATTATTAATTCATAATTGACATTTTACAAATTTGGAGAATTGAAGATATTCAAACTCTTCACACACCTATAGTTGAATTATAATCCCAAGAGCACGGTACTGCATTGAAACCCATGCCTACAGTATTTGTTCCCTCTCTAAACTTCAACTTGCTGTTCTTAACTGTATATAAAATGGGAATACTTGAAACAAGACTGCACTGAAAATCCCAACAGAAGACATGGTTGTATTTTAAAACAAAACAAAACAAACCAAAAAATGGGCAGTCTACTATAATTACCGTCCTGCTCTTTGCATGTAGTGCTGTGCTGGGTGGATATACAGTTTCCGTTTGTTTCCAAAGCCTTTGGATGCTGCTACCTATTACATCCAAAATCAGGGGTGGAGGATCCCTGACGTAGAAAGGAGTTGCAGACAACTCATGTTTAAGAGAGTAGGCAGAAATACCCATCCACCCTACTAGTCAAGGCCCCGCTGGGATTTGAACCCAGGATCTCCTGTTTACTAGACAGGCGCTTTAACCAACTAAGCCACGGAGCCCCTAAAACTTGTTTTGGGTTTCCTTCAATCAGAGCATACTTTGGTATTTCTGGTAGAGTTCAGATTTTCCTTCTAGTAAAAAAAAAAAAAAAAGAAAAGAAAAGAAAGAAAAAGCTGTTCATTTCTTGGATTTTTATGTGGCCTTTGATTCCACTCAGACGGTGAGTAACAGCTTTGATGCAAGCACTGATGTGCCCGTCTTTGTCTCTTGCTCCTCATAACCTCTGTGTTTGGCTTGGAGCCTCGATGCGGCCTCATGGGAACTCAAGCCGAGGGAAAAATTCAAGCAACGTCAAAGGAGAAGGGACTGTGAGTACATATTTTTATTTCAGGCTCATTTTAGGCTTTCTAAGGCATTTGACTTAATGTTGAGCTTGCGCTTCTGTGACAGAAGGGAAGCGCCACCAGTTCTTTCGCGTTAAAAGTCAACCCCTGGAAGTGAGCTCCAGCGGTTCCTACGATTCACGCAAGTCTGAAAAAGGAAAATGAGTGGAGAAAGAGCTCACCCCTCAGCGACTTTTTCCAGGGAACACGACAGCTCTTGATCTAGACCCGCAAAGAGATGGAAGACGGGAGGGAGGAAAGCAGCTTTAGCTGTTGTATCATCTTTCTGGGAACTTTCTCTGCAGGAGGAGAACGCAAAGGAGATTCGCAGATTAGGACGACAGCTCTGTTGGCGGGTCATGTATGTGTGCCCACCTGTGTGATGGATCCATGCGGCTCAGTAGAGAAGCATCAAACTGCTGATGCAAGGAGTGAAGATTCGAGTCTCCGACAGCCGTTTTAACTCGAAGAGGGAAACCGAAATCCTGCCGGCCCTTCAGGTTCTTTTGGATATTTGCAGTGGGACCCTCTACCCTAGATTGGTAAACGATTGCCTGAGAGCTAAGAATTAATGTTTGCATTGAAAATACTAATGTATAGAGACATGGAATGCTCCACGAATTTGTGCGTCATAGTCGCGGAGCGACCAGGGGGACATCTCTATGTCGTTCCGAATTTCCGTATTATCCCAATGTTAGTATGGAGGCTGCCGAAGCGAGCGCGGAGTTTTACATTTCAAAAGATTGAAGAAACGAATAATAGTATTTCTTGCATGTGACATTCGTAAGAAATGCACATTTCACTGTCGGTATATGAAGTGTTGCTTTAACACGGCCGCCTCGTGTGCGCCGCGTCTCCCGCTGCTTTTCCCCGGCTCTGCTGCTGCTCGCGCTGCGCGCCGCGGGGGCGCAGTGACTGCTCACTGTGTCTGTGACCGTAACATTGTCTTTCTTTACTGTCAGTGCATTCATACCATCTCAGAACAACAAAAGGGGACTTCAACTGTCCACTCTAATAGTTTAATTACGATCCTATGAACTGTAAGTTTATTTCACAAAGAAGCGACAGTGTTCGTATGTTGCCTGTAAAACAACCACACCCTTCATCCGGCTGCGCATCACAGCTGCGAGCAACTGGTCCTTGGCTAAAGGATTGTTGCTCTAATGGGAATCGAACCGCAGACCTGCTGGTTTACTGATTCAACGCTCTCCCACTCAGCCGTTGCACCTGCCGCAGGACACTGTGTTCTTCCATTTCTCTTTGAATACTTCTTTGGTTTTCAACATTCTTAGTTTCAGATTTCTTACATGTTGCTAATTGTCCCATGTGTTTACCGATCCAGAAAGACTTGGAGTCTATCGTCTTCCACAGATGTTGGTCATTCAAATGCCAATTCCTGGCAGTATGGGGTGAATAGACGCGGGCGGGGGGCCGCGGAGACAGAAGAGAAGCTGTGGAGAGTTCACGGAAAGCATTTCTGCTCCTCCACGTTGTCGGCTAAGCCAGAAACAGCTCAGAAAATTAAAAAAGAAAAATTCATGGAGTTTTTAAATTTTTTTCTTTTTACTTTCATCTTTCGTAGAACCCAATGACACTATAACTTTGCTAAAAGAATGCGGCGTGTAAATATTATGACAAAGCAATCACAAAATTCCCAACTTACATGAATGCAACTGACAAAAAATTAGAAAATTAAAAATGGCATTTCTCATTTACAGCAGAATTTCTTCACAAAAATTTTTAAAAATAAAGATGAGTCTGCAACCAAGTAAGTTTCTGATTGACTCTGTTAGCCAGGCAAATGAACCATTTACCTTGGTGAGGTAATGAAATAGTGTTTCATTTTAGTCACCAAAGAGATGTGTCCGGAGAAAATGAGCTTTAAGACTATTAGTGCTTCAAGAGAACAGGTGTTGGGAGACTTTAGGACACTGGGAACAGCATCAATAGTTAATTAACAATAAAAGGCAAGTGATTTACTCTTGATGAGTCCACAGATGTTACCAATATTACTCAGCTGTTCCTTTAAGAAGTCAAAGTCAGTTTAACGGAAGGAAGTAACCTGCATCAACAGCTTACATGTGACAACTACAGGTAAGAACTTTTTTTCTAAGAAGTATTTCTTAGAAGCACAGTATTTTCTAAGAAGTTGAAAAAACAATAGTTCTTTACAACCTGAAGTGAAATCTGCTAAGATGTGGTATAACTAGTGATCGTAAAATTATGAAAAGGGCAGAAAGAGGCTTAGTGGAGAAAGTTTAGAAACTTGTAATAAATGTAAGCTTTTTGCGGGAAATATTTGATGGTATCATATGTTGTTGCACAGTGATGTCAACAGTGGACTTCGCCTGGTCTGCTGGAGCAGCCATTGTCACTTTTACTAATTTTGGACAGAAATTAGGAGCTGAAGGTCCCGAGAAGAAGGATTACACAGCAGTTTAATGACTTAGCACAGATAAATTGTGTTTTTTTTTTAAACTGGGGGCTGAGATGGAATTTTTTTGAAGTGGAAGAACTGCCCTCAGTTACTGTAATCAAACACTGAATGGCTTTGGAAGTTAGCTCTTGTTTCAGATTGGATAATGCTTTTCAACAAATTCTGCCAAAATTACAAGGCAAAACGATGTTTATATATAAAACTTGTACTGCCGTGAAGTCACTTTGATAACAGCGAACATTGCTAGAATCATGGTGATATCAAGCTGCCCTGTGCACTCCCTGTGCTATACAAAGTCAAAAGAAGGAAATCTCCAATCCCACCGAAATTTTCCACAGCTATATTTTCTGAACTCAAACTACAGTACCGGCAGTGCGTTAAAAGGTTAATGCAAGTGTAAAAGCAATTTTCATATTTCAAAATCCACTTAACATGCCATTGAGGAGCTTCACACTAAGCCTCACTTTGAAGTGACTAATTTGCAATGCAATGACATACTGAAGCAAACACAAAGAGATGAACCTACTAGAATCCACAAATGTCTGCCATGCAATGAATATGCCCAAATCACATACACAAATAATATTAATCTGTGAAGGTTAATATTAGCCATTGGCATCTCCCGTCTTTATGAAAAGGTATTTTCAAAGATGAAATAAATAAAATTGCACTACAGATCATTAACAGGTGAGCATTAGCAAATGATTTTGATGATAGGGAACACTAACTTTGAGCCCCCATCAGTAATAATAATTATTATAATGACTTAATTATTCTCATCAATAATTATACTCAATTAGTATTGTTTTTTTGAATTTCATGAATAAATGTGAGTGGATTTTTTTTCTCCCTTGTTATAAATACCTACATAATATCCTAATATCCTTGATTTTGCCATTTGACTTGCAAATCCTAAAATATTTACTGCTTGGCCATTTTCAGAAAAAGGTCTCTCTCAGGCTTATTTTATAAGGACACTAATCCCATTTGTGAAGACACCACCTTTATCACCTACTCACCTTCCAAAGGCCCTAAATCCTAATCTAATGACACTGGTGATTAGGGTTCAGCATGTACAGTTTTGGTAATGGGAGCAGTCACAAACATTCAGACTACAGTAGGAGTACATTTAAAAACCTGGGAAACAGTTTTGCACAAGCTTACTGTGACGAAGAGTCCCTAAGTTGATCTCCAGTAATTCCTGTTTCCTAGTGTTCATGCATCTGTGTAGTACTCTCCCCTTGAGTGTGAATGGGACTTGTAACTTCCTTTTTTTTTGGCCTGGGCTGCAGTGCAGTGGTTCAATCTCTGCTCACTGCAACCTCTGCCTCCCAGGTTCAAGCAATTTTCCTGCCTCAGCGTTCCAAGTACCTGGGATTACAGGT
Organism: Leontopithecus rosalia; assembly: GCA_028533165.1. Taxonomy (NCBI): domain Eukaryota; kingdom Metazoa; phylum Chordata; class Mammalia; order Primates; family Cebidae; genus Leontopithecus; species Leontopithecus rosalia. Next base: position 394,163 of record CM052651.1, on the reverse strand, counting down.
GCACGCCACTACACCCAGCTAATTTTTTGTATTTTTAGTAGAGATGGGATTTCACCACGTTGGCCAGGCTGGTCTTGAATTCCTGACCGCGTGATTCACCTGCCTCAGCCTTCCAAAGTGCTGGGATTACAGGCATGAGTTACTGCACTCAGCCGTGACTTATTCTAACCAGTAGATTATGGCAAAGGTAAAGGGATGCCACTCCCATAATTATGCAAATATGTATATAAAACATACAATATATTTAAATTATTTATTAATATATTTATATATATTTATATTTAATATATTTATATAAGGCATTTTATATATAGATACATAAGCAATTTTAAGTACATGTAAACACACAAATAGTATTCAAAACAGAGCACAAACTCCCTGCCTGTCATTGATGGTAATGACAGCACTTGGGGTGGAGAAGATCCAGGGACCAAATCTGCAGGGAAGAAGAAGGAAATGACAATGGGAGTGACGGGAACAGAAATGGAAGTGTGGTTAAGTGTTGAAGGAGAGCCTTTTCCAGTTAAGGTGACTTTCCTGCTCTCAGAACTCTAATTTTTCCCACGAAAGTTTCGTGAAATACAAGACTGGAGCCAGCATAGCAGTGATTGCCCAGAGTGGCTGGAGAGAGTAAGTGAATGACAAAAATGTCAACAAGGGGGAAGCACTGGGACGATGTTGGTGAAAGAATACAAAGTTACAGTTAGGAAGAAGTTCAATAAGTTGATGTACAACGTGATGACTGTAGTTAAAAACAGTGCATCAGAACCCTGGATGGGAACAATGAAAAGATGGAAAACAAAAAAAAGGCCGGGCGCGGTGGCTCAAGCCTGTAATCCCAGCACTTTGGGAGGCCGAGGCGGGTGGATCACAAGGTCAAGAGATCGAGACCATCCTGGTCAACATGGTGAAACCCCGTCTCTACTAAAAATACAAAAAAATTAGCTGGACACGGTGGCACGTGCCTGTAATCCCAGCTACTCGGGAGGCTGAGGCAGGAGAATTGCCTGAATCCAGGAGGCGGAGGTTGCGGTGAGCTGAGATCGCGCAATTGCACTCCAGCCTGGGTAACAAGGGCGAAATTCCGTCTCAAAAAAAAAGAAAAACAAAAAACCAATACAATGTATTGAAAAATGATGAGGTTTTAAGCTCTCACCACAAAATTGGTAACTGTGAGGTGATGCATATGGTAATGAGCTCAATTTAGCCACTCCACAATGCATGTGTGTATCTCAAAATAGCATGTTGTACATGAGAAAAACATAATTTTATTTATCAATTTAAAATTTAAAATACAAATAAAAAATAAAATGTTAGGCTGGGCACAGTGGTTCACACCTGTAATCCCAACACTGTGGGAGGCTGAGGCGGGCGGATTACCTGAGATCGGGATTTTGAGACCAGCCTGACCATCTCTAGGAAATGAAGGAAAACCCCATCTCTAGGAAAAATACAAAATTAGCCAGATGTGGTGACTTGTGCCTGCAATTCCAATTACTCGGGAGGCTGAGGTAGGAGAATTGCTTGAAACCGGGAGGCGGAGGTTGTTGGGTGAGCAGACATCGCGCCATTGCACTCCAGCCTAGGCAATAAGAGCGAAACTTGGTTTCAAAAAATAAAAATAAAATGTCATATAACACATTTTTTAGAAGAGTAAATTAGCACAGATTATCTTCTGGTATATCAAAATGGGTTTTAAGAAACCACAGGAGAACCAAGACCAGTGGTCAGTAAATCTGTGTGTCTTTATTTGCTGCAACATATGACAGGACACTACAACTGGAGGTGCCAGGGATTGAACCCAAAGCTTCGTGCATACTAAGCACACACTCTACCACTGAGCTACACCTCCTCTGCTGCAACTCATTTTTCCTAAACAGTATAGATTCATCTTTCTCTTTGCTTGTGAGTTTTGAGAATCTCAAATTTAGTAAAAAGGTCCCTTATATATGACTCTATTTCTGAAATCTCCAGGTTTTTCATGCTATCTTACAGATACAAGCGAAGAGTAATTTGATGCTATGCAAAAACATCACTGTTGCAGTCTTGCCAGCCCACCCCAAATTTGGCTCTCTAGAAGAGGCCTGAAGGGCACTCCCATTCCTCCACCTGAGGGGGTCCCAACATATAACTATCTCCAGCAGCTAGAAAACGTCTCTTAAGTGATACTTCTCTGGGTAGTTTTGTTTCTTGGAATCATGTTAATGCTTTACACAGGGAAATTTCAAAAGAAAACCAGCAAGGATAGCGGGAAAAGTACTTTAAATTTGAAAACAACTAGAAAAGAATAAAATTATTTCAAATGAATAGTATCAGAATTTAAAAAGATAACAAATCCAGGTAAACACAGTACTTTGACCTTATAACTAACTCTAGAAATGAACTGCAAATAGATGATCTCTCCGATGGTAGAACCGAATACACAGCCTCAAGTCAGAGTTACACTGGCTTTTCTGTTGAGCCAAAAATCATGTGCGAAGATAACGAAACATAGACAAGTTCCTCCAGGAGGAAGCGGTGTTTTACTAGGATTCTGTTAGAACTGCGTGGGGGAAACAAAAAACACTATCAGGGTCTAGAAAGGAACTCAAACACTGGACCATCAAATTGACAGTTTAATTTTCTAACAAGTTATTTGGGGTTAAAGATATTTTGATTTTCAAGATCTCTTCAATTAAAAAATATCTGGTTACTGCCTAACACACACACACACATATATATATTTGATATATGCATGTATAACATATATTTAATATGTGTATATATAGCATATATACTTTAAAAATTATTTATTTATTTATTTATTTTTGAGACAGAGTCTCACTTTGTTGCCCACGCTGGCATGCCGTGGCATTACCTCGGCTCACTGCAACGTCCCCTTCCCAGATTCAAGCAATTCTCCTGCCTCAGCCTCCCGAGTAGCTAGGATTACAGGTGCCTGCCACGACTCCAGGCTAATTTTTGTATTTTTAGTAGAGATGGGGTTTCATCATGTTGACCAGGCTGGTCTCAAACCCCTCACCTCAGGTGGTCCACTGGCCTCAGCCTTTCAAAGTGCTAAGATTACAGGCATGAAACCTAACCTATATATTTTTAATGCTTTCCTTTGCCTTATGATCTAGTGTGCTAGTAGTCACTCCTAGCCAAAACTTAGGTACCCAAGCCCAAAACTGCCAGCAGATCCCACGTCTCATTCAAAGAGGTCCCACCACAGCCACAGTGGAGTCAGGGAGTGGCTTTCCTTCTGTTTTCTTTGAAGCCACCAATATCAGTGACTACTTTGTCAAAAACAAAAATTAAATTGTATGCAAGCTTCCAATGTGCAGTTTGTCTACCTGATTTATTGATTGGAAGTTTTAATGACTTAATCCTCAACCAAAAAATTAACTGAATTACCTAAGAGTTGAGTGACTGACGAGGTAGCCAAGATCAGAGTACCCCTAATTTTCTCTGAGGGTGGAAAGAATGATTGTGGTATCTGTTGTGGAATTTGGAGGCTTCCAAAGTTTAAACTGGGAGCCCCGTGGCCAAAATAGATCAATCAGAACTTGGATTATAGATCTAAAACCCCATGTACTTTGGCTAGAGTGGGACCCCAATAAGTCCATTGTGAGTTGATTTACAGAAAAGTCTAGGGCCATTTTGTGTGACTTTCAAGGCTGTCTAAAAGATTGGTGGGCTAAAAGACATAAGAAGCCACAAACTCTTGAAATAGGGCAAGTGTTTAATACTGTCTCTCTCCCCCCTTTCTTGCCTTGTTCCCTGGTTTCATTATTTGAATGGGCAGGAAGCCTTGGGGACAGCTCCTTCTTCTGCAGTGCACACCAGGCACTGATCATCCACTTCTAAGGCTTCCAAAGTACAACAGACAAAAGCTGAGGAAACAAAAATGTGTCTCATGTTTTTAGTATAGATGAGCTTTCATTTAATTGACATTACCTGAACATCTTGTGTTCTTCATTTTAGGGGCTGTATATTGCTTCCCCCTCTATACTAGAGGAATTGGGAATGGACATTCCACGTGGTTTTGGTTTGTTTTATGCCCTTTTTGTTTTTTTTGAGACAGTGCCTCGCTCTGTCTACCAGGCTGGAGTGCAATGGTGTGGTCTCAGCTCACTGCAACCTCTCCCTCCCAGGTTCAAGCGATTCTCTGCCTCAGCCTCACGATTAGCTGAGATTACAGGTGTGCACTATCATGCCCAGCTAATTTTTGTGTTTTTAGTAGATACGGGGTTTCACTATGTTAGCCAGACTGGTCTTGAGCTCCTGACCTCCTGATCTGCCTGTCTCCGCCTCCCAAAGTACTGGGATTACAGGCATGAGCCACCACACCCTGCCTGTTTTATGCACGTGTATTGGTGTTAACGTTTTCCCAAATCCAGGATTTAATGCTCTTAAGCTGAATCATAATGTCTTTTCCAGATGAGTGATAGTTGAGGTACATTTGCTACCAGGTATAGGGAATTTGAGTTTTGAAGGCACTGAAATTAACTGGGTTTCTCAAGGGCAAGTTGGGATCCTACTTGTAGAATCCAAAGTCGAGTTCTGACTGCGGTCAATATGTGCCTGAATGTCTGATGTAGCTGGAGTTCACTGAAAGCCGTTGTTCTGTTGTCCAATGTCCATCCACCCACTTACCTAGAGATAGTTGGTGTCTACGGCCATCTGTCTGCATTGTTAGACCAATCTTTTGATGGTATGGTGAAGGGAGGAGACCTGGAGCATAAGCATGGAGTAAATGCCCTGTCCTTCTGCCTTCTCATATATTCCTTGATGCCTTCCTGCTTTTGATTATCACACTATGTTCACGTAGATATTAAGATGAGAGGAAGACAGGACAATTTGGGTATGCCAAAGAGAAGCCATAAAGTGCTGCCTGCAAGTGAAAAGGGGAAAGTTCTCTACTTAATAAGAAAACAAAATGCATATTCGAGATCACTAAGAGCTATGGTAAGAATAAGTTTTCTAGCCATGGGCCGGGCACAGTGGCCCACGTTTGTAATCCCAGCACTTTGGGAGGCAGAGGTGGGCAGATCACCTGAGGTCAGGAGTTCGAAACCAGCCTGGCTAACATAGTGAAACCTCGTCTTTACTCAAAAAATACAAAAATTATCCAGACATGGTGGGTGCCTATAATCCCAGCTACTCGGGAGGCTGAGGCAGGAGAATCGCTTGAACTCAGGAGGTGGAGGTTGCACTGAGCGGAGATCTCACCTTTGCACTCTAGCCTAGGTGAGAGCGCCAGACTCCATCTCTAAATAAATAAAAGCCAGAAGGTTGTGGTGGGAGGAGGTTGCGGAGTGTAGAAACAGGATTTGCTGTTTTTGGTTTGAGTATGTGAGGTAGTTCTGCCAGCGGTTGTTTTCCTTTGGAGTGAAAGACAAAGTTGATGATAACTGAACGTAATCCTCTGTACTGAGGCTTTGAGAGGCAGGTTATTACCTTGAGCCCGGGAGGCTTACTCGGTAGAACATCAGACTTTTAATTATGAGGGTCCAGTCCCTGCCGGGGCATCAGGCTTCAGCCTTCCGCTCTTCTGTTTTATATATACCAAAAAAAAAAGATTTAAATTCAGGCTGCTCCATTTGGGCATTTGAATTTGAGCTGTTACGCCAGAGAAATAATGGCTGAAGCCATCCATCAGAGGTGCCTGGTGTTGGGGGCTTTGTTTGAAGGCAAAAATTAGGGAGAGGCCGGGCGTGGTGGCCCACGCCTTTAATCCCAGTACTTTGAGAGGCCTTTTACGTGGTCCTGTTTTCTGTTTTCGCTTGAACCCAGCCAGGAGTTCGAGACCAGCCTGGAGAATATGGCAAAACCCCATCTCTACAATAATAATAATAATAAATTGCCGGGCGAGGTGGTGCGGTGCGGTGGTCCCAGGTACTTGGGACTCTTAGGTGAGAGGATCACCTGAGCCCTAAAGATGGAGGCTGCAGTGGGACATGGTTTTACCACTGCACTTCTGAGCGACAGAGACCCTGTCTCAAAGAAATAAATAGAGCAAGGCTTTGTTGAAAAGCAGAAAAGGGGATACGTCCTCAAAATAGAAACCCAGTCTTCCTCCTGGTGTAGGTGGTGGTACTTTTTGCCACAGTACAGAAAAGGAATACTCTCCTGTTTACTGTTAGGTTTTCTCTTCTTCGTGAGCACTGGATGGGGCCAGAAGGGAGGAGGAGCTTGGGTTTTTTTTTTTTTTTTTTGAGAAGGAGTTTTGCTCTTGTTATCCAGGCTGGAGTGCAATGGCGCGATCTCGGTTCACCGCAACCTCCGCCTCCTGGGTTCAGGCAATTCTCCTGCCTCAGCCTCCTGAGTAGCTGGGATTACAGGCATGCGCCACCATGCCCAGCTAATTTTTGTATTTTTAGTAGAGACAGGGTTTCACCATGGTGACCAGGATGGTCCTGATCTCTTGACCTCATGATCCACCTGCCTCGGCCTCCCAAAGTGCTGGGATTACAGGCTTGAGCCACCACGCCCGGCCCGAGCTTGGGTTTAAACATGATTAAGATGCCTACACCTTTAAGATTCGGTCTTGTGAATGTATTTGGCAAACACAGTTCAACAACTCTGGGACTGCAACTCTGCAGGAATCCCTGACAGATTGTTATTAGCTATGTAGCCGTGGAAGAGAGAAACATTAGGTGGAGAATTGAAAGGGTTAATTGTGATGTGTAGATTGGGAGCTCATTCACGTGTTCATGAAAAACCTTATGGTTAGCTGCAGCGATCTTGGCTCTGTATTCATTCTGGATAGCATAATGTTCTTGGGAGCTACTTGGAAATCCCAGGAAATTATTAGAAATCACGTTGAGGTTATTGCTATCTGCTTTTTTTTTTTTTTTTTTTTTTTTTTTTTGAGAAGGAGTTTCGCTCTTGTTACCCAGGCTGGAGTGCAATGGCGCGATCTCGGCTCACCGCAACCTCCGCCTCCTGGGTTCAGGCAATTCTCCTGCCTCAGCCTCCTGAGTAGCTGGGATTACAGTCACGCACCCCATGCCCAGCTAATTTTTTTTTTGTATTTTTAGTAGAGACGGGGTTTCACCATGTCAACCAGGATGGTCTTGATCTCTTGACCCCGTGATCCACCCGCCTCCGCCTCCCAAAGTGTGCTATCTGCTTTTTGCCCTCCGCGGCCCTTATGTGTCTTTTTGTGTTCAGAGACATCCCACGAAGTAGTTTTGAACCTGGAGGGATCCCATTTGTCTGGCAAAGTCTCTTGGTTGGTCCAAAAGGTTCGTCAGACTGCTGGAACGTGAGACTAGAAAACAGAAAAGACAGGTCTCAGAGAGACAATTGAGGTGTTGTCAGATCCACAGGTGTGCAGGTATCTATGTGTAGGGTGGGAAATTGGAGCAGGTTTTAACTTGGCTTGTGGTGTTAGTGTCCCTGGTAAATAATTACTTTCCACTGTGACTGGAGCAGACTGTATTCAAAGTAGACTTATATTCCTAATGCGAAGGATTTTTTTTCCCTGTCTGCCTCCAGCTGTATCTCCAAAATTATTGAATGAACCTTTGTGTTAAGGACCAATGTTTCTTTCAAAAGCATTATTGAAACATCTAATCACTGGGAAGAAGATGTGCGATTAACTCATAAATCACAGAATTTTTCTGGGAAAACCAACATTTGACTTAGAACATAACCATTCTCAGTATACAGTATTCAGAAAGCACTGAAACTTATGTAGTATATGTCTAACCCATCTGTGTCCTCAGGGAAAATAGCAACCCATTGGGTGCTGTTTTAGAAGGAGTCCCAAAGAAAGCATGTTAGAATATAATTTGAGTGTGTTGGAATATCATTGTACACACCAAGCGTGATATTCTTTGATAGCATAAAAACCCTTTTACCTTTTACATGGTCCTGTTTTTTGTTTTGTTTTGCTTTGTTTTTTTAGACAGAGTCTCACTGTGTCACCTAGGCTGGAGTGTAGTGGCATGATCTCTGTTCACTGAAGCCTCCGTCTCCTGGATTCAAGTGATTCTCCTGAATCAGCCTCCGTAGCAGCTGGGACTATAGGTGTGCACCACCACACCTGGCTAATTTTTGTATTTTTAGGAGAGACGGGTTTCACCATGTTGGCCAGGCTACTTCAAACTCCTGACCTTAAGTGATCTGCCTGCTTATGCCTCCCAAAGTGCTGGAATTACAGGTGTGAGCCACCATGCCTGGCCACCATGGTCCTGTTTTACAGATATAGAAAGAATAATAAAATATGCTCCAAAATTTACCCTATGTCACCAACTTTTAAATGGCATTACATTACATACTCAGATTATAAGACTGCAAATCATGGGTTTTTTCCTCATAACATTATAGCATACTCACACATACTCATACACAATTTAATGGTTCCCTTTAATTTCAAGTGTTGTGTTAGCTGCTAAAGACAGAGTTCAATTAGACAGAAAACAAATATAATAGTACAGGTCATTTTTTCCCCAAGTTTTGCAGCAGACTTTTCAGTCCCCCATTGTAGGCATTGCAAAGATGATATGTTTAATGCTGCTTCAGCTTTTCATTTAGCATCTTTGACCAATGACTTTCCATTATATGTCGTAGATTAATTGCCAGAGGTTGAGTCAAGTAGCTTCTATCATTTCTGTAATTTGGCATTAAAAAGGACCAGAAGAAAAGAGCAGTCACAAAGGGTCAAATCGAAGGAACATGACGGCTTTTCAGTTCAGACCCGTGGTCGTCCTGTGCCAGAGCTGCTCTCACTTCTTTTACACAGTGCAGAGTGGAAGGACAAGTTGGTTACTTGCCTTAACAACCTTATTTTTTCAAGAATCTCTTATAATAAAGTAATATTTACCAACATTGAAGGAAAAAATAAAACACCCTCTAAAATATCTGAAAACTGTTATCTATAAGTAATGAACTAGGAAAGAACAGAAGGCAATGTGGTTCTTCAAGGTTATGCTTCCCTAAATCAGTGCTCATGGAGATGAGAGCCGGAGTGGAAAAACCTGAGGCAGGGACTGTGGTTTATCAGAAGGAATTAAATTTGTTTAGATTCTTCATGATAATTCACTCAATGTTTACTTTCTTACTTGGGCTTATTTAGGAAAATATTTCAGAACCTGTCTCCTACTTATTTACCAATCAGAGAAAATAAATGTGTGATATTAGCAAATGCTTCTGTACACATACACATGTTCATATAGGTAACATAGACTGTACTATACATACAAATTATGTGCACATGCAAATATACACATAACCACCCATCATGAGGTACAGTTCATCCATACACTTTCCAGGGATTATGTAATTTAATTCTTTTTTTTTTTTCTCTTTTTTTGGGGGGGGAGGGAGGGAAGAAGGCAGGAAGGGAGGGAAGGAGGAAGGGAGGGAGGAAGGAAGGGATGAAGGAAGGAAGGGAAGGAGGGAGGGAAGGAGGGAGGGAGGGAGGGAAGGGAAGGAAGGAAATCAAGCAATGAGA
>CM052651.1:352728-384218 GCA_028533165.1 Leontopithecus rosalia | reverse complement strand
AACATGTTCTTTTAACTCACGGAAGTTTTTTATTATCCATAACCTGAAATTTGATTCTGTTACTGGGATGCGCTCTTCCTCCATCAAGTCTCGTTCCATTGTTGATGAAGAATTGTGATCATCTTTAGAGGGAGAGGGGTTCTGATTTTGAGTATTCTCAGCCTTTTTATGCTGGTTTCTTCCCATGATTGTAAATTTATCCTCCTGTCGTCTTTGAAATTGCCAGGTTTGAGTAGGTCTCTTGAGTGGACGTCCAAGATGTTAGTTCCCAGGGCCAGGAACAGCTGCGTTAAGACTGATGGTGTTTTTCTGCCCAGGCTTCTCCTGTTTGGCTTCCTTCTTGTGTCCGTAATAGGCGAGTCTGCCTTCCCGGAGCTCCAAACCTGGGTCAGAAGGGGAACCAGTCGCGTTCACTCTGCACCGAGGTGCTGGCGAGGTGCCAGCACAGCTTCTGCGCCGGCCTCAGGAGTCAGCGCAGGGAACCCGCGCGGCTCCTCCAAACCTCGGTCAGAAGGGGAGCCAGCCCCGCCTAGTCAGCTCCAAGCCGCGCGGAGGTGCCGGTGAAACTACTGCCCCGCGTGGCTCCTCCACTGGGAATCTTCTGCTCCTGAGCGACCAGAATTTGTCTGAAAGTGTGGCGTCCTCTAGTTCTATGAGCTTTAACTGCGAGCTGCAATCCCGAGATGTTAGCGATCGGCCATCTTGGATCATTCCCCCTATGTAATTTAATTATAACAATAGTTATGAGTAAATACTGAGCTCAAGATTGAAATCAGATTTTGTCTTACTTTAGAGACTCTAATATTTTATAATTACATAATTGATGCCAAAAGTCACTTATTAAAGTTGATAATCATTTCTGTTGTTAAATATGTCAGCTAAGAACAATAGCAAGATAATACAATTTCTTTAGCATGATAAATTGTGTATATTTAAAATCATAGTTATTGTCTTACTGGCTTACTAAAAATAATTATTTGGGACTAATAGCCAGAATATAGAGTGAGCTCAAACAACTCAATGGTGAAAAAAAAATCAGATAATTTGATTGAAAAATGGTCAATAGATCTGAGTAGACAGTTCTCAAAAGAAGATATACAAATGGCCATGAGGTAGATTAAAAATGTTCTTCAGATGTTGGAGGGCTCTTAAAAATGAAAAAGTGCTCAACATCATTAATCATCAGAGAAATGCAAATCAAAACCACAATGAGATACTATCTCACCCCAGTTAAAATGGCTTTTATCCAAAAGACTGGGAATCTCAGATGCTGGTGAAGATGTGGAAGAAAGGGAACCCTTGTACACTGTTGATGGTGATGTAAATTAGTACAGTCAGGCAGGGCGCAGTGGCTCACGCCTGTAATCCCAGCACTTTGGGAGGCCGAGGCAGGTGGATCACGAGGTCAAGAGATCGAGACCATCCTGGTCAACATGGTGAAACCCCGTCTCTACTAAAAATACAAAAAATTAGCTGGGCATGGTGGCACATGCCTGTAGTCCCAGATACTCGGGAGGCTGAGGCAGGAGAATTGCCTGAACCCAGGAGGCGGAGGTTGTGGTGAGCCGAGATCGTGCCATTGCACTCCAGTCTGGGTAACAAGAGCAAAACTCCACCTGAAAAAAAAAAAATTAGTACAGTCACTATGGAGAACACTATGAAGGTTCTTTGAAAAACTAAAAATAGAACTACCGCATGATCTGGCATTCTCACTGCTGGGTATATATATATCCAAAAGAAAGGAAATCAGCATATCAAAAAGATATCTGCACGTCCACGTTCATTGCAGCACTATTTACAATAGCCAAGATTTCAGCAAAACACACTGCCACGTGTGTACCTATGCAACTATCTTGCATGTTCTGCACATGTACCCCAAAACCTAAAATGCAATAAAAATTTTAAAAAAAAAAAAACAATAGCCAAGATTTGGAATCAAGCCAAGTGTCCACCAACAGATGAACACAAAAAGAAAACGTGGTAGACATGCACTGTGAAATATGATTTGGCTGTAAAAAAGAATGAAGTCCTGTCATTCATGCTAACCTGGATGGAGCTGGAGCGCATTATGTTGAATGACATAAGCTCCGCACGGAAAGACAAACTGCACATTCTCGCACATCGTTGGGAGCTAGAAATTAAAACAATAGAACTCATGGAGATAGAAAGTAGAATGATGGTTACCAGAAGCAGGGTAGCAGGGCGGGGCTCTAAAGTAGGGATGGTTAATGGGTGCAAAATATAGTTTGATAACACAATAGGGTGACTGTAGTCAATAATAATTTATTGTATATTTTTAAATAATTAAAAGAGTGGAACTGGGTGTGATGGCTCATGCCTGTAATCCCAGCACTTTGGGAGGCCGACGGGGGTGGATCATGAGGTCAAGAGACTGAGATCACCCTGGCCAACATGGTGAAACCCCATCTCTACCAAAAATACAAAAATTAGCCCGGTGTGGTTGCAGGCATCTGTAATCCCAGCTACCCGGGAGGCTGTGAGGCAGGACAATCACTTGAATCTGGGAGGTGGAGGCTGCAGTGAGCTGAGATTGGGCCACTGCACTCTAGTCTGCCGACAGAGGGAGACTCTGTCTCAAAAAAAGAAAAAAAAGTGGAATTGGAATGTTCCTAGCACAAATAAATGATAAATGTTTGAGGTGATGGAGACCCCAGTTACACTGATATGATTATTATACATTGTATGCCTGTATCAAAACATCACATATATACACCTATTATATACCCCTAAACATTACAAATCAAAAAAGGAAACTTTAAAAAGGAAGAATTTGTTTACCCCAAGTCAGGACAAGCAGCAATAGTATAGGAGGAAAAAAAAGTAGCATCAATGTAGAAAAAACTACAATTTCTTTTGTTTTAAAAAAAGTGCAAAATTACATTTATGTTCTGATAATATAATGTTCTATACTAAGAAGGAAAAAGAAGCAACCAAAAAACCCACATTAAAAAATTCATACAAAGGCTAAGTAGGAAATAAGTGTATACCAATGTATTAGTTACCTGATGCCACATAATAAATTACCTTGTCTTTTATGAGCCAGGCTCTGAAGTACCACAACTCATCTGCCTCATTCTAATCAGTCACTCACAAGAACAGTATTACACATCAAAACAACACTGATTATGAAGGCCATCAGCTGATAATAAAGCTAAGTAATGAATACATGGGGATTCATTATAATATCCTTTTTGCTTTTTTTTTTTTTTTTTAAGATGGAATTTCGATCTCTTGCCCAAGCTGGAGTGCAGTGGCGCAATCTTGACCTCTGCCTCCTGGGTTTAAGTGATTCTCCTGCCTCAGACTCCCGAGGAGCTGAGACCACAGGCACGTGCCACCACATCCAGCTAATGTTTGTATTTCAGGTAGAGATGGGGTTTCACTGTGTTGGCCAGGCTGGTCTCGAACTCCTGACCTCAAGTGATCTGCTCACCCAGCTCGCCCAGCCTTTTTGTTCTTTTATATGTTAAAATACTCTCCAATGAAGAAGAAAAGAAAAGAAAAACTACACTGATTGCTTCACAAGAAGAAATGAACAATCCAAATCAGCCTATACCAATGAGAGAAATTGAATTGGTAATCAGTAACTGTCTAAAACAGAAAGCATTAGGATCAGGTAGGTTCATTGGGAAACTCTAACAAGTATTTTAGGAAGAAACTATGCCAATTTTTTCATAACTTACTGAAAATAGAAGCAGAGGGAATAATTCTCAACTAATTCTATGAAGCCAGCATTATCTTAATACTGAAAGCAAAGATATTATGAAAGAAAGCTACAGTGCAACATCTCTCATAAACATGGACGCAAAAATCCCCAACAAAATATTAGCAAACTAATGCATAATGTAGAAAAGGAGGCAGGTTGTGGAGGCAGGGGCCTTATGGGAACTCTGTACTTTCTGCTGTTTTGCTATGGACATTAATTTTTTTCTTTTTCTTTTTTTTTTTGGAGACAGAATTTTGCTGTTGTTACCCAGACTGGAGTGCAATGGCACAATCTCGGCTCACCACAACCTCCGCCTTCTGGGTTCAAGCAATTCTTCTGCCTCAGCCTCCTGAGTAGCTGGGACTACAGGTGTGCACCACCATGCCCAGCTAATTTTTGTATTTTTAGTAGAGACAGGCTTTCACCTTGTTGACCAGGATGGTCTCGATCTCTTGACCTCGTGATCCACCCGCCTCGGCCTCCCAAAGTGCTGGGATTATAGGTGTGAGCCACCGCGCCCAGCCTATGGACCTTAATTTTTAAAAAGTAAATTAACAGATACCAAGTTCATTTTTCTGTCTTGTGTAATATTCCAATTTAATAAAGTAAGGCAGACCACCTGTTTTTATCATCTACTCAAGAGCCAGATTTTCTTCTCCAATTGTTCAGTGATAATAAGATGCTTCCCTCATGGGAGCACCTGCAACATGAAGTTTCCATGTCAGTGGTCATGTCATTTTCCATTGTCTCTGCATCCTCACCATATTTTGTTGTGTTTTGTTTTGTTTTTGAGCCTAGCGGGAATGCAGTGACACAATCATGGTTCACTGCACCTCAACCTCCTGGGCTCACGTGATCCTCCCACCTCAGCCTCCTTGGTAGCTGGGACCACAGGCATGTACCATGCCCAGCTAGGGCTTTATTTTTTTTTTTCTTTTTCTTTGTAGAGGTGAGGCAGCGTCTCACTTTGTTACCCAGGCTGGTCTTGAGCTCCTGGGCTCAAGCGATCCTCCTGCCTCACCCTCCTAATGCTAGGATTACAGGCATGAGCCACCACATCTGGCCTCAGCGCCATTTTAAAAGACAATATTGAAACAGGTTTCTCTGTTTCAAGGAATCTGCTATGAAAGCAGAGGAGGCAAAAGACATTAAAATATCTTAATTATCTCCCGAGTACCCAGGACTGAGGTTTGGACCCGGATTATGACCCTGTTTTGTAGCAGCATTTTTGACAGTCTAGAAGCAGGGACCGAAGCAGCAGCCAAGCAGTACTGGACCTCTCACACTTTTTATGAGGAGATGTGGCTTTAGTCATCCTCACTAGCACACAGCAGGAAACAGCTTCTTTCTGCCTTCTCCTCTGTCAATAGGCTCAGGCAGAGACTGCAAATGTAATCACACACCTTGCACACTTGCATGTCACTGTCCGGCATATATGAAGGTTTCTTCTTTCCTTTTTTTTGTCTTTTTTAGAGCAGTTTTAGGTTCACAGAAAAACTCGGTGGGAGGTACAGAAATGTCCTATATATCCCTGTTCTCACAAAGGCAGAACCTCTTCCACCAAGAATATCCTGCGCCAAAGTGATACAATTGTTATAACTGATAAACCTGCATTGACACACCACTGTCACCCAAAGTCCATAGTTCACTGTACGGTGCATTCTTGGTGTTGTGTAATTGATGGGTTTTGACAAATATGCGATCATATATATCCACTAGTACAGTATTATACAGCACATTTTCACTGCCCTAAAAATCCTCCGTGCTTGCCTATTCACCCTTTACCCCTAACCCTTGGAAACCACTAATATTTTTACTGTTTTCATAGCTTTACCTTTTCCGTAATACCATATAGTTGGAATCACAGTACACTGGCTTTTCAGATTGGCTCATTTAACTTAGTAATATGTATGTAACTTTCTGCCACGTCTTTTCATACTGCCATGGTTCATTTCTTTGAGCACTGTATAATCTTCCATTGCTTGAATGTACCACAGTTTATTTATGCATTCACCTACTGAGACATCTCCATTGTTTACAGGTTTTGGCAACCATGAATAAAGCTTCTATAAACATCCATGTGCAGGTTTTTTGTTGGTTTGTTTTAATAAAGATGGGGTTTCACCATGTTGGTCAGGCTGGTCTTGAACTCCCGACCTCAGGTGATCTGCCGGCCTTGGCCTCCAAAGTACTTGGATGACAGGCCATGTGCAGGTTTTTGAACAGACATGTTTTCATCTCCTCTCGGTAGATACCAAGCAGCGTGGTTGCTGGTCCGTGCAATGAGTGTGATTAGTTTTGTGAGAAACTGCCAAAGCGTCTTTCAAAGCAGTTGTGTCATTTTGCTTTCCCATCCGCAGTGAAGGAGAGTTGCTGTGGCTCCACAACCTCATCAGCTTTTGTTGTTGCCAGGGTTTTGGGTTTTTGCCATTCTAAAACGTGTGTGGTGGTATCACTGTTTTAATTTGCATTTTCCTGGTGGTACATGATGCGGAGACTTTACATGCTGATTCGCCGTCTGGATACCTTCTTCGCTGAGTCGTCTGTTCAGGTGTTTTGTCTACTTTTTAATCAGGTTGTTTGTTCTTTCATCGTTAGGCGTGAAGCGTTCTTTGTATATTTTGGGTACCGGTCCTTTATCAGACATGAGTTTTGCAGACTTTTTCTCTGTCTGTGGCTTGTCTTCTCATTCTCTCGAGAGTGTTTCGCAGACCCGGTTTTCAAATTTTCAGTGAAGCACAAGTTATCAAATCTTCCGTGGGTCGTGTCTTTGGTGTTGTCTCTTTCCGTTTGAAGAGTCGCTGTTCTGTCCTGTGTAACTTCTGTAGCAGGAGACAAAACCTGAGCCCGCGGAGGCTGCAGCGGGGTCCGGGCGGTGCGGGCAGTGCGCGCGGTGCGCTCTGTGCATCCCGCGCGTCCCGCTTCGCTCTTCCGCGCAGCACCTGCCGGAGACTCAGAACGAGACGCGGGGAAACAGGTGGATCAAGGGAAGAGGGAAACAAGCGAATTCAGCTTCTCCAATCTAGGATGCGTCGTGGAGCCAGAGTTCCCAGACAAAGCTGCGGGGTCGGGTGGGCCGGAGGGTGCGTGTGGCCGGAGCCACCGCGTGGGGGAAAGGCCAGGCGGGTTGTCCCCGTTTCCATCTACTGGACAGTTCCTTCTCGGAGCCGGGGCGAGCGAGTGCGGAGCGACAGCTCAAGGTACGTTTCATCATTCAACGTACTCAGATGCAGGGAATTTGGGTTGCGTTTTCCACGAGGCTTCGGCGAGCAGAACGTTTCTCAAAGGCTCTTAGCGGATCCCTTACATCTTTGCGCTTGGCATTCAGTTGCGCCGGATGACAGCGGGCTCTGCTCTCAGTCACCACGCGAGCTGGGAGTTGCTGCTGCGTCCCGGGAGGTTACGCGGGTGTGATCTGGGTTACAGTTTAGGTGGAATTCATCCTCAGAGTTGGTCACTCCCTGGTCGAGCGCGAAGTAATAGAAAACGCTTTGCGTTTTTAACAGGACAGGAATTCTCTCCTGCAGCTGGCTTGTGCCAGGGGATGTAGCTCAGTGGTAGAGCGCATGCTTCGCATGTATGAGGCCCCGGGTTCGATCCCCGGCATCTCCAAGGCCAACTCTTTTTTGACCTTTTGTTTAATTCAGCCTCTGGCGTAGAATATAAAGAAAAACAACAAAGTATTTTAGTCCTTTCTCATTTTTGTCATCATCATTTCCTTTAAATCGATCAGTTTCCTGTCTTTATACTAGCCACACTCCATATTCTTGTTTCATGGAAAGTGTTTTATCCTGCAGTGAGTAATACAAAGCCAGAGGGACAATTCAGAAATGTACTCTTCTTATGAATGCATCCAGGAAGAGAAAATACACTGAATATCCAAGAATGTTTTAAGATCCGTTATATGAGGTCCTATTCATTCCCAGTCTCCAATGAAACACAATCAGTAAAAATAAAATGTCTGTGTTTCATAGTTTTCTTGGGGGTTGGGGAGAGTGGAGTAGGTTGGGGAAGAGGAAAGCAGCATGCTTTTTTTCAGTTTCAGGTGGGAGTTGCCTTCAGATAACGTAGATCTTGTCCTATTGGTACTAACCGGGTTACCATTTTCTCAGTGCAGCTTTGCAAGATTTCTGTGTGGGAGAGCTGGTCATAGGACATTTGGGAAAGTAGTAAAGTTTAGAATAGCCTGTGGAAATGGAAAGCAGGGTGGGTTAGAAACTCTTAACTGGCTGAATGCAGTGGCTCACACCTGTAATCCCAGCTACTAGGTAAACTGAGGAAAAAGAATCTCTTGAGCCCGGGAGGCAAAGGTTGCAGTGAGCTGAGATCATGCCATTGCACACCACCTGGGCAAAAACTCATAGCAGATTTCCTGACAGCACTGAGATCCTAAATGAGGTTGAATTCTGGGCAACCTTAAGTAAATAAGTTTTTAGGCTTACGTTATTTCTGCATTGCACTTACGTTCATTCCTTGATTCAGTTGAGTGCTTTGGAATATTGATAGTAAATTTGCTTTATTGCTTCAGTTCGCATTTAAAGATAGAGTAAAATTGCCAATGTGTATTTTTCTGCCATTGTTAAGAGGAAATAATGAAACATAATGAATAAGAGAGGATCACAACAATAGTGAAACATTACAGTGAAACATTGTAAAAGGAAGTAATGAAACAAACAGGAGAGGATCACAACAATAGTGAAACATTACAAACAAAAGCAGATTACAACAGACTTGAATTTACAAAGTTAATTCCATAAATAATGTGGAAAATGGATTGGGAATGGTGCTGAAATACGATGAAAATAAGACTATTTCAGATCTTACTGGAGGAGTCTAGATGAATTTTGATGGGGACTTTCACTAAGAAGTGAATTTCAGAACATGAAGACCTGTCCTATGACCTTAGGATAAGAGTAGTCCGAGGCTGAAACTTTTCCAGGGGCCTGAACTAAAGGTACTGCTGACTTTTTCCAAGAGACTGATAGCTATCCAGCAGGATTTACCTCAAGGATGAAGCTACCTGTCTCAATCTCTTAATTTCTCAATTAACCTCTTTTTCCACTCAGTTTTCTACTTCCAGGGGGATCTTTTGGACTGTGGAGAATGTTTAACTTACTTGGAAAACATTCGATCAGCTAAACTTACTGTCCCATATTCCTTCTATCCCAGTTACCACTCTGGATTTATGACCCTCTGATTCTCTACCTATCCCTTCACCTCTGTGCCCTTCTGCTCTTCTGTTTCAATGATGTTGACTTGCAATTTGTCTCTCTGCATATTTCAACCCCACTCTTTGTACCTCACATTTCCATGTTAACAACCGCTATCCTCAACTGCTTATCCAAATGTTCCTGCCTTAACTTAAGCCTATATCTCCCTAATGCATTGCTATTTAATTTAGAAACTACCCATTCTTTAGTTTCAGGATCAGGAAGTGGGTTGGAACTTTCTGAGGCCACATTCCTATTTCCAAATCATTGCATTTTGATCTGCATTTAAAAATCCCCATTCTGGGTTGAACAGGCTGGCTGATGCCTAGCACTATGGGAGGCCAAGGTGGGCAAATTGCTTGAGCCCAGGAGTTTCAGACCCATCTAGGCAACAACGTGGTGAAACCCCATCTCTACAAAAAAAAAATAAATAAATAAATACAAAAATTAGCCAGATGTGGTGGCATATAATTCCAGCTACATATTCCCAGCTATATAATCCCAGCTACCTGGAAGGCTCAAATGGGAGGATGGCTTGATCCTCAGGAGGATGAGGCTGCAGTGAGCTGTGATTATACCACTGTACTCCAGCCTAGGCAACAGAGTGAGACCCTGTCACAAAACAGAAACAAAATCCTATTCTGGCCTGGTGAAGTGGTTCATGCCTATAGTCTGAACACTTTGGGAGGCCAAGGTAGGAGGATTGCTTGGAGCCAGGAGTTCAAGACTAGCCTGGACAATATAGCTAGATCTCATTTCTAAAATAAGAAAAATTAACCCCTCACCCCTAAGAAAATCCCTGTTCCTTGGAGGCTTTGCTTTACAAAACACAAGCTCACGTTTCTCAGCAAGAAAACTCTTCCTAATTTTATGAAAACCTGGTGCCTGGTTTCTTCTATGCACCCTTGGTGACTTCAGGGGCCATGTGGACAGATCATCCAGCACCGCAGCTTCTCATTCCTTTGATCTGTCTTTTCCCCGTCATCTTTATTTCCACTCTGTTTAGTCACTCACACACATGGCCGTGCTCTGAACATTGTCATGTATCGGTATTAGACCAAAGTAATACACACATCAGTATTATGCCAAAGTAATAAATCCAAAATAATGCAATCCAGTGTAGAATAGTTTATAAGAACACAGACTCTGGAATTAGAATACTCGAGTTTGAATCTCAGCTTTTCTACTACTGTGAAACATGAGATTGACCATTTAATTGATTTAACCTTCAGTTTTATCATCTATAAAATGGGGTGAAATGATGCCAACTCACAGGACTTTGTGAACGTTAAATAACACATTTAATACAGTTTCTAATTATCAATAATGAACTATGGTAAGAACTCAATGAAAATTAAATATGTAAGAATCAATTGGCCTGGCATAGTGGCTCATGCCTGTAATCCCAGCACTTTGGGAGGCCAAGGTGGGCAGATCACTTGAGGTCAGGAGTTTGGGACCAGCCTGACCAATGTGGAGAAACCCCATTTCTACTGAAAATACAAAATTAGCTAGGCATGGTGGTGCAAGCCTGTAATACTACCTGCTGGGGAGGCTGAGGCGGGAGAATCCCTTCAACCCAGGAGGCAGAGGTTGTGGTGAGTCGAGGTGGCACCATTGCACTCCAGCCTGGGCATCAAGAGTGAAACTCTATCTCAAAAAAAAAAATCAATTAAGTTAAACCTTAGAAGAGCACTCGTGACAATATCTTAGAACAATATACAAGCTCAACAAACGTTAGCTGCTATTATTAATATTATTACTATCTGCATTCTTTCCCTGTAACTACCACAAATATAGTGACTTAACACAAATTTACTATCTTACATTTCTAGGGTTCAGACGTCAGAAATGGGTTTCACTGGGCTAATATAAAGGTGTCGACAGGGCTGTGTTT
Source organism: Leontopithecus rosalia (assembly GCA_028533165.1). NCBI lineage: Eukaryota > Metazoa > Chordata > Mammalia > Primates > Cebidae > Leontopithecus > Leontopithecus rosalia. The sequence continues at coordinate 373,384 of CM052651.1, read as the reverse complement.
CTTGTGGAGTCTCTAAGGAAGAATCAGTTCCCTTGTCTTTTTTAGCTTTTAGAGTTTGCCTGGATTGCTGGGTTGTGGCTCCTTCTTCCAACTTCAGAACAGCGATGTAACATCTTCAGGTCTCTGACTCTGACCCTCATTTGAAAGAGGGAGCTCTTTCACTTATAAGGACCATTGTGATTACATTGAACCTATCCAAATAATCCAGAATAAATACTCCATCTAAAGGCCCCTAAATTAATCAACCTGCAAAGTCCCCTTTGCCATGTAAGGTATCATATTCACAAATGTAGGAATTCTGACGTAGACGTCTTCATGGAGGGTGAGAGGGCATTCATCTGCCTACCGTAATATCCGTCATCTGCTCTCTTTTCTACTGAAATGCAACTTCCCTTTCCTTAACATTTTTTTCTCTCAATGGATCTTTCTTTTCCTACCTTTTCTTCCTTCCAGATCCAGCTTAGACTCCTTGCTCTTTCCCTTCAACCACATTTCAGCAATGTTCTCACATTCCTTTGTTTCATAAGGAACATCCTCCCCCAAAGTTCCAACTGCAGATGATTCCAGTGTATCTCTCACTCCACACAGACTCTCAGGTGCTTCTAGAGAATATCCCACCACCGTGAAGAGAGTGCCACTCTAAATAAAGAGCAGGCCTTCAATGCCCAGTCCAGGACACCTCTGCCCACAGCCTCCCCTGCCTTCCTACCCACCACAAGGCCCAGAATGCTCCTGCTGCTGTCACTCCTGCTCCACCTACTTGGAATAACACAGAAGCCAGGTGGCTGCTGCACCCTCTTCCAGGGATGTGTCCAAGGGTCAGTTCTGTACTCACCGCTTCCTCTGCAAAGGAATTCAACTTGGCGTCATCTTCAGAGAGGAGAGAAAGAGCAAGATTAGCCACATAATTATGGCCTTTTTTACCTTGGGTCCAGATAGGACTTTTGGGAAGTTCAGTCCAACCCTTTATTTTAGAGGCCAGGAAACAAGTACAGAGAAGGGAGGTGACTTACTTGTTCCCTTCAATGCTACCCCACTCACCTGTATTTCCCTAAGATGATTCACAGTAGCTACTTCTAAAAGGCTTTACTTTCTCCAGATGTCGAATCCTACTTTCTGTACCTGCAGCTGATGACTTTGCCTCCTACTTCAAACACAAAAACACCCTCAAATGAAAACCATCTTAACTTCCTTCATTAGCTTATAAATGTACCTGTATTGGTCTCCATCTCTTTTTTTTTTTCATTTTTGTCTGCTAAAATGGAAGAAATATCCCTTGTATCAGTGCTACACAAGCTTTAATGTTTATACAGAATCACGGGTGAATTTTGTTAAAATGAAAATTCCATAGGTCTGGGGTAACCCCTGAGATTCTGTGTTTATAACTAGCTCTCAACTGATGCTGCTGCTCCGCTGCTCTCTGTGCTACATTTTTAGAGACGAGAGCGTAAAGTGTCCAGAGCTAGTTTTTTAAAGGTCCCCAGGTCATCACGTCCTGAATTCACAGGGAATTTGTGCTGTCAATTATTCCTGCTGTCTCATATCTTCACCCTCTCCTTCTCTGCTGATTTCTTTTTATTACTATTTAAAATCGTTCGGCTGGGCACTGTGATTCACACGTGTAATCCCAGCACTTTGGGAGGCCGAGATGGGTGGATTGTGAGGTCAGGAGTTCAAGACCAGTCTGGCCAAGATGCTGAAACCCTGTCTCTACTAACAACACACACAAAAAATTAGCCAGGTGTGGTGGCAGGAGCCTGTAATCCCAGCTACTGGGGAGGCTGAGGGAGAAGAATCGCTTGAAACCAGGCAGCGGAGGTTGCAGTGAGCCAAGATTGCCCCACTGCACTCCAGCCAGGGCAACAGAGCAAGACTCCATTTCAAAATAAATAAAATAAAATGTTTAAGTTTCTTCATATTAAAAAATCTCCCCTGCCTTCATGTTCTTGTGCAGCCACCACGATTTTTTTTTCCAATTCCTTCCAATTCCAGCCACATTTATTGAAATGGATATTTTCCCTGTGTCTCCATTCCTCATCTTGCTCTTATATCTCAGTCTTCTGAATATAAACCTGACTCCTAGAATTGCAGTGAAATGACTCTTACCAGAGTCACCATTGATTCCCGTGTCTCTAAACCTAATGAACATATTACTCTTCATTTTATTTAATTCATTTTATCATTTAGCACCAATGATTCTTCCTTTGCAACAGCCTGTCTTTCCAATGCAATATATTATATTGATTTCCCCTAAGTTATTTGTAAAACTTCTGTTGTTCAGTGTGAGTGTTTTTTAGAGTTCAAATGTAGGTATTCTTCCTTCGTGCTTCACACATTCTTCCTAAACATTCTCATGAATTACGCTTGCTTTAAATACCCTCTGTAGGCTGCCATTACTTACATATGTGTCTGTAATCTCTACCATTCCCTGTAGCCCACAGCGCATCTCCACTGTATTACTCCACAGGCACCCTGCTGCTTTCCTCCCACACTATCTCCTTAACCACCAAGGAGGTCGTAAACTACCCTCTACTGTCTCTCAAAACCGTTCACTACTTTCCCACTCTTTTAATCTAGCAATTCTTCTTATTGTGTATAATCATAAGTCAGATTCCCTTCTGGCCTTGTGATGTCCTTTTCCGGCAAGGACCTCAATCCTGGTTAAAACTAATGATGCGGGCCGGGTGCGGTGGCTCCCGCCTGTAATCCCAGCACTTTGGACGGGCTGATCACGAGGTCAGGAGATCGAGACCATCCCGTCCAACATGGTGAAACCCGTCTCTACTAAAAATACAAAAAATTAGCCTGGCGTGGGTGGTGCACACCTGCAGTCCCAGCTACTCGGGAGGCGGAGGTTGCAGTGAGCCGACATTGCGCCACTGCACTCCAGCCTGGGCTACAGAGTGAGACTCTCTTTAAAAAAAAAAAAAAAAACCAAAAAAACTAATGATGCGCCTAGTCCAAATGAGTGCATGAGAAACTCTCCTTTTAGGCCTCCACAAATCTCTGTATTCTGTTAACACAGGTTCAGAGTTTAGCTACTAAGTAGAGAGGAGTGCCCATTTACCAAGAAAAAAAAGTGAAGAGAGGAAGTTTGGAGGTAAAGGACAAACAAGGCTTTGGTTTTGAACATGTTAAGAGATGCAGATTAGATATCCACATGGAGATGTCAAGCAGGCATGAGATCTGCCTAGGCCCAAAGGGACAGCTTTTATTTTCTGAGAAACAGTGTATAGACTGGGAAGACTCAATCTTCCCGGTGTTAATTGTCCATCAGTTTCACTTAAGCAAATGAGGAATTCAAACTTGCTTAGTTCCAATTGGTTGATACAGCGGAGCCCTGATTGGACAAGGTGGCTGATCCCTGATTGGACAAGGTAGTTGAGCCCTGATTGGGTGATTTTTAAGCCCCAAACTACAAGTCTTGTTGATTGGATGTTCCTAGGTGGTGGACTGGAGATTTCTAGCTAGAGTTTATGTTGGCCCTGGTTATAAGAAGTTCTCTGGTCCAGCGTTGCAAGACATTGTTTGTCATGGGTGATGTTTTCTGAGAACCTAGAGTACATGAATGTTCCCTCACCTGGGCCATAGCTTCTGGACCCTGGTACATTTCGAGCTACCCTCGTTAGCCACAGGGAGCGTGTTGGGGTCCGGCCCGTCTGCTGGGGGACTACCGACCTGCAGGAGTCCCCGAGACCGCCAACGTAGATGTCTCGTTCAACCTGAGGGAGAGAGTGCGCGGAAGTAAAAGAAAAAAGGAAAGTGGAGTCTGGAGGGCTGGCTCAGCCTATGTCCAAGCAGCAATTTTATTTTTCAATACGTTCCATTATATACTTTCCTGACATAAATGTTGTTTACACTAGATCAACATACTTAAGTTACAGTAAGCAAGTTACACCCACTAAGTTACACCCAGTAAGTTAAGCCCAGTAAGTTACACCCAGTAAGCACTTAACAATTGTAAATACTTAAGTCACAAGGTAAGCAAGTTACAGTTTTTATACCTTTTTTCTTGTTACATTTACTTTATCTCAGCAGAAAAAGGGTAAACAGAAAGGGAATAGAAACTTCATAAAAATAGTTATCAGGGGCCTGTGATAATAGCTTACAAAGCAGTTTATGTTTTTCAAAGATACACAGTGGAAGCAAACAATGGTGCCCTTAAGGTGGCTTGTTAATCCTGCTTTCCATGAGGAGGTAGAACAAAGGCTTAGCTCGTGGGGTAAATATGGGCAGGGGTCTCTGCCCCTCTCAGGCATCTCAATTGCGGCAAGACTATTGCTTACACAGAGACTGATGGGGACATGAAAGCAGACAGCACAATGTCCTCACAAACTGCAGACCTTTGTTTTGCATTCTGTTTTTGCCTCAGTGACTCAGCCCGTGACCTTTCTCTGATCTCTACAGCCCTCAAGAAGGGGGAATGCAGATAGGTCCAGCAGCCAAAAATATGGCGAGTCATGCTAACTGTCTCAAGCCTTTGGTGCGAATGCTGCAGGAGTGCGTTTTGTTGGCAGGTGTTCTCTAGATTGAGGCCATATCACAGCTGGTGTTATCTTTTTGTGTCTGCTGTCGAAACACAGCACCATATCTGTCTTATCTCAGAAATGTATGTGGAATCCACCCACACCTGTCTTCCACCTAAACCAAAAATATTCACTCAGTAATTCACTCAATAAATGCACTGCCTATTTGCCAGTACTCTCCTGGAAACTGTAGATACAATCGTGAACAAAGATGGACAAATTCACTCCACTCAATGAGCTTACCTTCTGGAAAATGTCACACTCTCTTGCCAAGATTACCATAGTAGCCTCCTAACTAGTCCCCTAGCATCTCCATTCTTCCTGAAATTCATGCTCCACATGGTTGCCAGAATTTTCGTTGAAAAATATTTATTACTGCCGGGTACAGCGGCTCATGCCCGTAATCCCAGAACTTTGTGATGCCGAGGGGGCAGATCACTTGAGATCAGGATTTTGAGACCAGCCAGGCCAATATAGTGAAACCCCGTCTATACTAAAAATAAAAAAATTAGCTGGGCGTGGTGGTGCAGACATGTAATCCCAGCTACTTGGGAGGCCGAGGCAGGAGAATCGCTTGAACCCGGGAGGTGGAGGTTGCAGTGAGCTGAGATCTACACTGTAGCCTGGGGGATGACTCTGTTTCAAAATTAATAATAATAAATTTAAATTTATATATGTATTATATCATTTCCTACGTCAAATTCTGTTTCAATTAGCATATGTTTTGCTCCCATTAATGGAAAACCTGACCATCAGTAGTTTAAATGAGAACGGTTGGCTGAGCGCGGTGGCTCATGCCTATAATCCCAGCACTTTGGGAGGCTGAGGCGGGTGGATCACGAGGTCAAGAGATCAAGACCATCCTGGTCAACATGGTGAAACCCCATCTCTGCTAAAAATAAAAAAAAAAATTAGCTGGGCATGGTGGCGAGTACCTGTAATCCCGGCTACTCGGGAGGCTGAGGTGGGAGAATTGCCTGAACCCAGGAGGTGGAGGTTGTGGTGAGCTGAGATCGCACCATCGTACTCCAGCCTGGGTAACAAGAGTGAAACTCCGTCTCAAAAAAAAAAGAGAATGGTTTTTTAGTCTCACATAACAAGAGGTCAGAAGGAAGGGTTGATGAAGCATCTTAATATCATGAAGGATGCACCCAGGCTTCTGAAATCTTTCTGTTAGAGGAACCCCTGCTTACTAGGCCTCTGGTTTAATACAACATGACCAGAATGGAATAGTGAGGCACTCACAAGGTATCTATAAGGTTACTATTCATGGTCTGAAAATAGTCGCATTATACGCTGACCACCAATTGCAATTGCAGAATGCTATGGTCCCATGAACACCTGTTAAGAACCATGCCTTAATTATATCATGATTCATCCACTGTGATGGGGCACAACGCCCTCTGAAAACAATTAGAATCTTACAAGGTAAGGAAGAAGGACTGAATGTCAGGTAAACAACCAAAGCAGCACCCTCCGTTTCACTTCCTTTAGCATAAAATTCCAACTCTTATTTGCTTTAGAGAGTTCTACAGTCTTCATTTATCACACTTCAAGCCCACTTTCCTTTTTTATCCTTTCTGAACCAACGAAGGTAATTTCTACCAGAGGGCTTGTCACCTTATCTCTTCTTTCTCCTTGGAATGTTCCATTTCCTTTTCTTTATCTCATTGACTCCTTATTGTTCAGATATTACTTCAATCTACTAGTGGTATCCCTCTCTCCCTTGCCCTTCCAGTTCATGCAGAGGAACATTCAGGAGCTGAGACTGGTTGCAAGACATGATGGCACAATATGAACCTATTGATATGTATGTGACGTGATGTGATATATATTTTTTTCAAAGATAATTCTGGCACCAAGGTCTTGGTGGCAGCTTTTTGACAAGACAGGAATGCCTACACCACGGAATAAGTACACCTCAAAAAATATCCTCCAGAAATTCCCTTCTTGATTCTTGAAACAACTGACATCGTCATTGTTCTCAGTGCACTCTAACGTCCCGCTTTTTGCTCTCCCAGATAGGGAATTAGGTTATCCCATGCAGTTATTTCAGGTGACTGTGGAAAAGGTAGGCCATCCTTCCTCTCTTACCCAATAATAGTTAGCTATCTATTAAATAGAAAGAATGATTTAAACGTAAATTTTTTTAAATCAGTGTACTTCATGGATTCCTTTTTAGTAATTTTTTTTCAGATGGATTCTAGCTCTATCGCCCAGGCAGGAGTGCAGTGGCCTGATCGCGGCTCACGGCAACCTCCGCCTCCCATGTTCAAGGGATTCTCCTACTTCAGCCTCCCAAGTAGCTGGGATTACGGGTGCATGCCACCACACCCGGCTAATTTTTGTGTTTTTAGTAGAGACAGGGTTTCACCATGCTGTCCAGACTGGTCTCAAACTCCTGACCTCGTGACCCACCCACCTCGGCCTCCCAAAGTGCTGGGATTACAGGTATGAGCCACTGTGCCCATCCTCCTTTTTAAGAAATGTTTAAGGTGTTGTTTTTAGGATTTGTTGGGGAACATCATGCTGATAGTTAACAAATGTTGTGGTCTTGGAATCTGGAGGCAGCTTAGAGGTAGAATTCTGTCCTCTTGTTTTCCCTTTTCTTTCAAGTCAACTGACTGGGTGAGGCCCACCCTCACTTTGGAGGGTAATCTGCTATACTCAAAGTCTATTTTCTTACTTTCTTATTTATTTATTTATTTATTTATTTATTTATTTTTGAGATGGAATCTCACTCTGTTGCCCCAAGCCGGGACACAATGATGCAATCTCAGCTCACTGCAACCTCCGCCTCCTGTGTTCAAGTGATTTTCATGCCTCAGCCTCCTGAGTAGCTGGAATTACAGCCACGTGCCACCACGCCTAGATAATTTTTGTGTTTTTAGTGGAGACAGCGTTTCACCATGTTGGCCAGGCTGGTCTCAAACTCTTGACCTCAAGTGATACCCCAGCTTCTGCCTCCCTAAATGGTGAGATTACAGGCCTGAGCCATCACACCTCGCCTACGCAAAGTCTACTGATGCTTGACCAAGCAGCCCTGCATTCTTACCTAGTCTAGTTGACACATAAAATTAATGATAACACCTGTGTGGTGGCCTGGACACAGCTCGGTGGCAGAAAGCTGAGGCATTCGTGGTGCTCATCTTGTTTCTCATTTTTCAGAGATCACTGTCCTTCATTGCCTATTGTTTCTTGCTTCAGATTTTGCCTTAGAAATTTTTGGTTGATTCAGGTGGAATAGTAACTCCGGTACCTGTCATGCTATCTTGGCCAGAGGTTTTCACTTCCCACACTTATCAGATTTTTTTTTTTTTTTTGAGACGGAGTTTTGCTCTTGTTGCCCAGGCTGGAGTGCAATGGTGTGATCTTGGCTCACTGCAACCGCTCACTCCCAAGTAGCTGGGTTTACAGGCATGTGTCACCATGCCGGCCTAATTTTGTATTTTTAGTAGACATGGGGTTTCTCCATGTTGGTCAGGCTGGTCTCAAACTCCTGACCTCAAGTGATCTACCTGCCTCAGCCTCCCAAAGTGCTGGAATTACAGGCATGAGCCATGACACCCGGCCACTTAACAGTTTTAAAGTTCAAACAAGAAGACACAGCTATGATTCTTAAAAATCTTGTTTCCAAGCAGAGGTGTTAATAGTTGTCTAAGTCTTTTGTAAGACTTGTTCCTTACCTTCCAGGTGCATACTGGGGTCTAGAGTAGTGTCTGATTAATTATGTGAATGTCAGTTCTGGAAAAGATATTTAGTACTATTACTTATATTTTCCTCTCCGCAGTGAAGAACTTTTCTGAAAGTATTGTGATTATTACATGTTTTTCCCTCTTTTAATCCTCTAATATGTCACATTAGATTAATTAATTTTATAATATTCATTGACACATGCCTTCCTTTAATACACTCCACCTTGTAGTCAGTTCAGGCTGCTATAACAGAATACCATGAACTGCGTGGCTTGAACCACAAGCTGCAGCGTTCCCGCCAAAGGCTTGAAACAGTTAGCTTGAGACAGTTAGCGTGGCTCACCCTATTTTGGCTGCTGGACCTATCTGCAATCATCCTCTTAAGATCAGAGAAAGGTCGCCAGGGCTGAATCACTGAGGCAAAAACAGAATACAAAGCAAAGGTTTGCGGTTTAGGAGGACATTGTGCTGTCTGCTTTCATGTCCCCATCAGTCTCTGTGTAAGCAATAGTCTTGCTGCAATTGAGATGCCTGGGAGGGGCAGAGACCCCTGCCCATATTTTCCCAGGAGCTAAGCCTTTGTTCTACCTCCTGATGGAAAACAGGATTAACAAGCCACCTTAAGGGCACCATTGTTTGCTTGCCCTGTGTGTCTTTGAAAAATATAAACTGCTTTGTAAGCTATTATCACAAGCCCCTGATAACTATTTTTCTGGAGTTTCTATTCCCTTTCTGTTTATCCCTTTTTCTGCTGAGATAAAGTAAATGTAACAAGAAAAAAGGTACAAAAACTGTAACTTGCTTACCTTGTGACTTAAGTATTTACAATTGTTAAGTACTTACTGGGCGTAACTTACTTGCTGGGTGTAACTTACTTGCCTTGACTTACTGGGCGTAACTTAGTACCTGGGCGTAACTTAGTGGGTGTAACTTGTTTACTGTAACTGAAGTATGTTGATCTGGCGTAAACAACATTAACTTCAGGGAAGTATATAATGGAACGTATTGCAAAAATAAATGGCTGCTTGGACATAGCCCAAGCCAGCCCTCCAGACTCCGCTCTCCTTTTTTCTTTTACTTCCGCGCACTCTCTCCCTCAGGTTGAAGGAGACATCTACATTGGCGGTCTCGGGGACTCCCGCAGGTCGGTAGCCCCCCGGCAGGCGTGCCGGACCCCAACAACAAGCATTTATTTCTCAGAGTTCTGGAGGCTGTAAGTGCCACGTAGGGTGAGAATTGCTGGTGTCCTCTTGTCAAGCTGCCTTTTATAGCCTCCTCCCCGCTTGCTCCTGCTCCCAACTTCAATCTTTCTGATCACCCCCAAGCCTCTGCAAGGCCCTCCCCTCATTTCTACCTGGCATTCCTACCCACCCTTCCAGATTCGGTCACAGGTCACTGAGGACTCCAGAACTCTCTACGCAGGAATAAAGCCTTCTCTGTTCCCTTGGTGAGAAAGGGGTCCGAAGCGTCTCTACATTTTCTGTAGAGAGACCCATTCCGTCTACAGAAAATAAAGCGCTACAGAAGCAGAGATTTAGCCTCATTAGCACAAGTAACACTTTTCTAATTTCATTCTGGGCTCGTCATTTCGAAGACTCCGAGTAGGATATGGGGATTCCTACTCTCTGGATTTGATGTATGTTCTCTGGATGAAATCTGGATCAGGAGGCCGCGGGAGGCAATGCAGCATCATTTTTTTTTTTTTTTTGAGACGGAGTGTCGCTCTTGTTACCCAGGCTGGAGTGCAATGGCGCGATCTCGGCTCACCGCAACCTCCGCCTCCTGGGTTCAGGCAATTCTCCTGCCTCAGCCTCCCGAGTAGCTGGGATTACAGGCATGCGCCCACCATGCCCAGCTAATTTTTTGTATTTTGAGTAGAGACGGGGTTTCACCATGTTGACCAGGATGGTCTCGATCTCTTGACCTCGTGATCCACCCGCCTCGGCCTCCCAAAGTGCTGGGATTACAGGCGTGAGCCACCGCGCCCGGCTTCCAGCATCTTTATAACCGTCCCAGTTGCTAACAGAGAGGAACGAGTTCATTTTTGTAGCAGAAATCCCTCCACTCCGCTGCTTGTTTTCTAAGAAAAGGTGCAAAGCGGTTTCTGGAGTCTGGGAATAGAATGCGGAAGTGGGATAAGCAACTGGGGGCAGTTCAGTAGCTTCCCTAAGTGAAGACAGTCGTTGGCAGAACATTTTCTCAATTTTCTGGGAGGATGTTTTGTCCTGAAAATCTTTTTACAAATGAGAAAAGCATTCAGAAAAGGAGGCTCTGGGGGATGTTTCCTAACTGAAATTTCCTCCCCTAGTCTGTTCTTAATCCTCACCAAATGTCCGCAAGATGCCGGTTAATCAGAATTTATTGTCATAGAGTCCTACAAAAAGGGGAAATGAAAATTCCAACGTTAAAAACTAAAGAGGTAAATTTCTACGTTCTTTCATAAAGGTGGTTTTAAAACACTCATTTTTCGAGGTGGGGATGTAGCTCAGTGGTAGAGCGCATGCTTAGCATGCATGAGGTCCCGGGTTCGATCCCCAGCATCTCCAACGTTTTGCATCTCTGCTCCGGAACCATCTTTCTTTTACAGATACATTTATGTAGAATCCGTGAATTAATCATCTTGCTTTGGCTACGCCTGTAGCTCTTTCGTTTTTAAAATATTCCTCTCCATCCTCTGCTGCATTTACATATGATGTGTGACTTTGGATCCTGTTCCATTAGAGTGGAGGCGAAAGGAACATTTATCAATAAAAATCCTAAACGGATGATTTGTGAATGAATTCATCTTTTCACTGAGTTTTGGTGCTGGCTTTGTGGTGGGGGAGGCAACGGTACGCTGAGCTCTCGGTCACCTTCTGAGGCTCAATGCGAGAAAGATGGATTTCTCCCGAAGCTCCTAGGAAAGAAAATGTACTGTTCCCAGGCTGGAGACTAAGAGGTACTGGGTAGATTTAAGTTCTCCAAACGTGGCGGTTCTCTCAGAAATCGTACACAAAGAGGTGAAATTGTAGCATTTTTGACACTGATGTTTTTCCTTCAGTGGTTGCATTTTGCCAGTGAGTTCATAGCGTTCCCGTAATTGTGTGGATTTGATCCCTTTTATACTGATCTCTTGAAATCTCTAAATTTGCTTCACTGATTCTAAAACTGTTCACTTTAATTCTCCTTCTCAAACAAACAAACAAAGCACTTCTCTTTTTAAAGCTGGTGTTTTTATACCACGCAGGTGAGTGAGGGCTTTCTTTGGCTGGCTCTTTTGTGTGTTTCACAGAATACACAAAATCCCCTCTGGGGAGGCAGCATCTCTTGTATCTTGGTGCTTTAGCCTCAAATTCCAGCTTGCGACAATGCGGAGATGGGGTAAGGCATGGGGGCAGTTCGGCAGTTTTCCTGAGTAAAGACGGTCGTGGGCAAAACATTTTCTGTCTTTTCTGGAAGGATCTTTCTTTGTCCTGAAAAGCTTTATACAAATGGGGAAAGCATTCAGAAAAGGAGGGTCTGGGAGAATGTTGCTTAACTGAAATTTCTGTCCCGACTCTGCTCCTAATGTCTGCTCCAGCAGATACTGTTGTTGAAGGTGAAATTCCATCTCTACTGAAAATACAAAAAATTAGCCAGGCTTCATGGCAAGTGCCTATAATCCCAGCTTCTTGGGAGGCTGAGGCACCAGAATTGCTTGAACCCGGGAGGAGGAGGTTGCAGTGAGCTGAGATCACGCCACTAAACTCCAGCCTGGGCGACACAGTGAGACTCCATCTCAACAACAACAAAGCAATGCTTATTGTCTTTAGTTTTAGAGTACAAGTTTGACCATTATTTAATATGCTTATTCTTCCTCCTGTTGACTTATTTTGCAAAATATTTATTGTAACATATTTAACTGCTTTCTTTCTTTTTTTTTTTTTTTTTTTGAGACGGAGTTTCGCTCTTGTTATCCAGGCTGGAGTGCAATGGCGCGATCTCGGCTCACCGCAACCTCCGCCTCCTGGGTTCAGGCAATTCTCCCACCTCAGCCTCCCGAGTAGCTGGGATTACAGGCACGCGCCACCGGGCCCAGCTAATTTTTTAATCTTTAGTAGAGACGGGGTTTCACTATGTTGACCAGGATGGTCTCGATCTGTTGACCTCGTGATCCACCCGCCTCGGCCTCCCAAAGTGCTGGGATTACAGGCTTGAGCCACCGCGCCCTGGGGATCATGTGCGTCTACATTTTTCCAAATGACCCTCTAATTTTATTTTCTTGTGGTTGCTTCAGTTGTTTCTGTCAGGATTCCTGGGCTTCATTAGTCACGGATTAGTTTTCACATAATGTTGTACTTCTGATACTCCTGAATCCTGTGAATGGTAAAATCTGGGCCACACATCTTGACTGGTGCAGCCTGGGTTTTGATTCATCGTTAGAGATAATGCTTTGACTGTTATTTTTCCTAAGAGCCTTTCCATGGTGGGAAAGCCTCTGGAGTCTCCCAGCCTCCTGCAGGAACCTCAGTTCTGTTTCGCTGCCCCGGGTAGGCCCGAGGCCATGAGTTCTGGCTCTGGCAGCACTAAGATAGAGCTGCTGCTGTTCACTGGGGCTTCTTTCTGTGCCTCGGGGTCAAACGGTTTCACTTCACGCACTTACTATGCTGAATTTGAATTACTGGTTACTGGTGGGTTTTTGTTTATTTTGGTTTTGTTTTTGCATTTGTAGATTTCTTCTTTTTCCTTATGATATGGGTATGTATTTATATTTAGTCATTTTACTTTATAGTGTGGTCATTGTGCTCATTAAAAAACATGTTGGGGACGGGCACGGTGGCTCACGCCTGTAATCCCAGCACTTGGGGAGGCCGAGGCGGGTGGATCACGAGGTCAAGAGATGGAGACCATCCTGGTCAACATGGTGGAACCCCGTCTCTACTAAAAATATAAAAATTAGCTGGGCATGATGGCGCATGCCTGTAATCCAAGCTATTCAGGAAGCTGAGGCAGGAGAATAGCTTGAACCCAGGGGGCGGAGGTTGCGGTGAGCCGAGATGGCACCATTGCACTCCAGCCTGGGTAACAAGAGCGAAATTCCGTCTCAAAAAAAAAAAAAAAAACAACAAAAAACATGTTGGATCTATTATTGTTGTTGTCAAGTGGGTTTACTTTCCTCACAGATATCTCCAATAATAGACTTTCATAAGATGAAAATCTTCATACGGTCATGTGTCACTTAATAAGGGGCAGATGTTGTGAGGAATATATTGTTGGGTGGTTTTGTCATGGTGGGAATGTCACAGAATGTACGCAAACCTAGATGATACACACCTAGGCTATATGGCATAGCCTATTGCTCCTAGGCTGCAAAGCTGCATAGCCTGCTGCCGAATTGAATTCTGTAGGCAATTGCAATACAGTGGTATTTGTGTATCTAAACATACAAAAGATACAGTAAAAATGTCGTATGGAAGATGAAAACAGGGCAGGCACAGTGGCACACGAAAGTAATCCCGGCGCTTTGGGAGGCTAAGGCGTGTGGATCGCTGAGCCTAGGAGTTGTAGACCAGCCTGGGCAACATAGTGAAACCTCGTCTCTACAAAACACAAAAGTTAGCGGAGTGTAGTGGCACACACCTGTGGTGCCAGCTACTCAGGAGGCTGAGATGGGAGGATAGCTTGAGCCCCGGAGGTTGAGGCTGCAGCGAGCTGAGATTGCGCCATTGCCCTCCATTAAAATGATGCCCTTGTACCGGGCACTTGCCGAGAATGGGTCTTGCAGGACTGGTGGTAGTTCTCAGTGAGTCAGGGAGTGAGAGGGGAGTGAATATGAAGACCTAGGATATTACTATACGCTACTGTAGATTTTATAAATGCTGTATACTTAGGCTACGTGAAACTTATAAAATATTTCTTCTATAATAAATTAACCTTATTGTAACTTTTTTACTTTATAAATTTATTTTTTAAATTTTTTTGACTCTTCTGTATTAACACTTAGCTTAAAACACAAACACCTGGCTGGGTATGGTGGTTCATGCCTGTAATCCCAGCACTCTGGGAGGCCGAGGCGTGCGGATCACTGGAGGCCAAGAGTTGGCCAACATGGTGAAACCCCATCTCTACTAATAATACAAAAATTAGCCAGGCTTGGTGGCACACTCTTGTAATCCCAGCTACTCAGGAGGCTGAGGCAGGAGAATCACTTGAACCCAGGAGATGGAGGTTGCAGTGAGTCTGAATTACGCTACTGCACTCCAGCCTGGGAAACAAAATGAGACTCTATTTAAAAAAAAAAATGGGGCAGTCACAGTGGCTCACACCTATAATCCCAGCACTTTGGGAGGCCCAGACAGGCAGATCACCTGATGTTAGGAGTTCAAGACCAGCCTGGTCAACATGGTGAAACCCCATCTCTACTGAAAAAGAAAAGATACAAAAATTAGCCGGATGTGGTGGTGAGTGCCTGTAATCCCAGCTAGTTGGGAGACTGAGTCAGGGGAATTGCTTGAACGGGGAGGTGGAGATTACAGTGAGCCAAGATCGCACCATTTCACTCCAGCCTGGGAGACAGAATGAGAATCTGTCTCAAAACAACAACAGCAAAACCCACAAACACCTGTAGAGCTGCACAAAAATATTTTTTTTTCCATTCTACCTGTATTCCATAAGGTCTTCGGGGCGAAAACAAGCAGGAAGTGTCATCTCCTATAATAACAGTACCTTCTAGACTCCCTTATGAGGGCCTGCCTGAGGCTGCTTTACAGTTAACTGTTTATTGCATCACCAAGCCTCTGCCTTCGCGTTCAGATGGCGTCTCCCTGCATGTGTGTGCACGTTCAAATTTCCCCTTTTGTTAGGACGCCAGTGATATTGAATCTGGAGTTTGCCTCCGTCC
This sequence comes from Leontopithecus rosalia, assembly GCA_028533165.1. Taxonomy (NCBI): domain Eukaryota; kingdom Metazoa; phylum Chordata; class Mammalia; order Primates; family Cebidae; genus Leontopithecus; species Leontopithecus rosalia. The sequence goes on along the minus strand of CM052651.1, from coordinate 358,304 downwards.
GAAAGACTTCAAGTTAACTGATCACCTTATCTCCAAATAAGGTCACATTCTGAGGTACTAAGGGTAAGATTTAAACATGAATTTTCAGGGGAAAAAATTCAATTCTTAACACCTACTAACTAGTATTATGGTAAATTATGCTATTCCCAACAACTGCGGGTATGTGAAGTCACTGCAGTTGTGACAAACCCCCATGCTTCAGTATTGATATTCGAATCCCTCAGTCAGCTGCCTTGGATTCTGATGTTAGTTGAGCACTTTTGCATCAAACTGGCTGGAGCTCTCCTGTGAGTTATTAACCCTTTCGATTCACTCACACATTTTCTTTTGCTTTTTGAGTGCAAGCCTGTTTGCAGGAGGACCCCACTGGGACAGTGATATGGTTTGACTGTGTTACCACCCACATTTCATCTTGAATTGCAGCTCCCGTAATTCCCACATTGTGAGAGGGACCCAGTGGGAGACAATGGAATCCTAATGGTAGTTTCCCCCAAACTGTTCCCGTGGTAGTAAGTCTCACGAGGTCCTATATATATATATATATATATATATATATATATATATATATATATGTATATATATATTTAAGACGGAGTCTCGCTCTGTAGCCCAGACTGGAGTGTAGTGGTGTGCTCTCAACTCAATGAAACCTCTTACTTCCCGGGTTCAAGTGATTCTCCTGCCTCAGCCTCCTGAGTAGCTGGGACTAAGGTGTGCATCACTAGGCCCAGTTAATTTTTTTATTTTTTGTATTTTTAGCAGAGATGACATTTCACTATGTTTGCTAAACTGGTCTCGATCTCTTGACCTCAAGTGATTGCCCACCTCGGCCTCCCAAAGTTCTGGGATTACAGGTGTGAGCCACTGCACCTAGCCATATTCTTTATTTTGGTTAAATATCTTGGGTTAAGGCCAGGTACGGTGGCTCATGCCTGTAATTCCAGCACTTTGTGAGGCTGAGGTGGATGGATCACCTGAGGTCTGGAGTTCAAGACAAGCCTGACCAACATGGAGAAATCCCATCTCTACTAAAAATACAAAAATTAGCCAGGTGTGGTGGCACATTCCTGTAATCCCAGCTATCGGGAGAGTGAGGCAGGAGAATCGCTTGAACTTGGGAGGCGAAGATTGCAGTGAGCCGAGATCGTGCCATTGCACTCCAGCCTGGGAAACAAGTGAAAATTCATCTCCAAAAATTAAAAATCTTGGATTAAATTGAACTTATTCCAAGTGTGTTCAAGTACTAATTATGAAATTAGGGGAAAAAAATCTATTAAGACTTTTTCCAGCAAAAGTCAAGAAGAAATTTTAAAAATTAGTTGAACTGGACAATGTCAGAAATATACCTAAAACAAAGTATTATGCTTTGAACTAGATTACTGGGCCCTGTTAGGCACTCATCTACCCTGCTGTACTTCTTTTACTGTGATACTATTTCTTGTTTTTTTTGAGACAGAGTTTTGCTCTTGTTACCCAGGCTGGAGTGCAATGCTGCGATCTCGGCTTACTGCAACCTCCACCTCCCGAGTAGCTGGGACTACAGGCACGCGTCACCATGCCCAGCTAATTTTTTGTATTTTTGGTAGAGATGGGGTTTCACCATGTTGACCAGGATGGTCTTGATCTCTTGACCTCATGATCCACCCGCCTCGGCCTCCCAAAGTGCTGGGATTACAGGCTTGAGCCACTGCCCCCGGCTTCTTTTGATTTTTACCATCTGTGGCTATCTTGTGCCTAGCTGTGGCTACAGAAGTTATGTCAATGCCTGACACGTGGTAGGTACTCAGTACGTTGTTCTTGTTGGGAAAAACCTGAACACTATTTCTTTGGACACTATGTCATCCCAGTTGTATTTTAGTGATTAAAATTAGTACAGTCCATAAAAAATTCAGCTGATTCAAATTTAGAAAGGCTGTGATTCCTGGTCCTTATGATTTTGGGGGGAACGTTGCTTCCCAAACTCAGTAAATATTCAGTAACTGTTAATACAGCAACTGTTACTGCAGTCCTAATCATAACAGTTTGTTAATCTAGATTAAATTAAAAAGTAACTGTCCTGGTTACCAAGAAAATAAGTTTATATTTACTTCAAAAACATTCTACGTGGGAGAGGAAATGTCCATGCTCCACCTTTTGGCTGAAGAGGGATTAAGAAAGACTTTAGGATTCAAGGACATTATCAGGCCCAGAGCCCCTTTCAACCTTTGCCTGGTTACACAGAGAATCCTGGACCCTGCTGTCTTTCTAACGTGGTGGGAAGCTGGATAGATGTGCAGGGACGCTTGCTGATTTGGTGAACTCAGTGCCTCACTGCACTAGTCTCCGTACTAAACAAAGGCAGAAAACCAGGATAAAGCGTTAACAGTTTCAGAATGGATCTTAATTTGCGAATTTTTCAATCAATTAATGTTTGTATAGCTTCTATAACTTTTAAGTTTACAGGTATATGTGCAGGTATACATATGACAAGACATGAACAAAATTGGGGCCTGTCGTCCCCAGCTGGACGCGTGACTTTCTTCTGGTGTGTGAAAGTTGTGTGAGGCCCGAGGCGCAGGTGGCTTTTCTCCTGGCCTCCTTGTTCGCTTCCTCCACATGTTCCGGAACCAGGATCTGGGCTGGTCTTGTGTCTCTAAGAAGCGAGGCACCTGAGTGTGAGAAAGAGGAGGAGCAGGGTTTGAGGAAAGTCCGAGGGGAGGGTGAGCTGTAGGAGAAGGGAAAACGGGACAATCAGGCACTTGGAACACTGGTGGCAGTGTGGGTAGGAGCAGCTGCTGCCTGGCAAGGTGGGCCACAAGCAGGAGTCATTGCTTTTCCCAGCCTCCCTCTAAGAGCACCTGGGCAAATCTGAAGTCATTCCTTCTTCAGGAAACTGAAGCAGCAGCAGCTTCAGCATGGAGTGGCATGACAGTAGGGGCATTGCCTGCCACCTGATGCCCACATCAGCATGGAGTGGCATGACGGTAGGGGCACTGCCTGCACCTGATGCCCACAGCTTTGTCTGCAGCCTGGGCCAGGGTGCCCACCAAAACAAGGTTGATGCAGCTGCCCTTGTACTTCTCTCTCCTCCTCCTGCTGTGTAAAATGTTCGCATGGCTGCATCTCAGGCAGAGGGGTCAGAGGTGTCTACAAGAAGCCCTGCTTGTGTCCTTGTCAAGGAGGGGAGAGGTGGCCAGCTGGTTTGGGTTTTAGAGAGTAAAAACCTATGAAACCCTGTCTCTTTAGGAGTCTTTCACTGAATTCTTATCTGGTCTCCACTCACCTGGGCCTCTGAAAAGAGAAGAAATTGGCCCTTTTAGACTGGCCCAGCCATAGCGGTGAGGACCCTTGTATGTGTGGCTCTCCGGAAGGCCGTCTACCCCAGGAGTGCAATCCAGGTGCAGTCAGGGCCTCCCAGCAGAACTGCTGAGATACCTGGGCGGGTCTTTTGATTGTGACTGGCCAATCTAGCCTTCAGTGTTGCAGGGCGTTTCTGTTGCTTTGAGATGCCCCTGCAAGCCTCAGTGTTGCTGGGCCCCCGCCCTGGCTCCCTCTTTATTTGTGTCCTATCTTATCCTCGACACACGATCCAGGGCACTGACTCTGCCCTTCCTTCCCTCTTACCCAGGACAGGCTCCTCACCCACTCCACTTCACCACAGCATGTCTGGACCATAGGTGTGTCTTTTTGTTGTTAAGAAAGAGAAAATGATTTCGCTGGCTTTTTCTTTTAACTTCAAAGAACTGATTTATTATTAAAATGTTCATTTTATGGGTAGATATGCATGCAAATATATACAAAAACGCAAATGATGGGAGATTAACATTCTTATACTTTGATGATTTCATGGAGTTGCTATTTCACCTTTTCCTATTTTTATCTTTATGTTTATATGTTCAATGGAAACATCTTCAGTCAAGAGTCCTCTGTATGATAGACAAAAGGTTGTGCGATCCATCATTGGTAGACGCAGTGAAGTGACTTCCACTTCCCATTTGGAGTTATCAGAGCTAGAATTAAAAACTCTTGATTGTAAACTCACATGGCAAGGAGCTATAGGATGCCATCATTTTCTTTTATTTTTATTTTTATTTATTTATTTTTTGAGACGGAGTTTCGCTCTTGTTACCCAGGCTGGAGTGCAATGGCGCGATCTCAGCTCACTGCAACCTCCGCCTCCTGGGTTCAGGCAATTCTCCTGCCTCAGCCTCCAGAGTAGCTGGGATTACAGGCACGCGCCACCATGCCCAGCTAATTTTTTGTATTTTTAGTAGAGACGGGGTTTCACCATGTTGACCAGGATGGTCTCAATCTCTTGACCTCGTGATCCACCCGCCTCAGCCTCCCAAAGTGCTGGGATTACTGGTGTGAGCCACCACGCCTGGCGTCAGGATGCCATCACTTTCTACACATCCATCTGTCTTCACAGCTGTTGTTTGAACTTGTCAAGGGAATGTGTTTTCCTAAGACCTGTTCTCCATTTTATAGGTTTCCAGTTTGTGCATTGTTCAGATTGCCCAGAAGCTAATGAACTTGTTGTACTGGCCGGAACATAGAAAGTCAACACCAAGACAAAAGTGTGCCAAATTGCAGGGTCTTTGTTGCCGGCGGCCACGGGGGACTCGCGTCTCTCCAACCCGTGGCCCCGAAAGGAGGGTGTCAAGACCTTTTATACCCATAAAACCACCTCGGGAGTGAGGATGAGGGGCAGGGGTGGGGGTGAGGGGCTTCAGACGTTCTGAGGGCTAGTGGATTCTGTAAATCACTTCCTGGGCGGAGATGAGTGTGAGGAGCTCCGGACTCCGCAAGGGCCAGGGGACTTTGACATTCTGATTATTACTTAAGTGGTTCACAAAAGTCAAGGTCAGCATTAGTTTACACATTGTCTGGGTAGGGTGGGAATTACAGTCCTCAATTACTTATTACAAGTCGCAGAGGCCAATGGCGTGGGTTTGGACTGCTTGCCTGTCGCATTTGAGTTGCAGAGGGCAGTTTCAATAGAAAGCCGACATATGGTTGAGGTGTGCAGTTTTATGGGCTTTTACCATGTCACAATCTCAGAGAAGAGGTCGTATTTGTCATGAGAAAGCTTTTCTGCCCCAGGATTCAGTAAAGGTATTTACCGCCCAGGGCCTATGGTGCCTCCGGAGGCAGGATGTGGCTCCAGACCCATCACTGAGGCCGGGAAGTGAGGATGAAAGATGAGGACTGCCCACAGGAACGGGAAAAACAGTCCCTTTGGGTTTCCGAGAAGTTACTGCTTATTCTTGCATCAGTCTTGCTCCTGATTCCTTCCCTTTGGTAACCCACTATTTGTGCATCTGAGAAAAAGAGGACAAGATGAGGGGTGGTGAAAACAGTTGCATCCTTCTAGAGCTGAGGCCCTGTGGAGAGCTGAGGCCCCGTGGAGAGCTGAGGCCCCGTGGAGAGCTGAGGCCCTGCCCTGTGGAGAGCTGAGGCCCTGCCCTGTGGAGAGCTGAGGCCCCGTGGAGAGCTGAGGCCCTGCCCTGTGGAGAGCTGAGGCCCCGTGGAGAGCTGAGGCCCTGCCCTGTGGAGTGCTGAGGCCCCGTGGAGAGCTGAGGCCCCGGGGAGAGCTG
>CM052651.1:325404-352228 GCA_028533165.1 Leontopithecus rosalia | reverse complement strand
ACTGTCTTCCACAATCGTTGAACTAATTTTCACTCCCACTAACAGTGTAAAAGTGTTTCTATTTCTCCACATCCTCTCCAGCATCTGTTGTCTCCAGCATTTTTAATGATCACCGTTGAACATGGTGTGAGGTGGTATCTCATTGTGGTTGTGATTTGCATTTCTCTAATGACCAAAGATGATGAGCATTTTCCCCATATTTGCTAGTCTCATAAACGTCTTCTTTTGAAAAGTGTCTGTTCATATTCTTTGCCCACTTTTGAATGGGTTTCTTTCTTTTTTCTTGTAAATCTGTTTTAGTTCTTTATAGATTGTGGGCATTAGTCCTTTGTCAGATGGGTAGATTGCAACAATTTTTTCCCCATTTTGCTGGTTCCCCGTGCATTCTAATTATGGTTTCCTTTGCTGTGCAGAAACCCTTAAGTTTAATTAGATCCCATTGGCCTATTTTGGCTTTTGTTGCCATTACCTTTGGTGTTTTAGTCAAAAAGTCCTTGGCTATGCCTGTGTCCTGAATGGTATTGCTTAAGTTTTCTTCTAGGGTTTTGTGGTATTAGGTCTTATGTTTAAATTTTTAATCCATCTGGAGTTAATTTTTGTATAAGGTGTAAGGAAAGGGTCCAGTTTCAACTTTCTTCACATGGCTAGCCAGTTTTCCCACCACCATTTATTAAACAGGGAATCCTTCCCCATTGCTTGGAGGGCTAAGAGCCCCACAGGGTCCTGGAGTGTCCCTGATGCTGTGCTGAGGTGCAAGATCCGAGAAACAAAGAGACAGGGCACAGAAGTACAAGGAAAACACAGCTGGGCTCAGGGGGGCCATGCCACCTATAAGCAGAGACGGCGAAGCCCCGAATGTCCAGAAACGTCTGTATTTATTGGGTATAGGTTAGGGGGCAGGGTAGTTAGTGAACTCTTCTTTAAGGATAGTAATAGGGTTGTGAGCAATAAAACAAGGGATCCACCCCCATTAGATCACCTAGACTAGGAGGTGGACAGTGTGCAGCAAGGGGCCCATTCCCATTAGGTCATTGAGGCCAGGAAGTGGGTCATGTGCAGTAAGGGATCCACCCCCATTAGGTCACAGAGGTATGGAGGTGGGCCATGTGTAATATCTCTGTCTATGGGCATGCTATTTCTTTTTCTTTTTCTTTTTTTTTCCGAGCTAGCTGAGATTTTATTTTTGGACCAAAAAAAAAAAAAAAAGCAGTTGAATTGTTTTGCAGCTGGAGGCATGGGCAAGGGGGGTCCCCAAGCAGTAAACTCCCCATCGGTGGGCTGATGGCTAGGGCTGAGCGTCAGGTGGGTCTCCTGTTCCCTGCGCTTCCCTGCACAGCAGCCTCCCTCCTGGGCTCCGGGGCAGCCTCAGGAGGGGCAGGCTAGGAGGGGCTGTTGCCGCTGTTCACTTGGGCAGGACATCAGAGGACTCGGACACCAGCCTCCCATTGCGGGTCTCAATCTTCTTCACAACCACAGCCTTGGTGGAGCTGGTGCGATTGAAGGAGCTGGAGCCTGTGACAGAGCCGGAGCTGGAGCCTAGGCTGTAGCTGAGGCCAGGGCTTGTGAGGCCCCCATAGGCAGAGCTCAGACCACCTGCATAGCCACTGGTGGTCTTCGTGTAGATACTCATGTTCTGCATCCTGGACTCCAGCTGGCTCTACTCGCCCTCCAGTAGCTTGCGGTAGGTGGCGATGTCGATGTCCAGGGCCAGTTTGACATTCATCAGCTCCTGGTACTCACACAGCTGCTTTGCCATGTCCTGCTTGGCCTGCTGCAGGGCGGTCTCTAGCTCCTGCTCCTTGGCATGAGCATCCTTGAGTGCCTGCTCCCCGCGATTCTCAGCATCTGCAATGGTGGCCTCCAGGGAAGCCCTCTGGCCTTTGAGGCCCTCGATCTCAGCCTTGAGCTTGGTGATGTTCCAGTTCATCTCGGAGATCTCAGTCTCTGGATGCCGCAGGTCATCCCCGTGCTTCCCAGCCAGCATCTGCAGCTCCGCATACTTGATCTGGTATATGCTCTCTGCCTCAGCCCAGCTGCAGTTGGCAATCTCCTCGTACTGCGCCTTGACCTCAGCGATGATGCTGTCCATGTCCAGGGAGCGGCTGTTGTCCATGGACAGCACCACTGACCTGTTGGAGATCTGGGAATGCAGCTCCTGGATCTCCTCTTCATACAGCTGCCAGAGGAAGTTGATTTCGTCAGTCGGTCCTTCCAGGCGAGACTCCAGCTCTACCTTGTTCCTGTAAGCTTCATCCACATCCTTCTCGATGAGGACAAATTCATTCTCCATCTCTGTACGCTTATTGATCTCTTCCTCATACTTGTTCTTGAAGTTCTCCACCAGCCCCTGCATGTTGCCAAGCTCTGCCTCCAGCTTCAGCTTCTCCTGGCCCAGAGTCTCCAGCTGCCGCCACAGCTTGTTGATGTAGTTCTCAAACATGTTGTCCATGTTGCTCCTAGCCGTTTCCTGCTGCTGCAGGAGGCTCCACTTGGTCTCCAGCATCTTGTTCTGCTCCTCCAGCAACCGCACCTTGTCGATAAAGGAAGCAAACTTGTTGTTGAAGGTCTTGATCTGCTCCTTTTCCTGGGTACGCATGGCCTGGATGTTGGGTTCCACATCTACCTTAATGGGGTTCAGCAGGCTCTGGTTGATGGTGACGGCGGTGATGCCTCCCATGCTTATGTCGCTGGCCCCGGCATAGCCTGCACCCAGGCCACCCCGGAAGCCATTGCTGCTCACTCGGGAGAAGCTCGAGGAGCTCAAGTGGGTACTGGGCCCACTCATGAAGGAGCGGCTGCTGAAGGCCCTGGGGCCAGAGGTGGATACCTTGTAGGACTTCTGGGTCACCCTGATGGACATGGTGGAGGCAGGAGTGGAGGCAGGCAGGCTGAACCAGGGAGAGATTCCAGAAGGAGCGGAAAAGCTCCTGCTTCGGGCATGCTATTTCTAAGAAGATTTATAGAAGGGTGCTAAGTTCCACAGCAGTGACAGAGCTGTCAGGGTCTACCGCCACCTGCTAGCAGCTTCCAATGAGTTCTGTAGGAGGATGCTTTTTCATAAAGCATAGTAACAAGAGCCGGTAAAGTTCACAGTCACCAATGTGCAATTATCCCAAGGGGTTTGAGCCTTCAGATGCTTGAGGGATTGCTGGTCTGAGGGCAGCCTTCCACACAAATTGGAGCAAGGTTCTACAATTCCTGTATCAGGTGGAGTGGCTCTTGCCCCAAGCCTGCCATACAGTGGGTATCTTTATGATACTGAATGCTACCACTTGGGCCATGGATTCTTGTCCTGGTATAACTGTTTTTCCCTAAATCATGCTCTGCACTGTGTCTGCTCCAAACATTCCTCTGGCTCTAAGCTGTTTATTCCTTAATTCATGCTCTGTACCATGTCTACTCTAGGCATTCCTTCAATTATGAATTAAGATATATATATATATATATATATATATATATATATATATATATATATATATAACTATATATATAACTGTATATATAGCTATATATATCTTATAACTATATATATAGCTATATATATACTGTTATATATATAGTTAGATATTTACATATATAGTTATATATATTTGGAAATAACTGAGTGATAAGATATTCTTTAGGCACTTATTCTGCGAAAAATATATATGGAGGATTATATAAAGGGAAATAACTGAGTAGTAACACTATAAAATGAGATATTCTTCAAGCCCTAATTCTGTAAACTAATGCATATTTCCGTTTATATTATCCTTTATATATCATGCATTAGTTTATAGAATTAGGGCTTGAAGAATATCTCAGTTTATAGTGTTACTCAGTTATTTCCTTTTATATTATCCTTTACATAACTGAGTAGTAACACTATAAACTGAGATATTTTTCAGGACTTAATTGTGCCAGGATTCTGCTTAGCTCTCCTTCCTCAGTGCCTATGTTGGGGGTAACCCACAGTTGCTTGTTTTTGTCGATTTGTCAAGGATCAGATGGTTGTAGATGTGTGGCATTACTTCTGAGGCCTCTGTTCTGTTCCATTGGTCTGTATCTCTGTTTTGGTAGCAGTACCATGCTGTTTTGATTATTGTAGTTTTCAATACCCTTTATGTCTTTTTCTTGCCTGATTGCTCTGGCTAGAACTTCCAATACTATATTGGATAGGAATGATGAGACAGAGAGGACACCCTTTTCTAGTGCCAGTTTTCAAATGGAATGCTTCCAATTTTTCCCATTAGGTATGATATTCACTGTGGGTTTGTCATAAATAGCTTTTATTATTTTGAGATACGTTCCATAGATACCTAGTTTATTAAGCCTTTGGCTTCTTAAAGAAGGCAGAGACAGCCAGTGCTCTGCCCTGGGTATGACAGTCGGCTCTAGTTTATTTTTCCTGTTTGCAAAGACTTGACATCCATAGTTGCAGGTAGCACTGGTCTAATGTCCATGAATGATGTTTATACTGAGAGCAAATGTTCATAAATTTTGCTGTTATGAAGGAGAAGCAGGAGCAGCATATTGCTAGCAAAATATTTAAGCCACGGAATGTAGGGCTAGATCCCATCAGCCCAGAGGCAGGGCACAAAGCCTCAGCCTATTTCCATATACACAATGAAGAAGAAAGTAACTGGAAATGTAACTGTAGTAGTTATTAGTTATTCATATATGACCTTAGTTACTCATAGGTGATCTTAATTCTTTTACTAATGCCTCTCGTGTCCGAAGTGTGAAGCTGGGGTGACATTGTGAAATGAATGACACTAAGACAAGATGCTCTAAGCTCTATCCTGCCTGCATAAGGGCTGCTGCAGGGCACCCTGGCTGGGCGGCAGTGCCAGCGCTGGGAAATCACCCACTGTTTAGCCGGCTAGGGAAGGAGACACCCAAAGCAGCTGAGATGTCTCCTTCCCCGGAGGAGTCAGGAGAAAACACTTCTCCAAGCTGTTGTGGTAAGGCCTGCTGGCTGTCACGTAGGCCCACAGATATCCTATGGTATGGCCAGAATTCAAATGCCAGTCTTTCAGGTCACAAACGTACCTTCCAGTAGAGTTATTTATGTGTATATTTTATTTACTTTTCTGGAAGTAAAGGATGTGATGCATCATTTTCTTTTCTTTTTTACTTTTTTGTTTATATTTCTCAACAGGTAGCAAACTGGCAGGTTTTATGTGTTAAATGATAAAATTGTGTTTATTTTAGTCTACAATTTTTATATATTTCAGATTGCAAAGACTCATTCATGACTGCATAATGACAAAAAACAGAATACACTCAGGAAGTAAAGGAAACTGAGGGTTACTGCATTACATCCTCTGTTTATTGTATTTGCTGAAAAATGAAACTATTCTCTATTTCTCTTCTGACAAATGTGATTCGTTCTGTTCACTACAGTTCCTTATCTGGCTATGCTGTCCTTGCTAAATTATGTTAGATTAGACCAATTCTTGATTTAAAAGGTCAGAGCAGTCCTTACCGAGCCCTGTGGCCTTTTCTGTAGAATGGTTGACTTGTGTAGAGCTGCTTCCTGCGGAGTGGCTGCTCCAAAGGGATGGTGAGGGTTACATTTTACTCCTTCAACATGAGCTTCTGATGTTTCCGGGGCACTTTTCTTTTCTCACAGTGAAGTCTCTGGTATTAAATTAGTTCTCAGCAAAATGTTCTGGACCCTGGAACCACTGCTAGTCATTGTCATCTCTTCGATGTATCTGCACTGTTGTCCATAATGAAGCTGCTTGCTTTTAATTTTTAAAAATCATTTTCTTATTGCTGCTTCTTGAGTATTTTGCTGGATGAGCATTCTTGATTGATTACTGGAATGAAGTCAGTTCTGCTTCTGCCGTCACCCAGGTACCAAGTATTGGATCACTGTGGACACTGCTCCATCGATGCACATTACCAGTTTTCCTCTCAACACTGTTCGGTTACTCACATGCTCACAAATTAGGCCATTTGTTCATAATAGCTACTTGGTGAGGTGGGATAACATCCTGGTCAATATGACTGAGCCACATCAGCGATATATATATTCTCCAGATAGAGAAAGCACAGAGTTTTTGAACTTATCTACATATTCCTGAGACTTTCTACTTCTTTTTTATATGTTTAAACATTTTGATTAACAAGTGCTAGATGTTTCTATGAAGCAATTCAGATAATGAGAGTGTTTGATGGCAAAGCTAATACACTCAGTCGACACCATCTCTGCGTGCATTAAGTTTACTCTTCCAGGCCTTCAATCGTGCATATATAATACTTCCTTCTTCCCCAGAAAACTGTGTAATATGCATGTATTAGTCCAGTGTCATGCCACTAACAAAGACCTATGTGAGACTGGGTAATTTATAAAGAAAAAATGTTTAATTGACTCACAGTTCAGCATTGCTGAAGAGGCCTCAGGAAATTTACAATCATGACAGAAGAGAGAGCAAATATGTCCTTCTTCATATGGTGACAGGAAAGAGAAGTGCCAAGCATCAGATCTTATGATAACTCACTCAGTGTCATTAGAACAGCATGGCGGTAACTGCCCCATGATTCAATTACCTCTGACCACATCCCTCCCATGACATGAGATTATGGGAACTACAATTCAGGATGAGATTTGGGAGGGGATACAGCCCAACTGTATCAGTGCATATTGAATTATTTAAAAATAGATCTTCATATTTTATATAGAAGAGTTCCTTCACTCTTTAGTGAGGGAACTGTGTGTGAAGTCACACTGAGAGACTGTGAATTCACATCAGATCAATATGATACATGATGATGTACTCACTATTTTACTACTTATAGACATATAGGTTGTCTTTAATTTTTTTTTTTTTTGAGATGGAGTCTCTGTTGTGAAGGCTGGAGTGCAGTGGTGTGGTCTCAACTCACTGCAGCATCCACCTCCTGGGTTCAAGCAATTCTCCTGTTTCCACCTCCTGAGTAGCTGGAATTACAGGTATGCACCACCATGCCCAACTAATTTTTCTTATTTTTGGTAGAGATGGGGTTTCATTATATTGGCCAGGCTGGTCTTGAACTCCTGAACTCAGATAATCCAGCCACCTCTAAAAATGTTAGTCATATGTGTATTTGTTTAAGTGTTTCTTCAAGACAGGTTTATAGAAAAGAAATTGCTAGGTAAAAGAGGTGATTGCTTAATAGTTTAATAATTACCAAAATAATAATAGCAACTGGACTTTTTACATTCTCTACAAGTGATAACACATTTAATGTTTACAACAACGGAATTAGGTAAGGACTGTTACTCCTACTTTACAGATGTGGGAACTGAGATTAAGTAAGTTGCTCAAGGTCACCTAGCTGATTTCTAGCAAAGCCTGGCTTCAAAGCCAGGCAGCATGGCCCAGAAACCATCACGCACCTCCTACATACACTGCGTCATGATCAGGTTTCATCTCCAGAATTGGCCTTTCAGTGTCCAGTTTTTATATCAGTTATTTTGTCAGTTTGACCAATAGTATTATTAAAAATTTTAGACAATTACACTTTTTTAAATTTAGCATTAAAATTATTTTAATCTTGGTGTAACTGCAAATATAATAGGTTTGATCTGCAGAAAATCACAGGAACACACAATGAGGTGGCATATTAGGTGACAAAGTGGGTGGGATGGAGAGAATAGAGTGGCTACGAGTGGCTATCAGTAGTTTTGGTTGGAGTGATTGGGGGAGTTATGAGAGATGGCAGAGCTTGGAAGTGGAATAGTATTTCCATATGTGGAAGGCAGGCTTGTAAAAAGGTATACTGTTGAGTGTGGTAAGAGATAAATTTAGTTATACTTGATAGGCAAACAATTTCTAAAGCTTAGTATTAAATTGAAAATTTTACTCAAATCAGCCCTTGGGTTTAGAAGAGCCCTTGGGTTTAGAAGGAGGAGTTAACAGGATGCAATCTGTATATTGGGAACCTTTGTCCTGCTACACTAAATAAAATGAAATACATACAGACTAAAACTATGAACATTGAACATGATTTCGTTTCTGGTTAGGTCAGCTAATAAAAGCAAGATAAATCCTATGCAGTTTCCAATGAGTTGAGCTTGAATCATCGGAAAATAATGTTACCAAGGTTGAAAATGGGGAGGGTAAGCACTTGGAGGTATTTTGAGAATATGAAAAACTAACTTTGAGGTTCTGTTGAGATGAAAACATGCAAGGATTTTCCTTAGGGGATTAGAAATGCAGTTCAATCAAAAGATCAGGGTGGGGACTAACAACACAAACATTAAAAAGATGAAAGTTTGAGAACAGAGAAATAAGAGTAGAAAGCCAAGAGCCCACATGAGTGGATGGCACGTAACAAAAAGCTAAAAGAAGAGAAAGAGGAAGCTACAATAAGTAATGGAAAGAAGGAGATAGGGAGGCCCAGGAGAAAGAGACTGCAAGAAAGTAATCCACCACGTGCAGGCTGAAGACACAGCAAATACCAAGGACCTGAAACAACACCTCTAGCTGGCTAGAGAGGAGATCACCGAAGACTCCGAATTTTCAGCAGAATTATGCTTGAAGAGAAGAGATAGGTGAGCAGAAATGGACAGCACATTAAAGAAATCTGATTAAGGTAACTTCTAAAGGAGTCAGAAGGTCCATGCGTAGGTTGGTTGAGTTCTTGTTTGTGAAATAAACTCTGGAGGAACTTTTAAGCATTCTGAAAGATTCAATGACTTTAAACTCTTCTGGCAAATTATATGCACATGTTGTTTGAAACTCCTATGATTGTGAGTCATAAATGCCTATTTCTTGATAACTGTTATGCTTTAGCCATTATTAAATCAGGCTCTCTTAATACAAGTTTTGAAATGTTTTAAGTACATTTATTTTTATTAAAAAGGTAACATGCAATTCAGAAACAATAGAAAATAGAATATCAAAATAGTACTCAAAAAATTAAGCTTTTGTTATATTTTCTTGTACTTTAATCTTTCAGTACTTCATCAGGCTTATACACGATTGTGTATCCATTTACATTACCTTGCCACATAAGCATTTTACATAATATTAACAGTGAATGACATGTTACAGTTGTTTCATTGATCACATGGATATCTCATCATTTAATGATTTACTCAGCAATTACAAAACATTTCTCATTTTCAACCAGACTTTTATAAAACAGCATCTTTTACACGTATTTTGAATAGAATTTCATAATTGAAATTATTGAAGTTAAATGTGCAGGAAGCATTATACCTAAGTTGCTTTCCACCTTGAGTCATTGTTCTAATTTCTCTTCCCATCAGTAATGTATTTGAGAGTTACATTTTTCACCAAATCTTTAGCTTTAGGTGGTTGTATTTGTTAAAAATATATGCTAATGTGATAGACAACGCTAGATACCTTATCTAAATGTTACACATTTATTAACCATTTAAATTTCTTTCTGTGACTTGTCTGTTTATTCCTCCATTTGCACTGGCAACTTAGAGTTTGTCTGTTTGTGTGACTTCTTTATACATTGAGGATAGTAACTCTCTGTCTGTAACATCTCTTGCAAACATTTTCCCCGTGCACAAATTGATCTACAAATGCTTTCCATTTTAAAGTTTGCATTTTGATTTCAAGTTGCAAAAGATTTTCCATATACAGATATCAAATGATTCTCCTATAGTGTCTTTTTCACAGTTCCATTTTGCAAGTTTAAGGTTGTCCCTGGTAGTGACAAATTCTCCTACAACATTTAATTGAATCATTGCGCTCTTTCTCACTGACTCTGTTGCCGCTGCTATGTTAAACATGCTGGATTTCTGTGCTACTCATGCTGGTCTGTCTGGCTATTTAAGTCTAGGATTAGATGAATTTAATCATTGTTGCTTAACAAAATGCTTAACTATTTTATAGAAATACTGTTTTTCTTCTTTAATAAGTTCTTAGTTATTGTCATTGCATTTCTTAATGAGCTTTGGATGTTTTGGAGGAAATTCTGATGAGAACTCAATAAAACAACAACTAAATATACAAATAAATGACATCCATGAGGTAGTTTTAAATGACACATAGATTTCTTTCTTAATGATTCTTTTATGTCAAAACCAAATTTCGGTGTCTTATCACATTCTTGATCCTCATTTTTTGTAACATAAACTCATTTTTCCATTTTTAATATAAGCACATTGTCACAAAACTGTCACTATTTGCAAGAATTAGGCCATTTTTTATTATTGCCTTTACATGTTTATTCCAACCAATTTATTTATTCTGTGTCACATAGTCTTATTTTGTTTGCTTTAAAGTGCAATTTTTAATGATTTACATGTGCATATAAAATAGGTGGTTGTTGCAAAAGAAGTGGATATTTTTGAAAAATCACATTTAAAACTATCCTTTAAATAGAAATAACCTAAATTTTGAACACTAATGAGCACTGAATTTTATCAAATGCTTAATTATAATGTGAGATATTTATTAGGGTAGTAGTTTAAACCAACCTTTTCTTGTTGCTGTAAGTTTTGATAAGCTTTATTTGGTCAATGGCTTGTATTTTTTTTTTCTATCATTTTTACGTTCTGGGGTACATGTGCAGAACATGTAGGATTGTTACATAGGCATACACGTATCATGGTGGTTTGCTGCATCCATCACCCCATCATCTACATTAGGTTTTTGTTCTAATATTATTCCTCCCTGAGCCCCACCACGACAACTCCTGCTATCCCTCCCCAATCCTTCCATCCCCCAATAGGCCCTGGTGTGTGATGTTCCCCTCCCTGTGTCCATGTGTTCTCACTGTTCAGCACCCACTTATGAGTGAGAACATGAGGTGTTTGGTTTTCTGTTCTTGTGTCCATTTGCTGAGAATGATAGTTTCCAGCTTCATCCATGTCCCTGTAAAGGACATGAACTCATCCTTTTTTATGTCTGCATAGTATTCCATGATGTACATGTGCCACATTGTCTTTATCTGGTCTATCATTGCTGAGCATTTAGGTTGGTTCCAAGTCTTTGCTATTGTGAAGAGTGCCATAATAAACTTATCTGTGCATGTGTCCTTATAATAGAATGGTTTATAATCCTTTGAGTATGTACCCATTAATGGGATTGCTGGGTGAAATGGTACTTGTGTTTCTAGGTCCTTGAGGAATCATCACACTGTCTTAGCATTTTTGCAACTGTATGAATTGGCTCAGTGGGGTCCTAATATTCTGCTTTCCATCTCTTTAAATGTTATATTCACATAAAATAGTGGTTTATTACTTTCTCTCTACATAAAAACCAGACAATTTTTAAAAATTGTACAAGCAGACAACATAATTATCCACATAGAAAGCATAAATAGATGAAACCACCTTGCCACGTCAGTACCTATGCAACAACTCCGCATGATCTGCGCACGTGCCCAGAACCTAAAGTACAAAAAAACAAAACAACCAACCATTAGGAGAGTGTTTGCTCACTGCAAAACAAACAGCTCCTTTTTTCCTCATAATAGTGAATTTGTATGAAATGTTACTCTGTAAGGGTTCCAACTGCTACCTCAGTATAATCTCATTTGTTTAAAGTGTTGCGTAAGAGAAAAAGGCTTAGGCCATCTGGGATATGAGGTCTGTGATGTTGAGTATCATTTCAGAGAGATCAAGGGGAGCTGAATTAGATGATGATAATGTAGCAATAGGAGAATGGTGGCACCATTTTTTGTGCCTATCTTGCACTGATCAAATTGCATTATTCCAATTGGACTTCTCTATCACAGTAATAAATTCCTTCTTTCAATACTTCTTTTTAAATGCCTCTGCTTACCTTTTTTTTTTTTTGTAGCAATACTTTCATACAGGAGAAAATGGCCTGAAAAAGAATTTCTTGGAGAAAAGCCCAGATCTTTAGTCTCTGAAATGTGCTCTCAGTCTTTATACCCAAACTAAACCTGGAATTTTTGATTTTAGTTCTGTTCATGTGATGAGTCACAGTTATTGATTTGAATATGTTGAACCAACCTTGCATTCTATAGATAAAGAATATTTGATCTTTATAAATTAGTGGTTTGATGTGTTGTTGGATTCAGTTTGCCAATATTTTGTTGAGAATTTTAGCATCAGTATTCATCAAAGATTTCAACCTGAAGTTTTCTTTTGTGTGTCTCTGCCAGGTTTTTTATCAGGATGAGGCTGGCCTTACAAAACGACTTAGGGAGAAGTCCCTCCTCCTCAGTTTTTTGGAAGAGGTTCAGTAGCAATGGTTCTAGCTCTTCTTTGTACATTTGGGAGATTTTATTTGTGAACCCAGCTGGTTCTGGGCTTTTTCTGGTTGGTAGGCCTTTTATTACTGATTCAGTTTATAACTCATTATTGGTCTGTTGATTTGCTTGTCTGAAATGGATCTCATTTTGTTTTTCTTTTTTGTTATTGTTAATGAAAAATGAAATGGATCTTCTCTTTCACTGATGAAGCTTCGTGTGGCTGGATGAAAAATTCTTGGACGCAAATTATTTTCTTTAAGAATGCTGAACATAGGATACCATGACTTTTGACTTGTGGGGTTTCTTCTGAAAGGTTTGCTGTTTGCCTGATGGGTTTCCCTGCCTAGGTGACATATCCCTTCTCTCCATCTGTCCTCAATATTTTTAATTTTGACCTTGGAGAATGTGATGAATATGTGTTTTGGGGATGGGCTTCTTAGGTAGTATTTTGCATGGATTTTATGCATTTTTTTGCATTTGAATGTTGGCCTCCAACAAGGCTGAGGAAACTTTTATGAAAGATATCCTGAAATACATTTTCCAAATTGCTTTCTTTCTTGCCTTCTCTTTGAGGGATGCCACTGAGTCATAAGCTTGGTCTCTTTATATAATCCCATATTTCTTAGAGGTTTGTTAATTCTTCTTTATTGTTTTTTTCCTCTTTATTTTTTCTGACTCAGTTATCTCAGAGAACTAGTCTTTGAGCTCCGAGATTCTTTTCTCAGATTGATCTATTCTGCTCTTAATACCTGCCGTTGTGTTGTGAAATTCTCGACAGGAAGTTTTCAGCTATATCGGATCAGTTTGGTCCTTCTCAAAATAACCATGTCACCTTTATATCCTGGATTGTTTTATTGTATTCCTTAGGATTTTTGGCTTGTGTTTGGACCTTCTCCTGAATCTTGATGATCTTCATTCCTATCCATATCTGAATTCTATTTCAGTCATTTCAGCCTGGTTAAGAACCATTGCTGGGGAAGTAGTACAGTTGTTTGAAGGTAAGAGGACATCAGCTCTTGGAGTTGCCTAAATTGTTGTGCTAGTTCTTTTTCATTATTATGGGCTGACGTTCCTTTAATCTTTGAAGTTGCTGTCCTTTGGATTTTGTTTTCGTTTTATGTTTTTGCTGTTACGGGGGTTTGATTGTGCTATATGGTAGGTTCAGTGCTGGAGGCACTCTGGTTGGGCTTCCAAGGATGTCCTGTAAGCACTCACAGCCTGGCTGGGACTCTGGAAGAGGCCAGCTGACAAGGGGGAGCTCAAGTCGGACTGCTTCATCTTACAGGCAAGGGCACCTTGCTCTGTTTAGGCCTAACAGTTCCTCTCAGGCTAAAGTCTCCTAAGGGCACATAGCGAGCCTTGGGGGATAGGCATTCCTCGTCATATTCCACTGAAGACATTTCTGCACCAAACACCCTGGCTAATGCAGAGGCTGGAGCTCTACCCCAGCCCCTCTGTAACAGTTCACCCTGCCAGCTCAGGTGTCTGTGGGCATCATGGGATCTGTTGCTGCCATGATTCCAGAGGTCCATAGCAAGAGGAGGTCATTCCTTGACTATTCAATTCACCCATTTCCCAGCAGTCACTAGAACCCAGGAAGAAATCTTGGTGTGTGGCAGCCCCAGGCAGAGTTTTCAGCTTCCTCTTCCTTCAGCCCAGGGTCTGTGTTCTCCCTCTATTCTCAATGCCTTCCCTCTGAAGATCTGCTCAGACTGCACCAGTGTTTTCTATGTCTTAGTCTCTCCATGGGGCATGTTCTTGCTGGCTGTGACTAGTCAGCCATCTCTGTTTTGTCCAGGAAACATTTTGGTTGTTTGTTCGCTTGTTTGTTTTAAGTCAGGGTCTCACTCTGTCCCTAGGCTGGAGTCCATTAGCCATATCATAGTTGACTGCAGTCTCAGCCTCAAACTCCTGGGCTTGTGTAATTCTCCTGTCCCAGCCTCTGGAGTAGCAGGAACTACAGGCACACAATACCACTCTGGGAAATTTTTTTTTTTTTTGAGACATTGTCTCCTTGTGTTGTCCAGTTTGGTCTCAAACTCCTGGCTGGAAGCAATTCTCATGCGTTGACCTTCCAAAGCGCTGAGATTATAGGCGTGCTCCAGGGTACTTAGCTCCATTCTTTTGAGTTCAGAATTTATTTTTATTTTTTATTTTATTTATATAAGTACCTGAGTATATACATTTTTCTCTTATCATTGTTTATATTTTATCCAGTAGTTACTTATGTGGAGTGTTTCCATTATGGATTTTAGAAATTCTACATGTTGTCATTAGTCTATTCCACAAATTGTTTAATAGAGAGGATTTTACATTTAAAGTGAGAGCTTTACAAATAAAGTTTAATTCCTAGTTTTATTGCACTGTGTTAAGATAGTGTTTCCATCATTTCTGTTTTGTAGAACTAATTGACTTTTCTCTTTTTTATTGTACTTTAAGTTCTGGGGCACATGTGCAGATCATGCAGGATTGTCACATAGGTACACACATGGCAATGTGGTTTGCTGCCTCCATCCCCCATCACCTACATCTGGCACTTCTCCCCATGTTATCCCTCCCCGACCTCCCCACCCACCCTGCTGTCATTCCCTTGGCCCCTCCAACAGACCCAGTATGTGATACTCCCCTCCCTGTGTCCATGTGTTCTGATTATTCAACACCTGCCAGTGAGTGAGAACATGCGGTGTTTGGTTTTCTGTTCTTGTGTCAGTTTGCTGAGAATTACGGTTTCCAGATTCATCCATGACCCTACAAAGGACACGAATTCATCATTTCTTATGGCTGCATAGTATTCCATGGTGTATAGGTGCCACATTTTTCTTGTCCAGTCTGTCATCGATGGGCATTTGGGTTGGTTCCAGGTCTTTGCTATTGTAAACAGTGCCACTATGAACATACGTGTGCAGGTTTTCTTATAATAGAACGATTTATAATCCTTTGGGTATATAACGAGTAATGGGATTGCTGGGTCAAATGGAATTTCTATTTCTAGGTCCTTGAGGAATTGCCACACTGTCTTCCACAATGGTCAAATTAGTTTACACTACCACCAACCGTGTAAAAGTGTAAAAGTGTTCCTATTTCTCCACATCCTCTCCAGCCTCTGTTGTCTCCAGATTTTTTAATGATCGCCATTGTAACTGGCATTAGGTGGCATCTCAATGTGGTTTTGATTTGCATTTCTCTAATAACCAGTGATGATGAGCATTTTTTTATATGTTTGTTGGCCTCATATATATCTTCTTTTGAAAAGCGTCTGTTCATATCCTTCCCACTTTTGGATGGGTTTTTTGTTTTTTTCTTCTAAATCTGTTTTAGTTCTTTCTAGATCATGGATATCAGCCCTTTATCAGATGGGTAGATTGCAAAATTTTTTTCCATTCTGTTCATTGCCAATTCACTCTAGTGATTGTTTCTTTTGCTGTACAGAAGCTCTGGAGTTTCATTAGATCCCATTTGTCTATTTTGGGTTTTGTTGCCAATGCTTTTGGTGTTTTAGTCGTGAAGTTCTTGCCTATCTATGCCTATGTCCTGAATGGTTTTGCCTCTGTTTTCTTCTAGGGTAATGATGTTAGATACTAATTGACACTTCTTTGTGATTCGTTTTTCATGAATGTTTCATATGTGGTTAAGAACAAATGATGATGGATTGTTAACTTCATTGTGATAATGATTATAGAATATGTATATCAAATCATAACATTGCACATCTTGAATATATGTAATCTGTTTGCCAATTAATTTAAAATATGTATTTTTTAAGCTTATATATATTTGATCTACCTATCTCTTTTTTATATTTATTTGTATTTTCTTTGTTTTACCTGTGTTAGACTAAGAGTGGAGTTCTGTTCTGAGTGTGCTTTTATCAGTTTCTCTTTGCATGTTTCTCATTACTGCTTGATGTATGTCATTGCTGTGGGATTTTGGTGTATGGATTAATAACTGATACTTTTATTATAAATTTTCCTTCTTAGTATTACAAAGGTTTTTTTATTTTTTGCATAAATTGCACTGTATCTCTAATATCAGTATTGCAAAACCTTTTTTCTCCATGTTTGCATTTGCTTCACATGTTACTCTGTGTATTGTCTTTTATTCACAATATTTCTGGATTATTTTCCATTGTCTTGCATAGAGTGTAGACTTTTTTGCTTTGAGAATGAATCTAAATTTTTTTTATTGTGATATTTGAAGTTCTGGGGTGCTTGTACAGATCATGCAGGATTGTTACATAGGTATATACAGGCCATGGTGGTTTGCTGCATCCATCCCCCCATCATCTACATTAGGTGTTTCCCCTAATGTTATCCCTCACCAGAAGGTCGTGTTTCCTAGCCCCCTATGGTCAGCTTTACCTGTGGCTCTGTGAGGGTGAGGACTTCTGCTGGGACTTGCCCTGGGCATCCTTGTTCCTGCTGTTGGGTCATCTGGTTAGCCACCTCAGGCCCTGGGAAAGTGGGCTTTACAGTGATTCTCCTTGGCACAGTGGGCAAGGACGAGATGTCCCATTAGGCCACAGTGGTAACAAGCTCTGCCAGACTGGCGGCTAACCCAAGCCTTTGCCTCATTTGAACCCCTGGGGTCTGCTTGACTGAGGCCATGACTAGCACTGCAGCTTTTCTCTGATCTCTCCTGCCCCTTTCAGCCTGTTCCTCCCGGTCTCTATTGTAAAACACCGAGGTTGCTGGGTTTATACAGATTCTAGATTCTGTTCTGGCCCCAGGGCCAGCTTCTGGAGCTTCCTCCAAATGTCTGCTGCTGACTGCAGTATAAACTTGTTTTTTAGTATTAACTGACCCTCGATGGAGTCTGGTGACAGGGGAGGATACTTTCTCACGGCCTCCTGCATTCACTGAGGGAAAGCTGTTGGGTTTTCTTTCCCTGAGTTATGGTGGATAACACTGCATAGTTCCTGGACTTCTTCCTAGTTCACCTTAATCTATCAAATATGCAGGTCAAGAGGTGCCCATGGCTCCAGGCCCCCCATTCTGAGTCAGGATCCCAGCGAGGGTCCATGCTAGGGATTACGTGTCTACCTGTATGAAATCTATCTTTTTCCTCTGGTGTTATTTGATCATGTACTTGACTAAAGTACCAGGTGTCCTTATACTCTTGAGCTGCTGCTAAAGCAACCTCTGTCTCACTGATGGTCAGGGTTTCATTAAGCAATAACATAATGTTTTTAAAATCTAATTTGTAGGACTGACACAGGCTGTGCAAAATATCTATGTACTAGCCTGGGTCATCTGAAAATTTTCCTAAATCCACTTGATTTGCTTTAAGTGAGAAAGTGAAAAGGGAGTGTACATCTTAGTTGGACCAAATTCTCCTCCTACTGCCTGTAGAGAGCAGAGTCTGGGCATCCCAGAAGCCTAAGAGGCCTTGGCCATTTTAGCCTTTCCAGTTCCTTTTGGATTATTGGAGCTGAGGAGGTCTGGTCAGCCTCCAGGGAATAGAGGCTGAGGGTGGAGCCACAGGGAATCCCAAATGTGGGTGTAGCCCTGAGAAGGGGTTTGTAGGGTATGGGGAACAGGCCCTTACATAACTGAGGATTATTCCTTAGCAGAAAGATTATTCCTTGCACATAGAGGACCTCAAACCATTTACCTTTGTTCTTACAAAACAGGTCTAATTGTAGAATGTTGTCATAATGGATACTTCCCTTAGGAGGCCAGGTTTCCCTACCTGGTAGGGGATATCATATGGCTATGCTGTTCAGCAGAGAGAAATGAACTATTTTTTTTCTGCAAAAATTGTGTGTCAGATTGTTTCCAGTTCCCCAGGATGCATTTTAAAAAAGACTTTATCTTGGGAAGAGTAGCACCCATCTGAAATCAAATACAGGAACACCCACATCCCTGGTTATTAATTGCAATTGCTATGTGTCAGGCATCCCCCATTTTATGGTGCAAGCCCTGGGGCATCCCCGTCATGGTACCTCATAATTTCCTTGTGCCCAAGTTGCATGATCATCTGTTTGGGGCCTCCCATGTGCTGGACTTAATCACTCTTACTGGCATCATGGGTACTCAAGCTCACTGTCGGCATGCTCTTAGTGACCACCACAAAGACGTGTGGACTTCCAGGATGGGTGGTTCATACCAGTGAGTGCCTGAGCCAGGTCAGTGAGATTTGGGTGTTGGGTATCAGTATTCCCTAGCAAGAGTTCCATTAATATAGGCCTGATTAGAAAGCTAGCCTAGGAGTATAAACTTGCAGGGAGGTACCTCTGAGCCCACAATTCAAAGAAGGTGGGGCCACATGGCCAAGGCCAGAATGAATGCCCTCAGGACCCTGGCCTCCTCCCCCAATTCACTTGACATTGTCAGAAAATGTCCTAGGGTTGTAGGGCACATAATTTTTTATTTTTTTATTTCATCTATTTTTTATTTCATCTATTCTATTTTTCTCTCTTTTCCTTTTTATTAGACTAGCCTGTGCTCTATTTTGTTGATATTTTCAAAAACTAGCTCCTGGATTTATTGGTGTTTTGAAGGGTTTTTGTTTCTCTATCTCCTTCAGTCCTGCACTGATCTTAGATATTACTTGTCTTTTGCTACCTTTTGAAGTTTTTTGATCTTGCTCCTCTAGCTCTTTTAATTTTGATGATAGTGTATTGAGTTTGAATGTTTCCTTGCAGCTCATGTGGGCATTTATTGCTATAAATTTCACTCTAGACACTGCTTTAAATGTGTGTCAGATACTCTGATATGTTGTGTCTTCATTCTTACTGGTTTTGAAAACATCTTGATTTCTGCCTTCATTTCATTATTTTTTCCAGTAATTATTCAGGAGCCTGTTTTTCAGTTTCCATGTAGTTATGGGGTTTTGACTGAGTTTCCAATCCTGAGTTCTAATTTGATTGCACTGTGGTCTGACACACTGGTTTCTGTTCTTTGTGCATTTTCTGAGGAGTGATTTACTTCCAATTATGTGGTCAATTTTAGAGTATATTCTGTGGATTTGGGGTGGAGATTTCTGTGGATGTCTATTAGGTCCACTTGGTCTAGATCTGAGCTCCTGTCCTGGATATCCTTATTAATATACTGTCTTGGGGATCTAACATTGACAGTGGAGTATTAAAGTCTTCCCTTATTATTGTGTGGGTGGAAGTGTCTTTGTAGGTCATTAAATACTTGCTTTATGGATCTGGGTGCTCCTGTATTCAGTGCATTTATATTTTAGATAGTTAGTCCTTCTTATTGCATTGATCCCTTTAACATTATGTAATGTTTTTCTTACTCTATTTTGATCTTTGTGGTGTAAAGTCCATTTAATCAGAGACAAGAGATTGTAGCCCCTGATTTTTTTTGCTCTTCATTTGATTGAAAAATGTTCCTTCATTTATTTACTTTGAGTCTGTGTGTGTCTTTGTTGGTGAGATTGGTCTCCAGAACACAGCACACCGAGAGGACTTGACTTTTTATCCAATTTGCCAATCTGTGTATTTTGACTGGGCCATTTTGCCCTTTTGCATTTAAGGTTAATTTTGTTATGTGTGAGTTTTATCCTGCCATTTTGATACTAGCTGGTTGTTTTACCCATTAGTTGACTCAATTTCTTCATTGTGTCGCTGGTCTTTAGCATTTGGTACATTTTTGCAGTGGCTGATACTCGTTGTTTCTTTTTGTGTTTAGTGCTTTCTTCAGTAGCTCTTGTAAAGCAGGCCTGGTGGTGCTGAAATCTCTCAGCAATTGCTTGTCTGTAAAGGATTTTTGTTCCCTTCACTTATGAAGCTTAGTTCAGCTGGATACAAAATTCTGGTTTGAAAGTTCTTTTCTTTAAGGATGTTAAATATTGGCCCCCACTCTTCTTGTTTGTAGGGTTTCTGCTGAGAAATCAGTTGGGAATCTGATGGGCTTCCCTTTGTGGATAACCCAAACTCACTCTCTCTGTCCTTAGCATTTTTGTCTTGATTTCAGCCCTGGTGAATGTGACGATTATGTGCCTTGGGGTTGCTCTTTTTGAGGAATATCTTTGTGGTGTTCACTGTATTTCCTGGTTTTGAATGTTGGCCTGCCTTGCTAGGTTGGGGAAGATCTTCTGAATAATATCCTGAAAAGTGTTTTCCAGCTTCATTTCATTTTCTGCATCACATTCAGGTACACTGATCAAATATAGATTAGGTCTTTTCACATAATCCTGTATTTGTTGGAGGCTTTGTTCATTTGTTTTCACTCTTTGTTCTCTAATCTTGCCTTCTCCTTTTATTTCATTGAGTTGGTCTTCAATCTCCGATATCCTTTCTTCTGCTTGATCGATTTGGCTCTTGAAACTTGTGTTTGCTTTGTGAAGTTCTCATGCTGTGTTTTTCAGCCCCATCAAGTTATTTGTTTTTTCTAAGCTGGTTACTCTAGTTAGCATTTGGTCTAACCTTTGCTCAAGGTTCTCATTTTCTTTGCATTGGGTCAGCACATGTTCTTTTAGCTCAGAGAAGTTTGTTATTACCCATTTTCTGAAGCCTGATTCAATTTGTCAACCTCCTTGTCCATCCCATTTTCTTCCCTTAGTGGTGAAGAGTTGGGGGTAGGAGAGGCATTGTGGTTTTTGGTGATTTCGTCCTTTTTGTGCTGGTTTCTTCCCATCTTCATGGATTTATCTAGCTTTGGTCTTTGAAGTTAGTGACTTTTGGATGGGGTATCTGAGTGGATGTTCTTGCTGTTAATGTTGAAGTTATTTTTTTCTGCTTTTTAGTTTTCCTTCTAACAGGCCCATCTGTTACAGGACTGCCAGAGGTATACTCCAGGCTCTGCTTGCCTGGGAATCGCCCACAGGGGCTACAGAACAGCAAGGATTGCTGCCTGTTTCTTCCTCTTGTACCTTCATTTCAGAAGATATCAGCCAGAGCTTTCCTGTATGAGGTGTCCCTATGGATATGTGGAAGTCAAGGAGCCACTTGAGTAGGCAGTCTGTCCCTTATCCAAGCTCAGGTGCTATGCGGGGAGCACTGTTGCTCTTTTAGAGCTGCTGGGCAGAGATGTTTAAGTCTGCTGCAGTGGAACTCACAACCAACCCTCTTCCCAGGTGCTCTGTTCTGGGAAAATGGGACTTTATTTATAAGTCCCTGACATGGTGCTGCCTTTTTTCAGAAATGTTCTATCCAGGAAAAAGGGAGTCTAGTCACAGTCTGCTTGCAGAGGTATTGAGTTGCTGTGGGCTCTGCCCATCTGCTGTGTAAATTTCCTTGTGATTTTTTTTTTTTTTGACACAGATAAGGTTAGAACTTCCTCAGTAATGGCAGGCTGCCTTGGTATTGGCAGACATGTTTTCCCTCACTGAGCTTGACTGTCTCCCAGGTTGAGATTAAACTGCGGTGCTATCTGCAAAACTTTCAAGGCAGTGGGTTTCAGTTTGCTGGTCTTTGTAGGGGTGGGACTTGCCAAGCCAGATCATTTGGTTCCCTGCCTTCAGTTCCCCTTTTTTCAGGGGAGTGGGCAGCTCTGTCTCAAAGGCATTCCAGGGGCCAGTTAAAATGGCCCCCAGATTTGTGCTGGAATCACAGTGCTGGCTGAAATGCCTCCCAGATTTGTGTTGGAACCCTGTGGTGCTTGTTAGCCTGGGGGATCTCCATGTCCACAGGCTGTAAAGACCATGGGAGAAGCACAGCATCTGAACCCGAGTACCAGAGTGGCCAGAAAATTCCCTGATGGCCTCCAATGGGTAGGAGGGGGATTCCTCCAGCCTGTGGCAGTTCCCAGGTTAGGCAGTGCCCCAGGCATTCTCAGTTTGCTCTCTTTGGGCAACACCCATTGCCCAACCAGTCCCACTGAGATGAACCTGGTACCTCGGTTGGAGATGCAGTGATCATTCGCCTTCTGTGTCGCTCTCAGTGGAAACTACACTCCAGAGCTGTTTCTATTTGGCCATCTTGCCGAAGTCTTAATTTCACCTTTGAAATGACCCTGCAGTTAGGCTGTTCTTACATATAAAACCAACAAAGTGAGCCACTCATTATAAAGAAAAAACAACTTTAAGCAAGTTGTTGGAAATCACCTAGAAAAAGAAATATATTACGTGAACTGTAAGAACATGCTGACTTAAGGTGTAAAGTATGATGGTTCGGTTAATATGGTAACTACTACAAGTGTCTGATATAGTAATTTTGTAAATTTAATCGGTGTATTTATATATTTTGAATAATGCAGGCAAAACATCAGTGCTCTTCATATTTTTCTATTTCAAACCAAAAATTTGGGTTTCATTGGGAAATTCTGAACATGCCCTAAAATAATTATGCATATTTTTTTAAATGCAAAAAAAGTTACATTGCTGATACCAGTATTCCTGCAGAAATTTAGTAGGCTGTTTGATTTATCTAGACCCAAGCATATTTATTACAGTGACTCTATGATCACCTGTTCCTGGGGCAGCAGTGATGTCACATGAACAGATATCTGACCCACTGTATCTTTGTAGGAATGACCTGAAAATAAGCAGAAGTTTACTGGCCTGAACTTTCAGATGAATTAATAATGGACAATTTCATGCTATGCATAAGACTTAAAATTTGTTATTGGAAATGAATAGTTTTTTTCCATTAACAGAACAGGTGATGATAAATACTAAAGTTTGATATGCAAGTTTGAGGCTTGAATGTAATAATTAGCCCAGTAAACTAAAGTTCCATTTGGCCTGCAGAAATCATAAGACACTCTGTTACTCTTGTGATGGTTCAAAGACATACTGGTTGATTTATTCACCACTTAATGAAGTTATGTTCATTGATGGCACAAAAAAAATGCAGCATTGCATTTTATTCATTTAAAATCTTTTCCACAGTGTGCCATAGCAGAGCACTGGAAACAGAGAGGTAGCTTTGTAGGGTACCTGCCTTCATGAAACTCATAAATGAATTGTAATATATTTGCAAGGACTACCAATAGCATTTTAAAACTTCAACTCTATCCTGGATAAGATTAGTCAGGGATTCAATATATTGTATTGGAAAGGGCTTGTGTTTTGGGTTCAGATAAACAGATTCAAATCACAGTATGCCACCACTGATTCTATGATCCTATTTTCTTAAGCTGCTTAAACGTCTGTTTTCTTGTTTGTAAAATGAGGATAACTCCTATCTTTACTATATACACATTCACATATTATTTATGAATATACAGAAACTTTCCCAAACTGAAGCACATGCTCTAGGTATTTGTTACCATGTCTTTGTGTTTGCACCTAAAAATGCATCATGGAGGTCATTTCAGTTCAATATGGATAAAGCTGCCACTTTCCTTTTTATAGCCAGGAATATCACAGAACTAACTACAAAGTAAATGTTTGTATTTGCTGAGAATTGATTTATTTCCAATTATATGGTAAATTTTAGTGTGGTGTGTTGTTGAGAAGAATGTATATTCTGTGGATTTCGGGTTCTCTATTTACAAGTCCTGCCTGTGGTAAACAAGTCAAACTGTAATAAAGGACCTTGATCTAAGAGAGTGGTGGCAGAGGGCCCTGAGACAAGGAGAAAAAAGAGGCCTTGAAACCTCGACATGAAATAGGTTCCCTCATTATGATCCAACAAATGACAAACTATCACACAACCTTAAGAAGGGATCCGTGGAAAAGCAGTGCAAAAACTTAAGATAATGTTTTCATAGAAGAAAATATAAAATAGCAGTATGCAAAATGGCCATACACTCTGGATTAAACTACTCAAAAATATTTTTGCAAGTAGAACATAATAGGAAAAAATCCATTATTTTACTAGTGTGTTAGGAAAAGAATTTTTAATTATTTCATACTTTTAAATGTTAGTTTGGCCAGCAATGTATAAGATGGTGAACATAAAACAATTAAAATATCCATAATAGCTTTTGTAAGGGAATAAAATTGACAGCCACTGATTATGTATAACACGTCAAGGGATATAAATAAAATATTGCAGTTAACCCTCAAAATATCACAAGGTGGATAGTATCTCCTTCTTTCACATAACACGGAATAACTCGGGAGTAGCTCACTACAATAGACTGTGATGTGCTTCCAAATCTCTACTCCCTCCCCAGTAATAGAACCATCTGTCTGTCCTCTTTGCCATGTAAATTGCAGTGCCCCTTTGACTACAGGTTTAGCTGTGTGACTTGTTTCCGCTGATGGCATGTTAGCAGATGAGATGCAAACAGAGGCTTAGAATGTGCTTTTGCGTTGGACTTACTTGCTCTCTTGGCCTTCTGCTATCACCAGTCTAGCCTGCTGGTGCCAAAAGACACATAAAACAGAGCCATTGCCACTGAGCCATGCCTAGATAAATCTATCCCCCATTCAACAACACACAGGCTGCCCCACCGACACATGAGCATACTAGTCCTTACTGTTGTATGCCACTGAAATTTTGGGGTTAGTTACTACCTGGCACTATGTTCTGGCCAAGGTTAACTGAAAAGTGACTAAGTTAGAAGACAACCCCAGACCTGAAAATCCAGAGTCTATTTTTCTGGGCCGTACAATCAAAGTGTAAACCTTTTTCAAAATCACACTTGATACACGGACAATCAGGATGAACCAAATGTCATATTGAAACACTGAATCCTTTTCATGATTCTTACTTTCTCACTATAATGCCACACACATAAATATTCAAATGAGGCTGGTTCATGTCCTACAAGTGACAGTGAAGTCTGTTAAACCTGTTTGAATGCAAGTCTTGCTGTGGTCTTCAAAAATAGGGCTGAATGTGGTTGAGAATTAATGTAACATAATAATGTCAGTTAGACAAACAGAACTACAGTTGTTAAAAATGTGGCCGGGAAATGGTTACATAGGGAAATAGCTAAACAAATTGTGATGCATCCCAACAATGAAATATTATTTATTTTACATTTAAAACTAAACATATGTATAGTAAAAAGTACATGCCAAACTGTGACACTGGTTACCTCACAGTGGGGAGGAGCACAGTTCTGGGTGACAGTTATGAGCATTTGCTTTATAAATCTTTATATTGTTTCTTTAAATATCTATTCTCCTTTCTGTCTCTCTCCTCCCCTTCTGATACTCCCATTATGTCTATGTTAATGTATTTGATAATCTCCCACATTTTCTTTCTGAGATTCTGTTCATTTTTCTACTGATTTGTATTATTTTTCTCTGTGCTTCACCTTGCCTACCCTCTTTCAGTTTATTTTCAAGTTTTTTTTTCACTCCTTCAAATCCATCTTGAGCCACTCTGGAAAATGCTTTATTTCAGTTATGTACTT
This sequence comes from Leontopithecus rosalia, assembly GCA_028533165.1. NCBI lineage: Eukaryota > Metazoa > Chordata > Mammalia > Primates > Cebidae > Leontopithecus > Leontopithecus rosalia. Next base: position 326,849 of record CM052651.1, on the reverse strand, counting down.
TTCAAGCCCAGAATTTCCATTTGGTTCTGCTTTATGATTTGTGTTTATTATTAACAGTCTCTATTGGTGCCACATTGTCATCCCACCTTCCTTTAACTCTTAAATCACTGCTTCCCTCAGTTCTGTGAACATATTTGTACGATGGCCATCATAAAGTATTTTGTGATTAAATATGATATCTGGTTACTCTCACAAGCAGTTTCTACTGCTTTCTTCTCTTCAGTGTATTGGTCATACTTTGCTCTTTCTTCATTGACTTACAGTAATGTTTTGAAACTGGACATTTTAGATAATATATTATCCGCGTTGGGTACTGGCATTCCCTCTAAGACTTGTTTTAGTTACTTGCTTATTTTTCAGTGATGAGTGAGGTCTATTTCTCCCACCCTCTACTCCCTGCCCTACCCCATAGTGTTGAGCCTTTGATGTTGCTCCTTAGGGAGGTACAGATTTGGGTATGACCACAGTCGCCCTGGATGACTGTGGGATGAACCATATTGGTACAGTTCTTTTTTTCCCTGTTAACTCCTAGCTGTTTAACTCTGCTAATTGCCTGCTGATCATTCTGTCGTTTTCAACAATTTTCTGAAGCATAAAGTTTTTTATAAACTAATCCAATCAAATTGTGACTCCTTTGGAGACAAAGTTTCTAAGGTTTATGTTTGAGATTTGTTCTGACCACAACAGGACTTCTCCCAGCTCTTTTATTCTGCAGTTCTCTCCTGCAGACAAGCTGGCCACTTCTACTGTATAGAAAGTATTTTCCTTAGAACTGGACCATGAGTCATTTGCCTTTCACCAGAGAGGACTCTTAGGTTGGAACTTCTCCACTGTCTATCACAAATCAAGTCAGTTCTTTCCAGAAGAGATTAGAAGTTACTTTTCATATGGCCTGCATCTGCCCTGGGCAGAATCTCTGAGACAGCTCTGCAGCTGGAGGTGAGAATGATTCCAAGCTTCTCTGTTTTAGCTGAGTCCTCAGTGGAGTTGGGGGAGCAGGGGTGTGACATCAGACTGGGGTCTTCTTGGCTTACCTCTTCTGACATGGAGCCATCACCCCACAAGCTGTGGTGGGACAAGAGTGATGACAGCCTTAGTATTTTCAGTTTCCTCTGTTGCATAGCACAGGCTGAGCAGAAGAAGGGACCCTCACCCCTCACCTGCACTTGCCTGGAACTCTGCCTCAGTAACAGGTCGTTGGGGGCAGGATGAGAAATGCTGATATCCCGCTCCTCCCAGGAAGAAAGCAGAGGGAGCTGGGCGAAGAGAGAACTCTGTGTTCTTGGAGGCAGCCAAGAAAATAGTCCACCTCCTTGTTTTGTGGGGCACAGAAAATTGCATGGGGACAGATTATGATTTGTCAGAAACCTAAGCAATTGGTTAACCTACAGGGGTCATTTGAGAAGCTGAGATGGTTTTTCCATCTCACGTTTTGTAGGTCATTA
>CM052651.1:294700-324904 GCA_028533165.1 Leontopithecus rosalia | reverse complement strand
TGGGTTCAGGCAATTCTCCTGCCTCAGCCTCCTGAGTAGCTGGGATTACAGGCACGCGCCACCATGCCCAGCTAATTTTTTGTATCTTTAGTAGAGACGGGGTTTCACCATGTTGACCAGGATGGTCTCGATCCTCTGACCTCATGATCCACCCGCCTCGGCCTCCCAAAGTGCTGGGATTACAGGCTTGAGCCACCGCGCCCGGCCTCCTCTCAGTTCTTCACAGGGACCGAGACGACTTCCCTGTCTGCGACCGTGTGGGGAAGGGAGACGAGGATGACCCAGGTTTAATACACAAAAGCTCCACCTCCGCGTAACTTGCGAGGAGCCGTCGAGCAGGCAACGGCGGTGCGCCCCGGTCTGCGTTTCCCCGGCCGCAGGATCGATCCCGAGCAGGAGGCCACGTTTTGGGCCAGTCGATCCCAGTTGCCGCCACTCCTCTCGGAAGTCCCTGGAGTCTTCCTGTTTCTGGCGTCTCCGGCCTTGGAGTAACTTAGAGGTGCCTCTGATAACGGTTCAGCCCGGGGTGTCTCGACCCTTCCCTGTGCGTCTCCCCTCCACCGCCTGTGGAAGAGCAGGAGGACTTTCCGCGCGGAGGAAACAAGACGCCCGTCCGCAGCGGGAGGCTGCACGCTGCGCTACACGGTCTTTACTGAGCAAGCCCCGGGGACGAAGCAGAATGGCGTCCTGTAGCTCCAGCGCCCTCTAAGCTCCTCGAAGGGCAGAGGCTGCGCCCACTCTGGGACAGGATTCGTAAGCCTGACTCAGTGAGACGGCCTTGCCAAAAGACTGTTCCCTAAGGAACAGACCTGTACTCACTCTGATGCCTGAGGAGGCGCAGCCTGAATGTGCGAGACTGAATTAGGACAGAACTGAAGGCCCCTGGAGCCACGTATTTGGCAGAGTATAAAGGGCTGCAGGGAAAAGGGGTGTCAGAGAGAAAGAATCCCATCTACAAACGCGTTACTATCTAAGCAGGGGTTAGCTTTGGGTGCCAATGAATGACTCAGTTCTGTGGCTGGAAAAATACCCCAAGAGGATTATTATAAAAGTTTCAGATTATTTGGTTCATCAAAAGACACCTCTGCCTACTTTCTGGTTATAGTATGAGTTTATGAAATTTGGGATCATAGAAGAAACCAAAAATTGCATTGCAATGGGAACAGATACAAGTGCTGACAGTTCTTTGCGACATCTTGGAAACGGTTATTCTGAAATCCTATTTGCAATCAGTTGGATTACAGCCTCCTGAGATTCACCCTCCTGATTCTGGCCCTGAACTAGATTTGTCGAGAGATTAATAAGGTTGTGATCTTTCTGTCCTTCAGCTTTTGCTTAACTGGCATAATAAAGATGAGGAAATGACTAATAGAGCTCATCTTGAGTGTATGATTTAAAAAAGAAAAAACATTCTAACAGTGGGCTGGAAGGAGTACTGGTAAACATTCAAACACTCAACTCCTGCTCACACGAGGTCTGCCTCAACTTAATCCTTTCTCCACTACTCTTTCAAGGTAGAGCCATCATTAATGTGATTGGTCATGTTCCTAGGACATCGACAAGGTCTTGATATCTGGTAGACAGTTAAGACTTTGCCTTGCTTTTCCTCTCCTCTGGGCCCACAGAGAATGACATAGCTAAGCCTGGATCTCCTCTGTAGACCCAGCCATTGTTGCTTCCTGCCTTTTCTCAACTTATTTTCTCCCTATAGCTGGCCAGCAGTTGACACAAGCCTTAGACTTAAGAGAAAGTAAAAGGCTCACCACTGGAGGTTAAATCTAGGTTACATGCTCCAACTGAGACCTGAAATTCTGCATAAGATCTGAACTTCTCCATGGGTGATTCTTTGATTATCTCAGCACTCACTGAGCTCTTTATAAATTAGTAGTCCCATTTAGTTTAACAAAGTTTTTGAGATCTAGCCAGGCATTGTGGCATATGCCTGTAATCCCAGCTACTCGAGAGGCTGAGGCAAAAGAATTACTTGAACCCGGGAAGGTAGAGGTTGCAGTGAGCCAAGATGGCACCTGCCCTCCAGCCTGGGCAACAAGAGTGAAACTCCGTCTCCAAAAAAAGAAGAAGAAGAAGAATGTTTTGAGATCATAGGATCAGGAATCAGATGACTTGGTTTCAAATCCTACCACTTACCAGCTATATGACTTTGTCTGTGTCTCATATTTCTCATCTCTAAAGTAGAAACAGTAATTTCTAAGTCTTAAATTCACTGCAAGAATGTGGTACAATGAGCCTTGCAACATCACACAGTATGCACTAAGGAATGGGAATAGGATTTACTGGAGAAAGTTAGAAACCAAGAGTCAGGCACAAGAGGCATAGAGTTCTCAATCCTCTTATAATTCCAGGGAGAGGTGAACCAAGGGCAAGACCAAGCCGTTTGACAGGCAATAGGTTGGGCTCTGGTCCTGACCCAGTTGTTCTGTCTTCTCAAGGATAAACTTGAAGAACCAGTTTTCAGTAAGGCAACAAGCAGACTACTTGATTGCCAGGCTGCCTGGATGTAGATGCCAACAGAGAATCTGAGGAAGACCAGATGCCCAACACTTGGAGACCATGCATTCTGTGGAGGATTGGAGCCCCTCCTATTAGGGAGTGTGAGCAGCTGGTCTCATGTGAAGCTAAACTTAGGTGCAATCCCTCTTTCTAAGAGGAGGGGGAAACCCCAATTCTAGCTAGCTCATTTCCTGGGCAATCTAGAGTAAAATCCCAGGATCATTTCTGAATAGTTCTGCTTGTTGCCCCATGGAGGATTGAGTAAAATATAGCACATAATATGTTTAGTAGTGTTAATAAGGGCTCAATAAATATTAGCTATTATAATTAGTCCCATTTGGCTATAGCTTCTTTCGTTCAACTTCCTCAGGAACATCATATGGGTAGAGTGTCAGAAGTTACTGGGATAAAGTTGGTCATTTCTGGATTCTTTAGCAAAACTAATAATCTAAAAGCACCTCAAACCTCACCCTAAACTCTTTTAATAGAGACTTATAATCACACCGACATCTACATTAGCCCACAGCTTTAAAACTCGTGTATCTTTGTTTTCAAACAGCTTTCTGACTGGTGTCCCCAGTTCCAGTTTCTCTACCATCTAGTTCAAATTTCACCGTTGTCAGTGTTTTCTTCCTGAAATATGTCATATAATTAAAAGGTTTCACTAAGTATTATGTTGGCAAAGCTGAGGGGAAAGAGGCTGGCCATTTCTGTGTGATATAGAATAAGGCAGGACAATAGATCCTGTGATCGTGTGCCCTTTGTAACGCATCCTTCACAGTAAAGTGAGTCCCTTGGTCTGAGATGTTAGGCAAGATTCCTTGTCAGTATGACATTGTGAGTCCTTGGGTGGTATTAGCAGAGGCATTCGAGACAGGGAAAGCTATACCTGGAATACATATAAATCCCTATAAGGATGAGTCTCTCCCCAATACAAGGTATTAATAGAAAGAGTTCCAAGTGATCAATCTGCCACCAAATAGCTGCTTAATCTTCTCAAAGGATCATACCATGTTGAGGGTTCAATGTCAGTGCTAACTGTCCTTTTCTGTCCGAGAAAATGAAAAGAATCCCAAACCTTAGAGAACATAAAAAGAAAATATATGTGCTAGGCCAAGCATGGTGGCTCAGGCCTGTAATCCCAGCAATTTGGGAGGCTGAGGCATGTGGATCAACTGAGGTCAGGAGTTTGAGACCAGCCTGGACAACATGGCAGAACTCTACTAAAAATACACACACACACACAAAAATAGCCGAGCATGGTGGCTGTGTCTATAGTTCCAGCTACTCAGGAGACTGAGGCAGGAGAATCGCTTGAATCCGAGAGGTGGAGGTTGCAGTGAGCCAAGATGGTGCCACTGCACTACACTCCAACGGGGGCAACAGAAAAGAAAATATGTGTGCTATGTGGGTATATGTAGTGGTGTCCCTGGGGCTGCTGTAACTGGGTGGCCTGAAATCAGAAATTTATTTTCTCACAGGTCTGAAGGCTAGAAGTTCCAGACTGAGGTGTTGGCGGGATGGTTCTTCTGAGGGCTGTGAGGAAGTATCTGGTCCAAGACTCTCTCCTAACTCCTGGTGGTTTGCTGGCAATTGTTGAAATCACTTGGCTTGTAGAAGTATCACCCCCTCCCCCAGTCTCTGCCTTTGTTTTCACATGGTGCTCTCCCTGTATCTGCATCTAGATTTCCCCCTTTTTATCAGCACACCAGCAATACTGGATTGGGGTCCACTGTACTGAACTCACATTGACTGCATTTGCAACCCCATTTCCAGATAAGGTAACATTCTGAGGCACCGGATGTTAGAATATCAATATGGGATTTTGGTAAAGGGAATACAATTCAACCTATAACCCAGACAATGAGCAAATAACACAATAAAATGTCAGGTCAGTGGTAAGTGTTATTAAGAAGGATATAACAGGGTAAGGAGAGAGAGATGGAAAGTGCTAATTTAGAGAGGTTGGCCAGACAGTCTCTCTGAGTACATGATATGTGAGCACAGATCTAAACGAAATAAGGGAATCAGTGTTGTGAAAATTATGGGAAACAGAATTCCCAGAAAATTACAATGGAAATGTTTGATGTGTTTGCTGAACAGCAAAGAAGTCAGTGTGGAAGAAGTGGAAGAATCGTAGGAGAGGCTCCCTATAGCAGCAACACAGAAAGACACAATCAGGAGGCCCTTATATCCATACACAGGTTAAACCTCCCTTATCTGACATGCCTGGAACCAGAAGTGTTTTGGATTTCAGATTTCCTTAGGATATTGAAATATTTGCATATGAATAATGAGATATCTTGGGGATGGGACCCAAATCTAAACACAAAATTCATTTTTACTTCATATATACCCCAAACAAATAGCCTAAATGTAGTTTAACAAATTTTTAAAAATAATTTTAATTTTAAATAATTTTGTGCATGAAACAAAGTTTGTATACACAGAACCATCAAAAAGCAAAGGTGTCACTATCTCAGTCACTCATGTGGACAATCTGTGGAGTTATGTTGGCACTCAAAAAGTTTTGGAGCACTTCGGAATATGGATTTTCAGATTAGGGATATTCAACCAATACCACTTTTTATTCTAAACTGACAATTCAGTATGTGAACTGTTCTACAACACAACTTGCCTGTACTCATTAAACAGTCGATGTCCTTCACATGTACCCCAAAACCTAAAATGCAATAAAAAAAAGTCAATGTCATGAAAGAAAAAGGTGAGTTAATTATTCTAGAATCGCAGTATCCAATAGAAATACTATGTAAGCAAGAAATGCAAGCCACCTATGTATTTTAACTCTTCTAGTATTATGACTAAAAACTGAAAAATAAACAGCCGAAATTAATTTTAATTATATATTTTACTCAACCCACACATTCAAAATATTATCATTTTAACATGTTAGTTAAAATTCAGATATTTCATGTTTTTTCCATAAGAAATCAAAACTGGTGTGTATTTTACACTTACAGCACATTTCAATTCTGACTAGTCACATTCTAGTGCTTGGTAGCCACATGTGGCTAGTGGCTGCCATACTGAACGGTATAGTTATAGATGAAAACAGACTAAAGAGATGTAACGATTACATTGTTCACTCAGGTTCCGCAACTGGAATCTGACTGACAGGGGACGAAAGCAACTATAAAAGGTTCTCAAGGACAATGGGGAAATTTGAATATGGGCTAGATACTAGACTTACTGAATTATTAGTCACTTTCTTAGGTATGATAATGATACTGTGATTATCAAAGAGAATAACCTTATTCTCAGAAGAGGCATATTGAAGTGTTTAGGAATAAGTATCATGACACCTTCAACTTATTTTATTTTATTTTTTTTGCAGACAGAGTTTCACTCTTGTTACCCAGGCTAGAGTGCAATGGCGCCATCTCGGCTCACCGCAACCTCCGCCTCCTGGGTTCAGGCAATTCTCCTGCCTCAGCCTCCTGAGTAGCTGGGACTACAGGCACGCACCACTGTGCCCAGCTAATTTGTTGTATTTTTAGCAGAGACGGGGTTTCACCATGTTGACCAGGATGGTCTCGATCTCTTGACCTCGTGATCCACCCGCCTCGGCCTCCCAAAGTGCTGGGATTACAGGCGTGAGCCACCGCGCCAGGCCCAGCTTATTTTCAAATGATTCAGAAAGACATAAAGCAAATATGACCAAAAGTTTTGTATAAAATGGGGGGCAAGTTATGGAAAGCCACTGGAGAATTTTAAATGACATCACCTGACTTGCATTTCTAAATAATACTGTTGGCTACTCTGTGGAGTCTGTCTGAAGTCTACACCGTAGGATAAGCAGGACAACCAATGACATGACCTAGATAGTAACAAGTGGATTCAGGATTGTGTTTGTTTTCTTATTGATTGACACAGATTCTCACCCTGTCATCCAGGCTGGAGTACAGTGGCACAATCATAGCTCACTGTAGTCTCAGTCTCCTAGGCTGAACCAGTCCTCCTGCCTCAGTCTCCCGAGTACCTAGGACTACAGGCACATGCCACCACATCCAACTTCAGGATATATTTCAAATACAGCACTGACATTATTTGCCAACATTCCTGAGATAAAAGGAACAGGACTTTCAGGCAAGAGAATGATATAAACACAAATATTTATTTTCCCCCTCCCATGATTTACTTCGAAATGTCCAACTGAATACAGAAATAGCATGTGTGTGTTTTATTTACATTAAATATCCTATTGACATAGAAGTGACAGCAGAACATTATTTAGCCAAACAAGAGGGGAATTAAGGTCAGGAGAAGATATAGGTAATTAGGAGATGCAGGCAATGAGGACTCCTGAACGGTGCATGATGCACAGCCACGACTTAGGGATGAGACCAAAAGCATTAAGCAAATGCAAGAAGAAAGGACCGCTGGAGAAAACCAAGAAAAAGTATCATGGAAATTAAGGAATGTTTCATTCAAAAAATATTTATTGTGCTTCCTCCCTTTCCTCTGACCCTCATCATTTACCAGGCAAGACTCTAGTACATTAAAATAATTAGTAAACAAGAGATAAAGTTCCCTGCCTACATGGAGTTTACACTCTAGCAGAGAGGTAAAATAATACACCTGACCTTGCTCCAGCTGGGAGATTACAGGAGGTTTGGGAAATTGGAATGCTCCAGTAGGGAAGGTAACTATACAATTACCTGGAGAACAAAATGTAGCTACTTCAAAGCCTTGTCCTAGACTTGTAAGGTCTGTAAGAGCTCGACAAAAATCAGAGGGGATGGATAAACAGGGTAAGTAATAGATGGACTTAAAATGTCCTCAGGGCATGAAAACATATAAATAATTCCTACAAATCAAGAAGAAAAAGTCAGACAATCAATTAAACTTATGGCAAAAGAACAAGTACCTAACGACAGGGCATATCTAGAAAGTCAGTAAACATTTGAAATGGTATTCAACTTTATCAGTCATCAGTGAAATGTAGACTAAAATCATGTGAGATACCATTACACACCCACCATAATGGCTAAAGTGAAAAGACAGTATGAAGCATTAGCAACTGTGTAGCAGCTAGAACTCTCCAGTATTGCTGCTGGGAGTAAATCTGTACAACGACTTTGTTTGGCATAGTCTATAACCCAGCAATTCCACACTTAGTTATAAATGCAACAGAAATACATGCAGCAAAAGACATGTACAAAAATGTCCATAGCAGCACTGTTTGTAGTAATCAAATCTGAAAACAACTCAAATATATATTTGTCGTAGAATGACAAACTGTGATATTTTTACGCACCTGTAGTCCCAGCTACTTGTGAGGCAGAGGCAGGAAAATCACTTGAACTCAGGAGGTGGAGGCTGTAGTGAGCTGAGATCACACCACTGCACTCCAGCCTGAGTGACAGAGAGAGACTCCATCTCAAAAAAATAATAATAATAACGTAAAAGCCATTCTTAGTTCAGGGCCATACAAAAACAAGTGGTGGGTCCCATTTAGTCTTCAGGTTGTAGCTTGCTGACCCTTGCCATAGTAGATATGGTGGCCAATCTCCAGAGCCACAGCAGGTGGGATTGCTTCAGGAACAGGTAAGGAGTGACTTACAATCGCTTAGAAGACAGCTCATTTTTCACTTAGATCTATTTGAAAAATACTCAGATATGTAACATCTAAAAACAAGTTCTTGGTATCATCCTTTGATATCGTATCATAGCTCATTTTCCATTGCACTGCCAAAACTCTCCCCTATCACCAGAAGGATGACTGCTACCTCTCCTTTGCAGGGCCCAAGAAAAGAGGAAGACATTTAAGGCTGAATGACTATGGGCCATGTCGAGTAACTGGTGAATCCAAAGATGTTGTCAAAGTCTCATGTGGCAAGCTCTGCCCTTTCTAGATAAAACCTAGATGTAGGAATATCATCAAAAGGGAAGAAATAAAATATTATTCAGATGTTAAACTTAAAACCCAGGAGAGATGGCCAGGTGCAGTGGCTCACACCTATAATCCCAGCACTTTGGGAGGCCGAGGCGGGTAGATCACGAGGTCAAGAGATCGAGACCATCCTGGTCAACAAGGTGAAACCCCGTCTCTACTAAAAATACAAAAATCAGCTGGGCACGGTGGCGCACGCCTGTAGTCCCAGCTACTCGGGAGGCTGAGGCAGGAGAATTGCTTGAACCCAGGAGGCGGAGGTTGTGGTGAGCCGAGATCGTGCCACTGCACTCCAGTCTGGGTAACAACAGCGAAACTCTGTCTCAAAAAAAAAAAAAAGCCCAGGGGAGATAAAGGAGCAATCTCACTGGACTACCTAGAAAGGAAGAATCCAATTTTCATTCCATTGTAAAAGAAGACAAAGGATTCATAGTCTTTTTGACAGAAGCATGCAACAATAAAGACTGCAGCAACACAGTATAGTCAGTAACAAAAAGGTTAAAGAAAAATCTCAAAGACGGAGCTTTACCCCATCTTCTCTTAACCCTTAACAAATTCACATTTTTAATTGTTTCTCTCTCCTGGCTAGTGTAGACGCAGCCTCTACTCTCACTCTTATGACCTCTCTGCTAGGAGAATCAGGTACCCACATCCAGTCCTGTCTCGCTCTAGGTAGAATATCCAGGCCCTGCTCCTCAGCACAGGCCTCCTCACATGAACCAACCCTCTGTGAACACTGAGCAAAGGTAAGTGTCTTCTCTGGAGTAGTTGACATTTTGAGCTGAGAGTCAGGGGCTGCATTGTATCTGTTGGTCTTTCTGGCCTTAGAGATCAGGAAAGTTCAGAGGCTAAGTTCTGCATTTCATGTAATCAGCCTGTAAGAAAAGGTCAGAGAAAAGAAACCAGGAACGGATGCAGTACCACATTAAAAATGAAAAATTATGGCCAGGCACAGTGGCTCACACCTGTAATCCCAGCACCTTGGGACGCCAAGGTGGGCAGATCACAAGGTCAGGAGTTCAAGACCAGACTGGCCAACATGGTGAAACCCCATCTCTACTAAAAAATACAAAAATTAGCTGAGCATGGTGGCTCGTGCCTGTAATCCCCTACTTGGGACTTGAACCGGGCCCAGGAGGCGGAGGTTGCAGTGAGTCGAGATCGCACTGCTGCACTCCAGCCTGGGCTACAGAGCGAGACTCCATCTCAAAAAAAAAAAAAAAAACTTAAATATTCCACAAGAACTGAGCAGTCTGAAGGGAAAAGACATTGGCAGAGATGAAAAAAGTTAAAGCTCTGATCAGAGTTTTAGGATTGGTAAAGCCAGTCTACAGTTGTGAGTAAAAGCATAGATGCAGGCACCACACTGCCTGGGTTTCCCATCCTCAGCTTAAGAGCTCTGACACTGAGGGCAAGTTTATTATCTTCTCCAGGCCTCATGTTGCCTATCTAACAATTGAGATAATGATAACACCGACCCCATTGGATTATTTGAGAATTAAATGAATTAACACATATAAAACATTTAAAACAACCCCTGACCCAGAATAAGCATGCTCTATTCAAATGTTTGCCAAATATCAAGGAAAACAAATAAAGCATATTCAATTAGGAAAAGAGGGAGTCAAATTGTCTCTGTTTGCAGATGACATGATTGTATATTTAGAAGACCCCCATCACCTCAGCCCACAATCTCCTTAAGATGATAAGCAACTTCAGCAAAGTCTCAGGATACAAAATCAATGTGCAAAAATCAGAAGCATTCCTATACTTCGATAACAGGCTTAAAGACAGCCAAATCATGAGTGAACTCCCATTCACAATTGCTACAAAGAAAATAAAATACCTAGGAATACAACTAACAAGGAATGTGAAGAACCTCTTCGAGGAGAACTACAAACCACTGCTCAAGGAATAAGAAAGGACACAGACAGATGGAAAAATATTCCATGCTTACGGTTAGGAAGAATCAATATTGTGAAAATGGCCATACTGCCCAAAGTAACTTATACATTCAATGCTATCCCCATCAAGCTAACATTAACTTTCTTCACAAAATTGGAAAGAAAAAAAAAAAACAGCTTAAACTTCATATAGAACCAAAAAGGAAACTGCTTAGCCAAGACATTCCTAACCAAAAGAAAAAAAAATTTGAAGACATCATACTACCTGACTTCCAACTATATACAAGGCTACAGTAATCAAAACAGTATGGTACTGGTACCAAAACAGACATATGGACCAATGGAACAGACTAGAGGCCTCAGAACCACCACCACACACCTACAAACATCTGATCTTTGACAAACCTGACAAAAAAAAGCAATTAGGAAAGGATTCTCTATTTAATAAATGGTGTCAGGAAAACTGGCTAACCCTTCCTTACACCTTACACAAAAATTAAGTCCATATGGATTAAAGATTTAAACATAAGAGCTAACACCATAAAAACCCTAGACAAAAAGCTAGGCAATACCATTCAGGACATAGGCATGGGCAAGAACTTCACGACTGAAACACCAAAAACAATGTCAACGATAGACAAAATAGACAAATAGGATCTAATTAAACTTAAGAGCTTCTGCACCAAAAGCAATGGCAAAAATAGCCAAAACAAACACCAAAAGCAATGGCAACAACAGCCAAAATAGACAAATGAAATCTAATTAAACTTAGGAGCAAAAGAAACTATCATTAGAGGGAACCGGCAACCAACAGAACGGGATAAAATTTTTGCAATCTACCCATCTGACAAAGGGCTAATATCCAGAATCTACAAAGAACTTAAACAAATTTACAAGAAAAAAACAACCCCATCAAAAAGTGGGCAAAGGATATGAAGAGACACTTTTCAAAAGAAGACATTTATGCAGCCAACAAACATGAAACAATGTTCATCACTACTGGTCATTAGAGAAATGCAAATCAAAAGCACATTGAGATACCATCTCACACCAGTTAGAATGGCGATCATTTAAAAATCAGGAGACAGATGCTGGAGAGGATGTGGAGAAACAGAAACACTTTTACACTCTTGGTGGGAGCATAAATCAGTTTAACCATTGTGGAAGACAATGTGGCAATTCCTCAAGGACCTAGAAATAGAAATACCATTTGACCCAGCAATCCCAATACTAGGTATATACCCAAAGGATTATGAATCATTCTATTATAAAGACACATGGACACATATGTTTATTACAGCACCGTTCACAATAGCAAAGTCTTGGAACCAACCCAAATGTCCATCAATGATAGACCGGATAAAGAAAATATGGCACATACACACCATGGAATACTATGCAGCCATAAAAAAGGATGAGTTCACGTCCTTTGCAGGGATATGGATGAAACTGGAAACCATCATTCTCAACAAAATGACATAAGGACAGAAAGCCAAACACCGCACATTCTCTAACTCATAAGTGGTTATTGAACAATGAAAACACATGCAAACAGGGAGGGGAACATCACACACCCAGACCTGTCAGGGGTTGGTGGACAGGGGAGGGATAGCATTAGGAGAAATACCTAATGTAGGTGACGGGGTGATGGAGGCGGCAAACCACCATGGCAAGTGTATACCTATATAACAATCCTGCACATTCTGAACATGTACCCTAGAACTTAAAGTATAATAAATGTTTTTTAAAAGTTAGCAAAATATATTTTGTAATATTTAATATTAAAGGATGGCTTAAAGAAGGAGAAACAAATGGAGGAGAGAAAAACAGCCGAGAAGAGGATAAAAATAAGATGCTTCTGCAGGCAGGATCCTCTCCACCCATCTCCACGTCCCGACCCGCCCTAGAGCTCCAGAGCTGGGAAGCAGGAGGGGCTTCCCCGCCAGGACTCCCACCCTCCACGAGGACCTGCTCCACGGCCTCATCTTCCCCGCGGTGTGGCCCAAGTATAGTACGAAGACCTCCCGCCCCTTCTCTGCGGCGAGGTTGAAGGAATCACAATCCCATCCGCGGCTCATAGACAAGAAACCGAACGCTTTTCCATTCCGCAGTCTCCACGGTAATGCGTGCTTTGCCCTTCTAGGATCCGCGGAGGACTCTTCCCTTTGGTCTAGCCCTGCAGACTCCAGAAAGCTGTGCTGTCTGAATCACAGGTGGCTCACGCCTATAATCGCAGCACTTTGGGAGGCCGAGGAGGGTGGATCACGAGGTTCAGAGATTGAGACCATCCTGGTCAACAAGGTGAAACCCCATCTCTACTAAAAATACAAAAAATTAGCTGGGCATGGTGGCGCATGCCTGTAATCCCAGCTACTCGGGAGGCTGAGGCAGGAGAATTGCCTGAACCCAGGAGGCGGAGGTTGCGGTGAGCCGAGATCGTGCCATTGCACTCCAGCCTGGGTGACAAGAGCGAAACTCCGTCTCAAAACAACAAAAAAGAAAACAAAAACAAACAAAAATAACACTCTTGGCCAGTGTTACACTCTTATCATTTTGGGGGAACAGATTAGCTTGAATATGAAATGTATCCTCTTCTGTGTACAAAGAAAAACAAAGAAGACGAAAGCACAAGTTAATTAGAATTACTTGAGTGTGAGCTGCACGGGGCAGATAATTACTTAACATAATCAGGCTTTCATTTCTCCATCAAATCTCATGACCTTTCAGTTGAGAATGGTACAATAAACATTTACATGAGGAAGCTAGTAAAAGGACAACTATTTGCCATAAATGAGCACAAGTATTCATGCCCAGCTTAAAGTGTTCTAAAACTCAGGAGGATTGGCCACAGGACCCCTGAAGGCCATTTTTGAGTAGTGCAACAGATGCCCAACTTGGAAAAATACCCAAATTTTCAAAAAGTAAGAAGATGAACTGTGGGATTAACAGGGAGAAAACTTTTACATGGATCCCTGGCAAAATTCCAGTAGTAAATATTTTAGGAGATATTTTATGAGCGATTGTGGTTAGCCAAGAACAAATAGTGTAAATAAATGTCTCAATGGAACTAGATTATTAAAGTATAACTAAAGGTGTACTGTGGAAGTATCTTTATAACAGTAAAGGGTATAGCAGTCTTTCATGAATGTTCAGCATAAAAATATGTGAACTGGACATTAATACTGTTAAGTAGATTAATATTGAGAAGAAAGACTGTACCCAGTCAGCCTGAAGGGGAGATGACCATGAATAGCATCTCTCCTGTAGCTCCTTGCAGTCAGTGCCTTTACACAGTATTTACTGAACTCATTTACAAAATTATAGACTTATTACTTTAGGGATCATTCTGATTAAATGCCAATTTCCATTAGACCAGAATAAAATTTTATAAAATTTGGGGATTGTGGCCAGGAGCCATGGCTCATGCCTGTAATTCCAGCACTTTGGAAGGCCGAGGCAGGCAAATAGTTAAGCAAATTTTATTTTCTTTTGATACATTTTCAAAGCAGTTAACCATGACTATTCACAAAGGTATGCAATCTTTGACCCCACTGAAAGCACCAGAACACCTTGGAAAAATGGCTGATTCCAGGTCTGAGGCAGGAAATGTTATGAAATGTGTCTGAAATCTTTATCTTGCCATAAAGGAAAAAAGCTATCAAAGACACTTAGAGTTGGATGAAAAGGACACAGGAGATAAAATGAACGGACTCCCACCGACCAAACATGAAATAAGTTGAACCTTAAAAAGAATAATAACTGCAATTGATTGAGACTCATTGAATGTATTTTTTAAATCCCTGTGTTCACACTGATATGCAAAAGAAGAAAACAAAAACTTTGCACTAGTTATCAACTGATGCACAACAGATTACCCTAAAACTTAGAGCCAAACATCTGTCGCAGTTTCCTCCCTCAAAGCCATTCCCCAGTTTCCACAGACCAGATATCTGGGAGCAGCTGGGCTGGTGGTTCTGGGTGTACAATAAGGTTACACCGAAGACATCACCTGGGGCTGCAGTCATCTGAAGGCTTCACTAACATAGAAAGATCCACTTCCAAAATCACTCATGTGGCCGTTGGCAGGAGATTTCAGTTCCTCATTACATGGGTCTCTCCTTACAATATGGCATTTGGCTTTCCCAAGGGTGAGTGATCTAAGAAAGGAAGAGAAAGAGACCAAGACAGAAGCCATAGATTTTTTTATGACCTAATATTAAAGATAATATAGCATCAGCCAGGTGCAATGGCTCATGCCTGTAATCCCAGCATTTGGGAGGCTGAGGCGGGCAGATCACTTGAGGCCAAAAGCTCAAGACCAGCCTGGCCGAAATGGTGAAATCCATCTCTACTAAAAATGCAAAAATTAGCTGGGCATGCTGGTGTGTGCCTGTAGCCCCAGCTACTTGGCAGGAGACTCACTTGAACCCGGGAGGTGGAGATTTCACTAAGCTAAGATTGCGTCACTGCACTCCATCTTGGGCAACAGAGAGAGACTCTGTCTCAAAAAAATAAAAAAATAAAACACCTAGCATCACTCCTACCAGATCATTGGTCACACAAACCAGTCCTGATACACTATGGAAGGGGGCTACACAAGGCTGTGAATGCTGGACAATAGGGCCCAGCCAGGCATTTTGTAGGATGGCTATCACATCACATTTTGTAAGATGTGATGGCAAAATGTGATGTGATATTTTTGCCATCACATCTTGCCACTGATGGCACCTAGGGCACAACTGCTTTTTCTGAAAATTGGCTTTTTCTGAAAATTAAAGTCTGTCTTTCCTGTACAAACTACGTTTCAGGATAACCAAATAGCCCTGAATTGCTAAAATTATGAAGAAAAGTTTTTCTTTATAGAGGAATTCTAACTAATAAATGTAAAAAAAAAAATTGAATTAGAAAAATTACAATTTTACAACCTCTGAAGAAATGGGTAATTTTGACAAAAATCATGAGTGACCAAATGTATCAGATTAAAAGCCCACGGTTAAGTTTACATGGAGGGATTCAACTATCAAGGATTAAACCCATTGGTCGATCTTAGCATCAACAACATTATATGCTTCCTGATGTGTGGAATAAAGTGCTGGGATTACAGGCATGAGCCACTGTGCCTGGCCCAGATGTGAATCTTAAAAAAATTAAGACACATGCCCAAATTAAAATATGGAGTTCAGATCCTCAATGAAAAAGAAAACAAATGTAAGAAGCATACATATATATTTAGGGAAACAATATGGACTTGATATTAGATGATAACCAGGAATTATTTTGTTAAATGTGATAATGGTATTGTGATTCTGTAAGAAAATATCCTTTTGCAAAGAAATGCATAATGAAGTTGAAAATAACATATTTGGGGTTTGTTTTAAAACGTTTCCGCAGGAAAAATGGAGATAGATAAAACAAGTATTTCATGTATTGTTAAACGGCAATGATAGGTATATGAGGGTTAATTATACTCTTCTTTGGACTTCTGCATAGGCTTAAAATAGCACTTACTTTTGAAAAAGACATTCCGTTGTGTTCTTAGCTAATATTTAAAAGTAACTTTTTCATATATTTGTCACAAAACTTCTGTCCGTTTCTTCCTAGATTTTCAACGCTCGCAAACTCCTAGAAGGCTGAGCCGCGAGGAGGAAGGCGGAGAGTCTGAGGGACGCGTAGACCAGCGAGTTGGCGCCTTTCCTAGAACGTCACCGGAAATGGTATTTGGCGGACTAGGAAGTGGATCTGCCGTACGTTTTTGTGTCTCATCGGCCGGAGCGTCGGTGGCTTGGGCTGACGGGAGTCGGGATCCGCAGCTGAGCGCAGAGGAGTCCGGCGCCGCCGCCCCGTCACCTAAAGACCGGGCCCAGGGGTTGCAGGCAGGGGCGGGGCTTTGGGCCAGATTCGAGCGGCGTCCGCTCGAAGATTATTTCCGGCCTCGAAGCCAATGCCCAGAATGAGCTTTCCCCGCGCATTGGCCCCACCCCCTGCCCGCCTCTTGTCCCCAGCGGCCCCTGACCCGTTCTTTTAGTTCTTCTCACAGCATCCACTCGTATAGTCAGTCAGCCGGCTAATTATTATTATTATTATTATCATTATTATTTTTATTCTCATTAGGATTTCGTCAAACCGGCTAATTATTAATCCAGCACGTACTGTTGCAAGTGCTGTTTTAGGCGCTGAGAATACAGCAGTGAACAAAACGACAGAAATTCCTGCCCTCACGGAGCCTGAGAGCCTACGTTTTGGCGAGGGCAGAACGACCAAAAACGTTTTTATTTGTTTGTTTGTTTGTTTCTGGGAGGGAGTCTCGCTGTGTCCCCCTAGCTGGAGTGCCACTGGCGCGATCTCGGCTCACTGCAGCCTCCGCCTCCCGGGTCAACGCGATTCTCCTGCCTCAGCCTCCGGAGTAGCTGGGACTACAGGCGAGCGCCACCACGACCAGCCAATTTTCGTATTTTTAGTAGAGACGGGGTTTCACCTTGTTGACCAGGATGGTCTCGATCTCTTGACGTCGTGATCCGCCCGCCTTGGCCTCCCAAAGTACTGGGATTATAGGCGTGAGCCACCGCGCCCCAACCCACACTGTATATATTAATAAGTAATTTAGGCACCATATCGGAAAGTGATAAAGCGCAACAGAGGAAAAGAAGCAGTCATAGAAAGCAAGGTAAGGCACCTCAGAATTGTCAGAGAGTTTTGAGCAGGAGGGGATAGGTTGCAATTTTAAATAAGGTACTTAGAGTGGACCTCCTTGGCAAGATGTCATATAAGAACACACTTGAAGGAGGCAAGATTATTAGCAATGGAGAGCGCCTGAGGTGAAGGGAGCAGCCAATGGAAAGGCCCTAAGATGGAAACGAAGGAAGGTCGCTGTGGCTGGAGAAGATTGAGGGAGCGGGGCTGATGAGAATCACACATGCTGTAGACTTGTATGTCACGCTTAAGACTTCAGCTTTTCTTTAGAGTGAGCAGGAGAGGAAGTTAAAAATAACGTGCACTTTGAATAGGTCCTTGTATACCTCTGTAAGGACTTCAGCTTTTTTTTCTTTTTTGAGACGGAGTTTCGCTCTTGTTACCCAGGCTGGAGTGCAATGGCGCGATCTCGGCTCAGCGCAACCTTCGCTTCCTGGGTTCAGGCAATTCTCCTGCCTCAGCCTCCTGAGTAGCTGGGATTACAGGCACGCGCCACCGTGCCTAGCTAATTTTTTGTATTTTTAGTGAGACGGGGTTTCACCATGTTGACCTGGTTGGTCTCGATCTCTCGACCTCGTGATCCACCCGCCTCGGCCTCCCAAAGTGATGGGATTACAGGACTTCAGATTTTATTATGAGTAAGGTTGAGCCACTGGAGAATTTTGAGCAGAGATGCAATGATTCAACTCAAGTTGTAAACGGACCACTCAGATTGCTCTATCTAGAAGGACAGGAGGAAGGCCAAGATTGAAGAAAGGAGACCACTTAGAAAGCTACTGCAGTAATGGGAAGAAGGGGAGGTAGCAGGTGCTGGTGGCTGAGACAAGGGTGGTAGCAGTAGAGATTGTATTCTGGATATGTTCGCATTTTCAGTTTGTCTTTCTGCCTCAGGTTCTCAGTGACTACCGTTTTTTTTTTAATGTGGTAACAGTCCTCTTTTCCCTTCACCAAATATGCAGGAAAACAAGATGTGAGATCACAGCCGGTCTAGTGTTGCTAATGAACCCCAAATCCAGGGCAGTGTTTGACACATTAAGCCAAACAGAAGCTGCCCTGTGGGTCGAGAAGAGCCCTTTGGCTGGCACCACCAAAACGTGTGTTCTCCAAAGGAGTCTGACATCTGGAGCCACTTCACAACTTGTTTGAGAATTCAGTCTGACCTGTAGGAAGATACTGGGGCAGCGGCGGAAGACTGTTAAAGAAACCTGGACAAAAAGATGCAGGAGGTAAGAAGAGGAGGGTCTATGATAAATCACAAGGAGGAAGGAGGAGATGTGAGTCCAAGAAAGAAAGAAAGCAGTGCAAGTGGTGGTGGGTCCAACTCTAGATACTGTTGAAGGTCTCCCAGATCCTCTTTTTCCTGCTTGGCCTGGTGATTATTAAAGCTTTGTAGTTGTAGAGAGTAATTGGATGCCATTTCTAGTTTTCATAAGGTGTTAGGAACTGGGTCCATGATTTTTTCCCCTTTCGGTATTTCTGGGAGACAGTTTCCATGGATAGAACTGTATTGTTACTTGCATCTTCCTATGTGTTTTTCTCGCCTTCATAACTTCCGTGAATTCATTCTGTGCCTTGTAATAGGCTGTGCTGTTGGATGAGAGTTCAGAACCACCAAGCCGGCTGCTCTGGACCCCCCAGGATACCCAGCTCCCTCAGAAAAGAGGTGAGATTCACAGGAGATTGTGGCAGGAGTCATGGCAGCTGAGAATGGAGTAAGGACACAGAATGGAAAATGCCACACTGGAGCCCAAAAATCTGATCATTGTTGAGCATTTGTAAAAAGTCTTCTTTTGTTTCTCTACTAGGCTTGGATCGATATCTAGCAGAACTAAATATTCCGTTTTTGCTTGTATCTTAAATTTTGAAAAAAATCAAAAATTTATAAAAGATGTCTACAAAGCAATTTATCAAAGAAATTCAATGCAGTCAGACATTTACTACATATATAACTTGAGATACATGGTAAATAGCCTACATATTTATACATAGTATTTTACACTTATAAAACTTGTGGTATAGTTCAGTAATTCATACCCGAGCATAATTTTGCCAACATGTAAGCTTTGAATATATACAATTTTATTTCTGCAGACCTTTTTGGAGCTTTGATACTTTTAAATGATGTATAGATACCTCTGAAACATAAAATAAAGCAGTGACAAAAGAAGGAGCAATAGTTTTCTCACTGAAGCTTTGTTCTCTTTGGTGGCGTATGTGAGGAAGAAAAATGGTTAAGATTTGTATAAAAGCTGCTAGTGGGCCGGGTGTGATGGCTGATGCCTGTAATCCTAACACTTTGGGAGGCCAAGGTGGGTGGATCACTTGAGGTCAGCAGTTCAAGATCAGCCTGGCCAGTATAGTGAAACCCCATCTCTACTAAAAATGCAAAAATTAGCCAGGCATGGTGGCACGCGCCTGTAACCTCAGCTACTCAGGAGGCTGAGGCAGAAGAACCACTTGAACACAGAGGCAGAGGTTGCAGCGAGCCGAGATTGTGCCACTGCACTCCAGCCTGGGCAAAAGAGTGAGACTCTGTCTAAAAACAAACAAACAAAAAATGCTGTTGCTGGAGGTGCAACCTAGGAAATGGCATATAGCAATTCCGGAGTCATGAATCAGTCCCAGAAAGGCATAGACTTTTGGACAGATGAGTAGGCACATTCCAAAGTAAGCTTTTTAGTATATGTTACCTGCAACAAAAAAATAAAATATATTTCTAGATATAATGTTGACACCTCCATAGGAGGAATCCTGAAATGTCTACTGTATAAGGGATCATAAATGAGAATTAATATAGAACATAACTTTTTTATAAATTTAGAAACAGAAAATACTAGCTATTGCTAAACTCAGATGGACAAGTCTCCCAGTCCTCTTTTTCTCAAAAGGTGTTGAAATCTCCTGTGGTAGATTTTCAGAATCAGAAAATCTGCAACCACATATGTAACACAGTACACTTGTATTAATCTCATCCCACAACATATCTGTATATTGCTTTAACAAAAAGTTTTATGTTGTTTTTTCATGTAACCTCCTTCCTAAATTCATTTTTAACTTAAGAGGAATAACTGACCTTTCCATTTCTAAAGCTAAAAATAAAGCTTAGGAATCACTATGAGTGACAGACTTTCCCAGTTGTGAAGGAGATATGGTAAAAACCAGGAGCAATGTAGATGGAGGGGAATTGGAGTCATATAGCAGTATGCTTCTGTCGCTGTGTCTATAAAGGTACATTTAAGACGTGCATTTCTTTATATGTAAATTTCACCCTAACAAAGAAGGTAAACAAATAAAAACTTCCAGTTAGTGATATACATGTAAAAGTGTTTAGGGACAAAGTGTACTGATGCTTTCAATTTATTTGAAATGATTCTAAAAATAAAATACGTTAATGGACAGATAGAGGAATAGATAAATGGATAAGTATGTGATAAAGCAAATACTGCAGAACGTAAATTGTAGAATGTAAGTTGTTGGTATATGAATATTTACTATATAATTTTTCAACTTTTCTATATACTTGAAAATATTCCTGGTAAAATAAATAATGGTTGAAAACATCCAATAGAGAGCTTTAATTGTGTTAATGTTATAAAGAAAAGAACTGATATGTAACATTAATACGGCACAAACGTGTCTTCTGTGAGTTGTGTGCTATCCAGGTGAGTTTAGACTTTTTGAGACAAACAGTTATAAAGGAACTTGGAGCTTTTAGACCAGACAGTGGAAAACCTGTATGGAGCCACCACAATTGAGATGTAGCCTTTGTCTTGGTCAGAAGCTGCAAGTAGCTGAAATGAAACAAGAGTCTTCTTGGGCAATTTCAGTGAAAAAAATCAGCTTGTTTCTAAAATCAGGTTTTGGTAAAAATGGAATGATAGTCTTGGAGGTCTAAAGCCAAAGGGTGATCTTAAAATCTTATTAATTGATTACTTTGACCCTGCTGGTGATTAGCAGAAAGAGGTTATTCAGATTCGGACTTGGGGATGTGTTGATAAACTATCAAGAAAAATAGGCTCCTTGAACATTGAAGCTACTGAAAGGTTGTGCTAGCCTGCAAAGAATAAACCAAGGCCCTATTAATTAGTAATATGAAACCACTTCTCACCCAATCATGTGGATTATACCTGAACACTTGGACATTCTTCATAAAGTGTCCTTTGCATTTTAAAATGCTGTGTGTGCTATACTATATTGGTGTAGGGAGGACAGCTTAATACTAGGGAATTAGGAAAAAAGTGCAAAATCAGGGAAAGAATGATTCTTCTCATAAGCATAAGGGAAAAAACATATAACAAACTAGCTGGAGGTAGACCAGCTATTAAGTTACCTGAGGAAATAAGCCTTGGTCCTGTCTCTGGATGCTTGTATTTAACACATCCCGACACACACACACACACACACACACACCACACACAAACACTTTTTCACCTTCCTTCTATTCCCAAGTATTTTGGAGGAAATGACTTCAGTATTCAAATACAGGAAGAAAGGTTATCCAAAACCTGGGAGTCAGTGATTTGGGCCTTTTTACCAGACCTGTCTGGGGATGGGGAAAGGTTATTCCAGGACAAAGACCACAGGAAAACAGGAGGTGAGAGAGGAGGAGAGTACACCTCCAAGAGTTGTCTTGGCTACTGTGCCAGGGCCTGATGCCCAACACTGGAAGCTGAGACTAGAAAAATAATGAAGAGGAAGGATACTGTAAGGCAGTAACCTGAAGCCCTAGGTTAGAACTGCATAAGCATCTACCTTTGAGGAAGAGAAGATGAATGCAGGAGATTTCATTAATACTGTGCTAAATTGACACCTGGCTTACTTATCTTCCCTCAGCTCTATCACCCGCTCAATATCCTGCCTTCACGAAAGATGGAAGCCAAGGAAACCTGCCGCAAGCCGGTATCACACTGATGAACCAGGCCCAAGTGAGCTGAGGCCCCTTTCCTTCTCCCTGAAAATACATCACTACCCCAAAATATGGCCTTATTTTCACTGCATTCTCTGGCTGTGCAACTCCTAAATCAAGGTTCTCTCTCTCTCATAAGGAACATTTCATTGCATGATAAACCACTTGTGGGTTTTCTCTTTCGTGATTTTTTTGCTATCAAAACCCATGCTTCCTTTCATCCAATTTGTACATATCCAGCAAACGGTAACAGACTTTCACTTCTATAAACCTCCTCCTTGCAAATTCCTTTCTTTTGCCTCTGTTTCCTGATGAAACTGGCGTTTCCTTCAGGATAGCAGGAGCATATTATTTCAGGAGTCAGTGACATTCGAAGATGTAGCTGTGAACTTCACTGACAGGGAGTGGCAGTGTCTGACCTACGCTCAAAGGCATCTCTATCAGGATGTGATGTTGGAAAATTATGGGAACATGGTATCACTTGGTAAGGACCTTCCCTGCACTTGACTTAATGCTTTCTATCTTCTTTTTTTTTTAATTGCTTTATTTATTGATGTACATGAGGTCTCCTATTGAAAGTCAGAGTCCTTGTATGTTATCCTCAGGATCTTACCCAAAAATTAGAGTTTTGAGTCACCTCTGTTACATAGTAAGGTAATTTTTTGGCTAACATAGTCGCTGTTTTCTGATTCAGAATGAGACTCTGCCTGGGTGAAAAGGAGATGCTTAGCTTCTGTTTGCCCTGGGTTTTCGCTTCCTCACGCCTCTCATTGTTTTATCACATGTTCTCTGTTCTGCTCCTAGTCGTGAACTGCCCTCTAGGTACCTAACACTGGTAGTCTTCCTGTATAGACTCCTATTCTCCTTAAAAAAAAAACAGGGAAGTACACCCAATGACTCTTTCCCAGAACCTTCTCTTTCCCTTTGAGTGTGACTTTTCTGAAAAAGTCCCTAAACATGTTCTTTTACATGTTACAAGACCCCTGAAAAACCCTTTTCTCTACCTAAATTAACATTTCTTTCCTGTTTCCATATGCAGATAGAAGGATTAGGGCTAAGCATTAAGTTATATGTTACTCAACACACTTATTTCTTCTCTTCAACCAGGATTTCCATTTCCTAAACCTCCTTTAATCTCTCATCTGGAGCGAGGAGTGGAGCCCTGTGTGCAGGATCCACAGGACACAGGGCTGTCCCTCAGCTGCTCCTACCCGGGTGAGTAATAGAGAAGCTTTCAGTCCCCTCTGATCTTCCATGTGACAATGGTTATGGAACGTTCTCAGTGGTGGACTGTTCGGCCCAAAGGGCCCAGAAAGGAAACCCATTTAGGAAACTTAAAAGAAAACTGAAACAATGACAAACTGGGCCATTCTTCTATCACTATTTAATTGGTTCTTTGCAACCTATTTAATAGATTTTGCAATTTGGTCCTCAAAAAAAGCTCAGAAGCCAGGCACATTGGCTCACCCCTATAATCCCAGCACTCTGGGAGGCCGAGATGGACAGATTATCTGAGGTCAGGAGTTTGAGACCAGCCTGACCAACATGGTGAAACCCCGTCTCTATTAAAAATACAAAAATAGCTAGGCTCATGCCTGTAATCCCAGTTACTTGGGCAGTTTGAGGCAGGAGAATCATTTGTATCCTGGAGACAGAGGTTGCAGTGAGCCAGAATCACTGCACTCCAACCTGGGGGACAGAGCGAGATTCCATCTCAGAAAAAATGCTCAGAATATTTATCACCCTTCTGTGTATCAGTTACTCCAGTGCTTATAAATTGAAACAGGTGAGAGGCATTCTAGGCAGAAGGAATAACATGTGAGAAAGTATTGAGGAATAAAAGAATATGGACTGTGAATTGTTCAGTATAAGTAGCACAAAGGACGTAGAATAGCTCTGGGGAGGTTCATAAGCAGTAGAAAGGGGCAAGGGCATGGTACGACTTCTGTTTTTGGGGAGTGTTCTTAATGAATTTAAACTACAAAACTTGAACTTATAGTAACAGCTAATTTTTATTAAAATACTTCAGTGTGGCATGTGCTTTACATGTATCAACTCATAATCATCATAGTCTAGAGTTCATTTTATAGATAAACCAGCTGAGGCAAAGGAGAAGTGAAGTCATCCTCCCATGTTCACACAGCTATTACGAGTTATGAAGTGTCAGAACTAGGATTTGAACCCAGGCAATCTCACTCTGGAACTAGGGCTCTTGACAATATGCTTTACTTTCTTCCTGTCTAGTTAAATAAGGGGTGCCATTGAAGTATTTTAAGCTAAAAAGTGACATGATTAGACTTGATTTTCAGAAAGAATAACCTGGAAGCAGTGTAGAGGATGGATTAGAAGGTAGTCAGACTAAAGGATATTTGAGGGAATAGCAATTAGTGAGTGAGAATGCACTGGCAGTGGAAATGAAGAAGAGATAGAGTTCAGATATAATTTTAATAAGATGTTTGGACTCCTTGGTTGCCAGCAATAGGAATTAACCCAAGCTAGCTTAAGCAGAAAAACATGAATTTATTTATTATTCAGATGTGTCATGGGACCTAAGGGCAGATATGTGTCAGGCTCTAGAAGAGACTGGAAACCATCAGGTCCCTCTCTCCAGCTGTATTCCCTGCTTCTTTGTGGGTCAGCTTCCTTCTTTCTGGGCAAATTGACCTCTGCTTCTCAGACCAAATGGTATCACGTTCCCCCCTCTTTACCAAATACCATCCTACCACCGCTAGTTCTCAAATTTAAGTGCTAAAGACTGAGCTACTCTTAGAGCTGGTGTTACCTACCTTCAGATCACAATTCTAAGGTCCAGGATGAGAGAATCTAGCCTGGTTTGGGTAAGTTATTGCACAGATCTAATCTGCCCCAACCAGATTGGCTGAGTCACATAAAAACATGGTTCTCCAGGACTCTCTCTTGGGAGCAAAGCAGACAGTTCCTTGAAAAGGGACTGCATCCACATTTCAGCACCTCCCCTGTAACTCTTCACAGGTAGAATTTGTAAAGTGTTAGCTGGGTAAATATGAGTGAGGTGGAGTTGAAGATGATTTCGTCTTGTGCTTAGATGACTAGGTGTATAGCATTTACACTCACTAAACTAGGAGACTACAGAGGAGGAGAAGGTTTTTAAGGATTTTTTTTTTATAAAGTGTACTGGTTTTAAAATACCTCAGTAGTTACCATCATGATAGCCTTTTCTGACTTTTGGCCACAACTTTGGTAATTTTTCCAGCATGGAAAAGTTATTTACTCTTCAAACAGCTTGAATTTTTTTACCTCTCCCATCTCACTTACTTCCTTTCTTCTGACATTTGTATTTTCTTGTTTAAGTGTCAACTGACAAGACATGGCCTGAGAATGAGAAGGCAAGTTCACAACAAGAGATTTTTGAAAAAGGAGAAGTCTACTGGGTGAAATTTAACAGTCTCCTAAAAGTTGGTTCCCAGGATCCTGAGGTTAGAGAAGCTTGTGTTCAAAATGTCAAATTAGGGAATCCTTGGGAAACACCTATACGGGAGAAACTGAGGGAAGAGAAAGAAGGCTCGGAGGAAGGGACCTCCAAAAACCAAAAGAACCAGAAGGTATTTAGAAAAAGCTTGAATCCAAACTCAATGCATAGTCCATGTAGTAGAGTTCTTATAGCACAGAAACTCCATAAATGTGCCAGTTGTGGAAAAAACTTCAGTTGGCACTCAGATCTCATTCTCCATGAGCAAATTCATTCTGGTGAGAAACCCCATGTGTGTAATGAGTGTGGGAAAGCATTCAAGACCAGAAGTCAGCTTTCTATGCACCAGATAATCCACACAGGGGAGAAACCATTTCACTGCACTCAGTGTGGGAAGGCTTTCAACAGTAGATCAGCTCTTTGCCGACATAAAACCACCCACAGTGGGGAGAAGCCTCACGAGTGCAGGGACTGTGGGAAGGCCTTCAAGACCAGGAACTGTCTCTGTATGCATCAGCTCATCCACACTGGGGAGAAGCCTTACAAATGTAACTGCTGTGGGAAGGCCTTCCAGTTTAAGTATTCCCTTACCATCCACAGCAGAATCCATACTGGGGAGAAGCCATATGAATGTGACAAGTGTGGGAAGGCCTTCAGTGGGAGTTCAGACCTCACCAAACACATAAGAATCCACACTGGTGAACGGCCATATGAATGCAGCAAGTGTGGAAGGGCCTTCAGTCGGAGCTCAGACCTAAGCAAACATAAACGAATCCATACGCGGAAGAAACATTATGGGTGCCCCCAGTGTGGAAAAACCTTCAGCATCAAGGCAGAACTCACCAAACACAGGAGGATCCACGCTGAAGAGAAGCGTTACAGGTGTGAGGAGTGTGGGAAAGCCTTTCGTCATAACTGTAAGCGCAGGGCTCACGAACGAGGGCACACTGGGAAGAAACCCTTTCAATGTGGGGATTGTGGAAAAACCTTCCAAGATCGGCACTGCCTTACCATCCATCAGAGAATCCACACTGGAGAGAAGCCTTACAAATGCGTAGCGTGTGGCAAAGCTTTCAGTGGGAAGTCAAACTTGACCAATCATCAAAGAATTCACACTGGAGAGAAGCCTCACAAATGTGAGGTATGTGGAGTGGCCTTCCATCATAGTTCAGTCCTGAGGCAGCATAAAAGAATCCACACTGGTGAGAAGCCATACGCCTGCAGTGAGTGTGGTACGTCCTTCCGTCAGGGCTCAGCTCTGATTGGACATAAGCGAGTTCATACTGGGGAGAAACCTTATGAATGTGAGGAGTGTGGAAAAGCTTTTAGAGTGAGCTCCAATCTTACTGGACATAAGAAAAGAAAACATCAAGTGTGGAGAGCCCATGAACTTGAGAATAGGAAATCCCTCTCTCCAGTAACTGTTTCTCAGACCTCAGTACTCAGTATTTTGACCACTGCCTGAGTATAACGTTGCTGGTGTTACTTTCTGTTTCTCCTAGCGAAGAGTGGTCCTTCTGTCTCCTATATTAGTTATTCCTGATTTCCTGATCCTTAATTGTGAGATTCTCCAAAGACATTGTCCTTTACCTTCCTATTCAGTATTTATTTTTTCAGTGAGCACATTTACTTCCAAGAGTTTGTCAATCACTTCATAGTAATAATAAACACTTATTAGTGCTTGCTCTGTTCCAGTCACTATTGTAAGGGATTTACACATTTAAACTTTTTAAATCTATACAATGTCCCTATGGGATCAGGAATTTGAGGCACAGACAGATTTGCAAACTTGCCCAGGATCACGTCACTGGTAAATTCAGTGCAAATGACCCCCAAATGCTCGGGCTTTCCTAGGCAATTCCCATATGTTTGCACCACATCCTTCATACATGAAGTTATACCTCAGTTCAACACAAAACAGTTTTTAACTTATAAACACTGATCATCTTTAATAATTTTTTTAAACATAAAGCTAGAATGGTATTTCTCCATATTTTATCAGGATTACTGAGATTCAAAGTGAAAAGGGAGCAAACAGGGTTAGAAACTACAGATGAGGGCCAGGCACGGTGGCTAATGCCTTAATCCCAGTACTTTGGGAGGCCGAGGTAGGAGGATCACTTGAGGTCAGGAATTCAAGACCAGCCTGGCCAACATGGCAAAACCCTGTCTCTACTAAAAAATACAAAAATTAGCCAGGCGTGATGGGGGGTGCCTGTAATAAGTCACAAGGAGAAATCAACTGTAAACTGCTCAAGTAACAGTTCATACATGGAAGAGCATGAAGCATGCTCCATCAAATTAAGTATTTGGTTATAGATACGCCAAAATTTTTCAAAGTGTTTATTTCTTAAATATGTACATGACATGAAATCTTCCAAATTTATTAGTAAACTTTTCAGGACACTCAGTGTCTAACGTCCATCCCTTTCTCTGATCACCTCCCTATTGGATCCAAACAGATTGCTTTCAGACACCACTTTCACCAGTCCCTCTTCAACATAACTGTTGTTGTTTTAAAATACCGCTGTGAGCCTCACATCTGCTTTTAGAACTCCTGATTAACTTTCAGTCTTGCAGTAAGAAATTACTAGCCTGACTTCCAGAAGTCTTTTACTGATTCTTAAACACATAAAATGAACATTTTGAGAGCATATTTGAATAAATTTTAGTTTTTTTACCCGGTGAAAAAGATATATCTTGAAAATTTTAAAGAACTACCTTATGAGCAGTGGGTTAATCTTGTTCTGCAACTATCCCAGGATAAAATTAGAGTCCACAAGAAGAAGCTACAGGACGTCTGTACGTTTAGGACGTACTCAACTCGAACGGGTTCTGCCATAAGTAATAAGTTTGGTAGGAATAATGTTGAAGGAATTCAAAGGTCAGGTGCATAATTGAATGATAAAACATGTTGCTTAAAACCCTAGGATGTAGTTCTAATTCTGAAGAGTTACCAAACAAAAGTTAGTCTGAGTTATAGTTTACATACAAAAACCGGGCGTGGTGGCTCACGCCTGTAATCCCAGCACTTTGGGAGGCTGAGGAGGGAGCATCACTTGAGGCCAGGAATTCAAGAGCAGCCTGACCAACATGAAGAAATCCCGTCTCTACCAAAAATACAAAAATTAGACGGGGTGTGTTGGCGCGTGCCTGTAATCCTAGCCACTCAGGAGACTGAGGCAGGAGAATCGCTTGAACCGGGGAGGCAGAGGTTACAGTGAACCGAGATAGCGCCACTGCACTCCAGCCTGGGCAATAGAGCAAGATTCTGTCTCAAAATAATAATAATAATAGTATTCCTTTAGGGGAATTGGTGGGATCTGTCTTTAGTTATGAGCAGGTTGCAAGAGTCAGACATCCATTTGTTTGTTTGTAATAAGGAAGTACGTGCCTTTTGCTTGTGTCACCCATTACTGTATCTGAGGCGCCTGGAGTACACTGGCCTCTCATTAAAGAGGGAACACTGTTCTGGGGGCGGTTTTCTCTGGTTCCTTGGTAAACAGAAGTCAAAGGAGGTAAAGAATGGTATTGTTACATAGTAACCAACCACCATCCATACTGAGGATTTCGGAAGGGATTCTCCTAAAAGAGTCTATAGTGAGAGTGAAAAGCTCATGGCAGCGGTGGGATTCGAACCCACGCCCCCGAAGAGACTGGAGCCTTAATCCAGCGCCTTAGACCGCTCGGCCACGCTACCGTGGTTTTGGGGTGGTGTCTTTCTGCAATTTCACTATAAGGAAATGTCGTACCCCGCGGGGTTTAAGGTCTTTCGTGATCTGGGCTCTGGAGCTCCCGCAGCGCCACCAGAGAACTCCAGGCCGCAGTGCCGCCAGCCCCAGCCCGACCCCCACGCGTTGCTTCCGCAGTGATGGGAGCCGGAGGAAGGAAACAGCGGGTCCTAGGCGTCCGTCCCTGCTGTCCCAGGTAAGAAGCAGCGGCCACGAGGACCGAGGGCCCCGGGGGACGCTGTGGGTCGCAGGTTCGCCGTGGAAGGTGACGCTAGGCTGCGGCCCCGACGCCGCTGAGCGAGTTTCCAGCGGTGTTGGCCGAGGGCACGCCAAGAGAAACGGGGGTGCGGTGCGCAAGAGCGCAGTCGTCGCTGTGTATGAGGGTGAAAATCCGCAGGGTGATCCGCGGTCTCCGCAGAAATGCCCGCCGGGCAAAAGGCACAGGACCGTTCGGTGTGAAACTCCAAGGTTCGGATCATTTAAAAGCGTAGTTGCTGCTGTATAAAACAACGCGTCATAAAGTTGTTCCTTACGTTTCTCTTCTCAGTGCACGCCACAGGCATCCCTCTCCTTGGCCCAAAACTTGACTGAGTTCGAAATAAAAACGCATGATGAAAAAAATCATGAGAGAAATAAGATCGTAATAAAGAAAGTTAGTGCTGGAGTTTCCGATTGTTCTGTCATTCATCTCCATTAAAATCAATGCTGACAGATGTTTTTATCCAATACGACAGAAACTAGGCTGTCTTACACATTCTTGTACTTGAATTGCTCATTTGGAATTTGTGGCATAGTGCCTGCTGATAATTTCCTATGGCCACTGTAACAAATCATTAGGAACTGTGGGTCTTAAAACAACAGATATGTCTTCTCTTACAAGTCTGGAGGCCGGAAATCCAATCAGTACGTGGGCCAAAATCAAGGTGTGGGCAGGGTCCAGCTGCCTCTGGAGACTAGGGGAAAACCCTACCCTGGCCTTTTCCGGCTTCTGGTGCTTGTTTCTTGGCTTGTAGCCACATCTCTCCAGCCTTCAAGGTCAGCACCTACAAATGTCCCTCTGCTTTCTCTTCATACGGCCTTCACCATAAAAAAAAAAAAAT
>CM052651.1:263850-294600 GCA_028533165.1 Leontopithecus rosalia | reverse complement strand
GATCGAGACCATCCTGGTCAACATAGTGAAACCCCGTCTCTACTAAAGATACAAAAAATTAGCTGGGCCCGGTGGCGCGTGCCTGTAATCCCAGCTACTCGGGAGGCTGAGGCGGGAGAATTGCCTGAACCCAGGAGGCGGAGGTTGCGGTGAGCCGAGATCGGGCCATTGCACTCCAGCCTGGGTAACAAGAGTGAAATTCCGTCTCAAAAAAAAAAAAAAAAAAAAAAAAAAAAATCCCATCAATGCTAAAAGTTGCAATACTCATAGCAATACATCATTTCCTAAGTAAATTACTTTAGGAAAATTACTAAGAAAAAAGATTTCCAAGAAAACGAAAGCAACGTAGTCACCCCTACTCTTCCTCCTGGTCTCACTTCCTCCCGATTGCCCAAGGTACGCAGCTCTTTTGTCATCTGCTGTGTTAACCTGGGCTCTCTGCCTGGTTCTCTCTCTCAGTCCCTCACAACAGCAATCGTCTTCTCTCCACTATCAAGACTATGTTCCGCTACCAGTTCTAGACCTCTGAGAGGGAAATGGCCGAACTTGAGGGAGACTAAACAGCTTTTTGACAGGTTTAACCTTCAAGGACACAGAGCAAGGGTGCCCAACTGCTAGGTGCTAATTAGTTCAGTGCTTCATCAGCTGCATCTTGGTCCATCAAGGGCATCCATGTAGGGACTGATTCTCTCTCTGGTGTTTGCATTCCTGCACAGTAAACTAGGAAGGTAAAAATAAACAAAAATGGAAGAAGGCCGGGCGCGGTGGCTCACGCCTGTAATCCTAGCACTTGGGGGACCGAGGCGGGCGGATCACCTGAGGTACGGAGTTCAAAACCAGCCTGGCCAACATGCAGAAACCTCCTCTGTGCTAAAAATAGAAAGCCGGGCTTGGTGGCGGGCGCCTGTAGTCCCAGTTACTCCGGAGGCAGGTGAATCACTTGAACCTGGGCAGTGAAGGTTGCAGTGAGCCGAGATCGCGCCACTGCTCTCCAGCCTGGCGACAGAGAGAGACTCTG
This sequence comes from Leontopithecus rosalia, assembly GCA_028533165.1. NCBI lineage: Eukaryota > Metazoa > Chordata > Mammalia > Primates > Cebidae > Leontopithecus > Leontopithecus rosalia. The sequence continues at coordinate 293,582 of CM052651.1, read as the reverse complement.
TTAAAAAAATAAATAAATAAAAAGGAAGAGGTAATTTGATTTCGTCACTGGTTCATATTAACCAGTGAACATCAGGAATCCATTAACTCGCTCAGCAGGTGTGGACTCGATGCCTCCTCTGTGCCTGGGCCTGAGTACTCAGGACAAACGCCACCCAGTGGTGCTCACCCTCAGAACTAGGGGGAAAGACGGCCCGGTCAAGCAAGTGCGGGTGTCACGGTGACTGCCTTGGCGCCAGTCTCACAGCTCGGGATGGGAAGTTCGTGTGGACCTGGGAAGGCCTCTGCTTGGAGAAATGTACGAATGCACTGAGGACCTGGGCAGGGACAGAAGGCTGGAGCGAGACGAGACTGGCGAGGAGCCTCAAAAGAGAAAAGACAACTTGGGTTTCCGGGGGCGCCGGCGCGGTTGAACCCGCAGCAGAACCACCCCTACAACCTTCTCTTTCCAGAGGGTCCCTATCTCCCGGACCCAGACTGAGAAACCTGAACGGATCAGCAACCAGAAGAACGAAGGAGAAAGAAGGGAGCAGGAGGACTTCTCCGCAGTCCCCGCGGGTCAGTCGCGCGACGGTGGAGGCCCCGACACCTGCAGCTGCCTGACCGCGCTGGATTTGTGATTCCGAGATTCTCAGCAGGGCCGAGCCCAGGCGCGCACCTGAGGAAAGAGTAAGGGCGCACGGAACACAGGATCGGAGCAACGTGTGTATGTACTGAGCCAGGGTCTCGCTCTGCCGCCATCCGAGCCCATTGCGGCCTCGAACTTGTGGGCTGGAGAGATCCTCCCGCTTCAGCCTCCGAGTCGCTGGAACTGCCCGCACACGTGACCTCGCCTGGCTGATTTTTCTTTTCTTCCTTTCTTTTCTTTCTTTTTCTTTCCTTCTCTCTCTCTCTTTTTTTTTTTTTTTCTAGAAACGGGAGTCTCGCTTTTTTGTCCAGGCTGATCTCGAAATCCAAGGCTTCAAGCGACCCTCCCGCTTTGGAAGGAAGAAAGGATGTAAACAGGATGTGAACGTATCCCCTTTTCCCGGCCCTGGACACGCACTTGCTGGTACCCTCCATCCAACTGCCAGCCCCACGTGTTCTCTCTGGGAGCACTGCCTTGCATGCTGGTGCGACTTCAGTCCCGAGGACCCCACAGTCCAACTGGTTTGCTTTGTTTGATAGGCTGGACATGAGAGTGAGGTTTGGAGCTATCTTCACAGATTCCAGGAACTTGAACAGAGATCTCCGGTGGGTCCTCTCTTTAGAACTAAGCTTATTCCTCATGACCTACTAACTTGAGAAATTTTCTGGGAAGCACGTATGTACCTGTATGGACTTGTCAGCAACTGCCAGACATAGGGAACTCTAATCCCAGCTTTACTGTACATGACCAGGAAGCTTGAAATTGAGATCTTGATGCCATCCCATCGGTAACCTGTATTTTCCAGGCTTATAGTTCAGAAACCAAAGTCCTGGACAATCCAAGAGCTTTCACAGCTCTGTGCTTTTGCTTCTCCTGATTGCTTGTCCTGCAAAGCTGGTTTCCATTTTGTTCCCTAATGAAAATCTTATTCATTCCTCAAAGACCACTTCAAATCGGGCCTTCTGCACCCCACCTCCAAATCTCCCTCTCTCTCTCACACACACACATCCCATTGTACTTTTCCACACTTCATTTTAGCAGGTGACTCTGCCCAATAGAAAACCTATTCATAGTATCTCTGTCCTTCATTCCCTAAGGGCCGTGAGAAGAATGATGGTGATAATGATGACGTTAATAAGAAGGATTTGGATAATTGGCTGACTGCTTTTGTGTGTTATTTTATTGACTCATCACAACTTTATACCGTAAATACTATAATACTTTTATTCCCATTTTACAGTTGACAAAATTGGGATTTAGAGGGTGTTAATAGGTGAGATTGTGTCATGCTCATTTTTCATTTTCCAATGTGACTTGTGTAGTACAAGCCTACGGCTCTCAATATTTACAGATTGTTTCATTGACCCTAGCTTTTTTTTTTTTCTTTGACACAGAGACTTGCTCTGTTGCTCAGGCTGGAGAGCAGTGGAGCGATCTCAGTTCACCACAACGTCCTTCTCCCAGGTTCAAGCTATTCTCCTGTCTCAGCCTCCCAAGCAGCTAGGATTACAGGCACGCACCACCATGCCGCCTCACTTTTGTATTTTTCTTCTTTTTCTTCTTCTTCTTCTTCTTCTTCTTCTTCTTATTATTATTATTATTATTTAGTAGAGACGGGGTTTTACCATGTTGTTCAGGCTGGTCTCGAACCCTTGATCTCGTGATCTACCCACCTCAGCCTCCCAAAGTGCTGGGATTACATGTGTGAGCCACCGAGCCCACCGTTTTTTTTTTGTTTGTTTTGTTTTTTAAAGCAGTCATTCACATTCTCTTTCCTCCTCTTGTCCTGATGCTTATTTTGGTTGGTTGGTTGGTTGGTTGGTTTTCTCTGAGTTGACTAGTAATCAGGTAGCAAGCCTGGTGAATAAACAGAACTTATTGTGCCAAAATGCAGAAAAAGGGAAATTTTTTTCTCCGTGGACAATGAATAATAGCTCATAAGAGAAGGGGAAAAAATGGTAGCATTCGAAGAAGAGTTTCTCATCTCTAATCCATTTTATTTTTTTAAAGACAGTCTCGCTCTGCGCCCAGGTTGGAGTGTAATGGGACGATCTCGCGTCACCACTGGCTCTGCCTTCCGGGTTCAAGTGATTCTCCTGCCTCAGCCTCCCTAGTAGCTGGGACTGCAGGCACGCATCACCATGCCTGGCTAATTTTTGTATTTTTAGTAGAGATGGGGTTTCGCTATGTTGGCCAGGCTGATCTCGAACCCTGACCTTGGGAGGCTCTCAAGGTGCTGGGATTACAAGCGTGAGCCACTGCGCCCAGCTTCCAATTCGCTTTATGCAGAAAAGGGGGAAAAGAAAAAGGCATGAACCAAGGTAAATAAACCAAGACAGTTCCTTCCACAGGGATCCCAACCAGACTGTTCCCTGAGAGCAGAGGCAAAAAGCTAATGAAGAAAGAGATTCCTGCTGCACATAGAGGAGGCAATGTGTGATATTGTGAGAAGAGGGTGCAGTTCGAGAAATGATCACCACGAGGCCTAGAGGGTTGAATTCCTGTGAAGCATTAGTTTGAAAGGCTTCCGTGCATACAAGAATTTGACAAACTATACTACTTTTATGTTTATGTCAAAGCAAAAATTCTTAGTCAAATTGATCTCATGAATGTGTCAAAGTTTATTATTTCAAGGAGAGTACTGACAAGATGACAAGAGTGTCCCATCTCAAAGCCATTTTGGAAACTCTGACTATATGGGGCAAGGGGAGGGAAGAGAAAGTGCAGTTAGTTAGAAAAATTCCCGCTTCATTTAGCTTGATCATAAAAACATCACGCCCTGGCCAGCAGTGGCTCATGCCTGTAATCCCAGCACTTTGGGAGGCCGAGGCGGGTGGATCACGAGGTCAATAGATCGAGACCGTCCTGGTCAACATGGTGAAACCCCGTCTCTACTAAAAATACAAAAAGTTAGCTGGGCATGGTGGCACGTGCCTGTAATCCCAGCTACTCAGGAGGCTGAGGCAGGAGAATTGCCTGAACCCAGGAGGCGGAGGTTGCGGTGAGCCGAGATCGTGCCACTGCACTCCAGCCAGGGTAACAAGAGCGAAACTCCGTCTCAAAAAAAAAAAAAAGAAAGAAAGAAAATCCGAGGAAGGCAGAGTGGGTGTCTAAACCCCCCTAGGCTCTAGCAGCTTCTGAAGCTTGAGCAAAGGGAGCTCTTCATCAAATCTCTCAAAAATGACTTCCCCATTTCTTGTCTGTCATCTTCATAACCGTCTCTTCAAAAGGTTATGCTAATCTTAACCACCTCCTAATCGATTGTCTCCGAAATTTCCTGCTTACTGAATCACCCAATTGAATGAGTTAAAAATTTTAAGGCGCTTACTTAGTACAATGCCAGTCACTTGGTGTACACTAGATTAAGTATTCATTAACAAATGTTTTCAAATAATTGAAAATTACATCGCTTGTCATTTTGACCCTGGAATACCAAAACAGGAACAGGGTTTCTATGCAGAAAACGCCTCACATGAAATTTGAAAGTTAACTTATCCTCAATTCACTGTTTACGCAGAGGTTTCGTTACTGGATCAAAGAATTTAGTGGCTGAAAAAAAGAGGTCATTCCCTGACCGGGAATCGAACCCGGGCCGCGGCGGTGAGAGCGCCGAATCCTAACCACTAGACCACCAGGGAAGTTGTCAAAGGCGTAATAAAATCATTTTATGAGCTAGAACTCGCTACGCATACACACAGTTGACTTTCCCCAGTTTTTCCGATGAGTCAATGAAGAATGCTCTCACATTCACCTACCTCTTACCTTGCACCAACCCATAAAATATGGACGTGGAAACGCCATAAAAGTATTTTGGGAGTTTCGTCACCGGATGATGGAACCTGCTCTATTTCGATGTGTGGATTCAACCGGGAATAAATTGTATGTAGCATTAATTTGTAATCGTCTTCTTGCTTTTCTCTGCATAAAGTGGTGAACCATTGAAGAACAAGATAATTTTTTAATTTGTCTTAGGTTCATTGGGAGTGCTCGTTATTGTGGGTTAAAAAAAAATTAAATAATAAGTAATAAAGTCATTAGGTCTAATTTTTAAGCGACGTGGGCGGAGCCGAAATAGCTCAGTTGGGAGAGCGTTAGACTGAAGATCTAAAGGTCCCTGGTTCGATCCCGGGTTTCGGCAGAAAAATGTTAACTTTTTCAGTTCACAGCAATATAAATTCTGAACTATCTTTTCACTATACAGAAACACTCCTGAGAACCTGAAAAGGGGTTACGTTTTTCTCAAATTTATAAAGGAAATCGTAAGAACCCTGTGGGATACAATGCTTATTTCAGTAGCAGAACCCTAGACAGAAGAGGAAGAGACAAACGTGCTGAAAGAAGTTTAATCTTGAGCAATACCTATTACATTTTATTTTCGACCCCTACGTTCCCTTATCGAGTAAGTGAATTGTTATGCAATTCTCAAAGGACAGAGAGAGGTACTCAAGGAACCGAAGGAAACGTTCCTGGAAGAAGGAGCCTCCTGAACTGAGTTTAATTGAAAACGTGGCTCCTTGCTAGAGGCGGGGGAGGGGCAGGGTGGCCGCTGAGCTGTGAAAGGAGACAGCCAGCATATTCCCTCAGCCACCTTTTTCCTAAACTCCCAGTTTGCTAGCTTTTGGCCTATTCAACCCGTCTTCCTACTCGGAGGAAAGATCTTTAATTTCCAAGTCTACTTATCTGCACTTTTGATCCCTCTCCGATTCATTCCATTTTGCTCTATGCTTGTATCCGTCACCTCTCTCCTCCTTTCCTGTCTCTCTTCAAACTGAAGAATGTCTCAGTCTCGCTCTTGGTACAACAAAGATGGAACACCTGCCCTTGTGCATTATCCTTAGACTCTTCCCTTCCACTCAGCACCAAACCTGTTGTAAGAATAATGCTTGCCTCATTATTTGCTCAACTGAGGTCTGCCTTCCAATCCCAAAAAACCGTCACCATCAGCTTTCCAACTTTCCAAATGTCTTGGCTCTTTTCGGTCCTATGCTTAATTTTGCACAGTTTACCAACCTACTGACAATCCTTCCCTTATGAAGCAGTCCTCCTTCGGATTTTGGGACTTTGAAGCAGCCTGGTTGTCTGGGGTGACACCCAAGGTGCCTTGTCTCACGGACACGGAGACCAAGGACCTGGACACACCAAGAGTGAGATTAACAGAGGAAATTTAATAAGCGAAAGAAAGAAAATATCTCTGCTACAGAGAGGGGTCCTGGAAAAAAGGCGGGCCGAAACGCTGTGAAATGCAGGGGATTTCACGGATGAGCTAGCCAGAGGGTGGTGTCTGATCTACATAGGGCACGAAAACCCCAGTTAGGACCAGGTATGCCAGCTGCATCGGATGTGAACCTCTGGCAGCCCTTACCCAATCTGTTATTTTGCAGGTGGGTTCTCTGCCTGGGCCTCTCCCTGTTGCCCCCCATTTCTTTCTTAGCACGCGCAAGCTAACAAAAAAGGGAAGGAGGAGCCTCAGGGCTGACACGCCTGGCCCCCAGGTAGCCCTTCTCTATGGGTGCAGCTGCCAGCTTACCCCCATGCAAGCTTCAAGCTTCCTTACCTATGTCTGCAGTTCAATCTTTCAGGCTGCTCTTCGTTGGAAAAGGAATAATTTCTAGGGCTGCTTTTTGTTAGAAGGGAAGTTCTGATAAGGACTCTTTCTTTTCTTTTTTTTTTCTTTTTTTGAGACGGAGTTTTGCTCTTGTTACCCAGGTTGGAGTGCAATGGCGCCATCTCGGCTCACCGCCACCTCCGCCTCCTGGGTTCAGGTAATTCTCCTGCCTCGGCCTCCTGAGTAGCTGGGATTACAGGCACGCGCCACCATGCCCAGCTAATTTTTTGTATTTTTAGTAGAGACGGGGTTTCACCATGTTGACCAGGATGGTCTCGATCTCTTGACCTCGTGATCCACCCGCCTCGGCCTCCCAAAGTGCTGGGATTACAGGCGTGAGCCACCGCGCCCCGTCTGATGAAGACTCTTGGCCCTCTCTACCTAAGCCATTTCTTTCCATCCTGTTTCGACTTCACTCTCCATTATCTTCCCCCTACTCTCTCACTGTTCCCTTTCAGCTCCCCAGCCCTCTCATTCTTTTTTAAATTAAATGTTTAATTTTTACGTATTCATAGATTCACATGCAGTTATAACAAATAATACTGAGAGATTCCAAGTCCCCTTTACCTACTTGCCCCCAGTGGTGACATCTTACACAACCGTAGTGCAAAATCACAATCAGGATATTGATACTGATATTGATAAAGTCAAGATGCAAAACATTTCCATTACACAAGGACTCCTCTTATTGCCCTTTTACAGCCACACCCACCTCCCACTGTTCCTGCCTCAACCTCTGGCAACCACTGATCCGTTTTTCACTTTGATAATGTTGTCATTTCCAGAATGTCATAAAAAACATAATCATACATTACGTAACCTATTACACTGGCTTTTTGCACTCCCTATAATTATCTAGAGAGCCATCTACGTTGTTCAGAAACAAGAGTTTGTTCTTTCTTTCTTTCTCCTTGCTCAGTAGTATTCCATCGTATGAATTTGCCAGTTTGAACATTCACCTGTTGAAGGACATTTGGGTCATTTTCAGCTTTTTGACTTTTACAAATAAAGCTACCATAAACATTTGCATACCAGTTTTAGTGTTGCTATAAATCTTCATTTATCCAAGACAAGCGTCCAGGAGTGCAACTGTCAGTAGTATGGTACTAACTTTTTAAGAAACTGACACCGGGCACGTGGTTCACACCTGTAATCCCAGCACTTTGGGAGGCCAAGGCAGACAGATCACCTGAGGTCAGGAGTTTGAGGCCAGCCTGGCCAACAAGGTGAAACCCTCTCTTTTAAGAAAAGTAAACAAGGCCCGGTGCAGTGGCTTATGCCTATAATCCCAGCACTTTGGGAGGCCGAGGCGGGTGGATCACGAGGTCAAGAGATCGAGACCATCCTGGTCAACATGGTAAAACCTCGTCTCTACTAAAAATACAAAAATTAGCTGGGTATGGTGGCGCACACCTGTAGTCCCAGCTTCTCGGGAGGCTGAGGCAGGAGAATTGCCTGAACCCAGAAGGCAGAGGTTGCGGTGAGCCGAGATGGAGCCATTGCACTCCAGCCTGGGTAACAAGAGTGAAACTCTGTCTCAAAAAAAAAAGTAAACAAAATAAATTTTAAAAATAAATAAGAAACTGCAAACTGTTTTCCAGAACAGCTACATAATTTCACATCCCACCTGCGTGTATGCAGCCTCTTCAGCATTTGGTTGTTGCCGCTATTTTCCCTTTAGTCATTCCAATAGGTGTATAGTGATATCTCATTGTGGTTATAATTTGCATTTCCCTAGTGTTGAGGATGCTGAAAACATTTTTGTGTGCTCATTTGCCATCTGCATCTCTTCTTTGGTGCAATGTCTCTTTAGGTGTTTCATCCAATCTGAGAAGAATAGTTGTGTACAGGTGTCTATGTGAGAAGTTCCTGAAAAAGCTAGAAGTTCAAACCTTTTGCAAATCTCTATCTTAGAATATGAAGCTGTCATGCCGTACAATTTGTTAAAGAGAAAATATGACTTCGTGATACTTTTTACAGCAATGTAAGACTATTCAGGACCATCAGGATAGGCATAGGACCCATTGCAAGGAGGTCTTGCAGTGAGGGAAAGAGATAGATCTCAACTCTGAATATAGCATGGGCAAGTGGGGATTTATAGCCAAGGAGAAGTGTGTGGTGGTTAGTGGACAGGAAATTTTTAAGAGAAACATCAGAGGTAAGGGGAATTCTATCTAAAGAAACCTAACAGGATCTTGCTGAAGACAGGTCAAGGTGGTCAGACATCAATAATCTGGGGGATAGTGGGGAATGAGGACCCCGATCAGAAATGAAGGATAATTAGACATAGAGGATGTGGGGGTTCTTGCTAAACTACTTGGCAGTGTCTTTTGCTAAAACTAGACTTTACAAAGAAGTGCACAAATGGGCCTAGCAGAAGATTCAGAAGCCCGAGTAAAGTTTGGCCAAGCGAATAATCTTTGTCAAATTATTATGTTTTGTTTGTTTGTTTGTTTTGTTTTTTAAGATGAGGTTTCACCGTGATGGCCAGGCTGGTCTTGAACTCCTAACCTCAGGTGATCCACCCACCTCAGCCTCCCAAAGTGGTAGGATTGCAGTCATGAGCCCCCACGCCCGGCCAATCTTTGTCAAACTCTTCTGCGATTTATTTGCGAAATGCAATACAGACTGCCGTCTTGTTTAGAAAAGAGCGTAGCGTGGAGAAATTTCCAAGGTAATAAGTCACTGACAAGAGCTTCTTCCGGCTCCCACTGACTGAATCATCCATCCTTCCCTGCGAGCAAATGGTAGCATGTGCCAGTCCCACCAGTGAACTCACGTGATCTTCTGTATGCAAAAATAATGCAGTTGATTTTTTAAAAGAAATCCCGAAAAGGGAAGTTAAAAGAGATCGGGTCTCGTCAGATGTCCCAGGCAGAACTGCAGGCGTTGCTCGCGGGCGCGGTCCCACCGCCGCCCAGCACGGGGAGTTTGACCTGCTCCGTGTCCGGCCTGGGCCTGGTCCCCCCCTCCTTAGACAACCTGGCACCCCCGGGCTCCCCCGGGAGCCCCATGTTGGTGCCAGGCCCGGTGCGGACGCCCGCTCCACACATCGCCGCAGCCCCGAACTCCCGAGCACCCACGATCCGCCGACCTCAGCCTCCCCGGGAGCTGGGATTACAGGCGCGCGCCACCGCGCCCGGCGCTGGGTTTGGCTGCACCGGGGTACTAGAGGCTGCAGCTGCGGGCTGCCTGTGCTGGAAGGCGGGAGGCGCGCAGCGGTTTCCCGGCTGCCCAGCCGGCTGCAGCTCCGCATTGCGAGAAGTGCCAAATAGAACGAGCCGAGGAGACCGCAGGAAGCACGGGCAGAGGTGAATGAGCCTCCCTTACTATGCTGTCCTCTGGACCTTTGCAAAAAGGTCAATTAAACAAAGACTTGTAAATTTAACAAGGGAAGAGTGAAGGACTGTGCTGAGTGGGTTTCACAGACTTCAGTATGTACATGAAATCTCCTGGATCTGGCTGGAATGCAGCGTCCTAACGCTGTAGGTCTGGGATGGGGTCTTCTGCATTCATAAGAAATGCAGCCCACTCTGCAAGTCACAAGCTGCTGACGCTTTGGGACCCGATGTTTCCACACAGAAAGAAACAAAGGCAAGCCACAGTTCCAGCCTCACAAGTGACTATGGACATCTTCTTTATCCCTTTTTAGCTTTTGTCCTCATGCATACATAATTTTTCCATGTTGGAAACCCAGACATTTGCACAATTTCTTGTTGGGTGTATTTGCACCTTGTGGTAAGTGGTAAATACATGCAACGAATTGTTCGGTCACTCCTTCTGTCAGCCAGCATTTACTGAGACCCTTGTTTTGTGCCATGTCTACCAGTGGAATCTGAGAGTACAAAATGCACTCCTCTCAGGGGCTTGCAGCCATTTAAAGAATAGAGACAAGTGGACCGGGCGGGCGCGGTGGTTCACGCCTGTAATCCCAGCACTTTGGGAGGCCGAGGCGAGTGGATCACAAGGTCAAGAGATGGAGACCATCCTGGTCAACATAGTGAAACCCCGTCTCTACTAAAAATACAAAAAATTAGCTGGGCATGGTGGCGCATGCCTGTAATCCGCAGTTACTCAGGAGGCTGAGGCAGGAGAATTGCCTGAACCCAGGAAACGGAGGTTTCGGTGAGCCGAGATGGCGCCATTGCACTCCAGCCTGGGTAACGAGAGCGAAACTCCGTCTCAAAAAAACAAATAAATAAAATAACGGAGGCATGGTGGCACATGGTACGCTGTAGTCCCAGCTACTCGGGAGGTCGAAGCAGGAGAATCACTTGAACCCGGGAGGCGGAGATTGCAGTGAGCTGAGGTTGCGCCACTATCCTCCAGCCTGGGCGACAGAGCGAGACTTTGACTCAAAAAGAAAAGCGAGGGGGTGGAAGTGCTGGATGTTGTGGAATGCTTTTTTCTGCGTCTATCGAGACGATTGTGTTTTTTGTTTTTAATTCTGTTTACGTGGTGTATCACGTTTACTGCACACATACTTGTGTATGTTAAACCATCCCTGCATCCTGGTATGAAACCCACTCGATCGTATGGATTATCTTTTTGATATGTTGTTGGATTCGATTAGCTAGTATTTTGTTAAGGCTTTTAGCATTTATGTTCGTCGGGGATATTGGTCTATAGTTTTCTTTTTTGGTTAGGTGATGCTGGCTTCATAGAATGAATTAGGGAGGGGTACCTCTTTGTCTATCTTGTGGAATAGTGTCAGTAGGATTGGTACCAATTCTTCTTCTTTGAATGTCTGGTAGAATTCTGCTGTGAATCCATCTGGTCCTGAACTTTCTTTTGTTGGTAATTATTATTATTTTTTTTTAAGACGGAATTTTGCTCTGTCGCCCAGGCCCGAGTGCAGTGGCGCGATCTCGGCTCACTTTAGCCTCTGCCTCTCCGGTTCCAGCGATTCTCCTGCCTCAGCCTCCTGGGTAGCTGGGGTTACAGGGGCCTGCCAGCACTATCTCAATACAAATTAGCACTATGTAGACACAACAGTCTACAGACAAAGATCGAGTGTTACGCTCACGACTACAAACGCTACCACCCCGCATTTAAGCCGCCTCACTCAGAGCGCTGCACGGCCAGGGCCCCTTATCGCTAACCGAAAGTGAAGGTTGTCACCATCAGCGGCCAGGGGAAAAACAGCGACAACTGCAAAAGTGGGATAATCTAATAAAAATCAGCTTTGCTTTCGGCCCTGAGGCGGGGTGGGAACAAGGGTGAGGGTGTCACTTTTTGTGTGTGTTTCTTCTCTCCAACTGATCGCCAAAAACCGGAAGCCCAGACTTTTTACACCCCCAGGAGGGTTTTCCCGGGAGGTGGGTCTCTGGGTCTAAAACCCAGACAATCCCCTGGCGAACAAAGACAGTGGAGAAGACAAGCTTTTCAGCCCTTCCTGCTTTTTCAACCACTCTCACGTCCTAGCAGACTGCCGAAAGTTTGCACCAAGAGCACCGAATTCTTCACACCATGAAGTTACATTTGCCCAAATCCCTTTGGACTTGCTCAAGACAGAGACGGAGGCGTGATCGGGAAAGATTGCAGTGGGTGGAAAAGCCGGTGGGACCGGGGGAGGTGTTTTCTTAAAGCAGAGGCCTTACAAGAAGTTTGCTGTAAGGGAGCACAGGAGGGCTACAGGTGGGGATGTCTGTCAAAGGACGTTGTTTTTTGTTGAAGATCGTAAACGCTCAGTGCTTCCCGACGGGAGACGCCGAATCACTTTTCCCGTGGGAAAGACCCGGTGCGGAGGGAGAGAGGAAACGCGCTGGCTTCCTGTTCCATCGAGAAAAAAAGGATGGACACCCGCGCAGGCGACGTGTCTGGTTTCTAGACAGGAGGCTGAGGAAATGTTTCACCTGAGGTGACAAGTGGGGTCATCAGTTCAGAAGGAGAGGGGCAAAAGCGGTAGGATCAGCAGAGACTTTCTTCATCTGATTCAGGTTTTGGAAACTGTTGAGCTTTCAAGAAGTTTAGTAAGAATGTTTTATTTTCGAAATTTAAAGCAAAGGTAATGTAGACAAAAGTTTAAACAAGGTAAAAAGCAGTGTTGAAAATACCTGATGAGGGGTACACCTGCAAGCCTCCTTAGCGCAGTAGGCAGCGCGTCAGTCTCATAATCTGAAGGTCCTGAGTTCGAGCCTCAGAGGGGGCAGTTTATGTTTTGTCCCCAACTGCCAGAAATAACTACTCGTTCATTATACATCCATCTCGTAATTCCTGGGCTACGTATCTGTTGTCAAACATATGAAGTCTCAGCTCTTCATGTCCCGACAGCACATCTGTTTTTTGTTTGTTTGTTTTTGAGACGGAGTTTCGCTCTTGTTACCCAGGCTGGAGTGCAATGGCAAGATCTCGGCTCACCACAACCTCCGCCTCCTGGGTTCAGGCAGTTCTCCTGCCTCAGCCTCCTGAGTAGCTGGGATTACAGGCAGGCGCCACCATGCCCAACTAATTTTTTTGTATTTTTAGTAGAGACGGGGTTTCACCATGTTGACCAGGATGGTCTCGATCTCTTGACCTCGTGATCCCCCGCCTCGGCCTCCCAAAGTGCTGGGATTACAGGCGTGACCCACCGCGCCCGGCCCTAGCACATCTGTTTGAGTTCTTTGCGTGTAATGAGTATCATCTCTTTCCAGTGGACATGCTGTTTTGTCCGAGTTCCTCTGACTTTAGTTCCTTCTTGGGACGGTATCCTCCTACTGGTGCAACTTAATAGAAAAAATAGACAGATTAAAACCTCTTATTAAATTTGTTATGGCAGGCCTAGGAGACTAATAACCATCCCTTCTCTCATTCGCCGACCTCCCGTCGCCTCATCTCAAGCGGCTTTATTTTCTTCATAGAATGTTTTACCATATGAAGTTTCCTTGTTCTTCTTTTATTTATTTTTTTTTTATTTTTGAACTGAAAGGTCTCACATATTTATTACTGAACCCAGCCAACCAAAGCCTTCTTTTGTTTTTTTTTTTTTTTTTACATGAATAATGGAAGCACTGTGGGTTGTACCAACTAATGCCTTCATAACAGATCCAGAGAGGAAACTCTGTTCAAACTTCTCCAGATAGCGATGACATTTTTCAGCTCGATTTGGTAACATGATTGCGACCTTCAGGCAGCATAAATATGTTTTATCTCACGTGTAATTCCTTATAGACCCAGCTTGGTTCTTCTCCAATGTCTCCTTTTGGAGTTGTACCGATTTTATTACCAGTTTTCATCCGAATCCACTGGGGAGTGGGACGATTTTGCTTTTGTTTCTTGGCCAGGAATCTCTTATATTTTCAGTGCCTAGCACGGTATCCGATAAACAAGTACTTCTCAAATCAATCACTTAATTATTTTGCATATTAAAGGTTGCGGTTTTCTGTAGACGCTTCCTGTCACCACCTCACTCCACGCAATCCACAGCGCACCTGAGGAGTATCTGCGATCATCCCCCCGCAGTCACAGGTACTGCAACTCCTCTTGCAGGCTATACCTCTCCGCCCAGTCAGTGCTGAGAAAAGACGGCGCGCTCCTTAGGCATCTCCTCCAACACGTCTGGACCTTAGGGGTTTGTATCTCAGGACAGCTTCCTTAACAGCTCATTCTGAGGCCGATTTAAGGAGGTGTTTTGTAGGGAACATCTTAAAAGTTTCTTCCGGACCCTAGGCCTCAGGTTCCAGGAACCTTACATCTACCACAGTTAAGGAACCGCTGTTAAAGATTCAGGAGAGGCCTAACAGCTGGGGTTAAAGAGACTGCTTTACCCTTGTTGGAGCCAGCACCATTCAGAGTCCGTTCCTCTCCTTTGCATAATCAGAAACTATATTTTTTATTTTATTTTTATTATGATGATGATTTTTGAGACCGAGTCTCTCTCTGTCGCCCAGGCTAGAGGGCACTGGTGCGGTCTCAGCTCACTGCAACCCCGCCTCCCGGGTTCAAGTGATGCTCCTGCTTCAGCCTCCCGAGTAGCTGGGATTACAGGCATCTGCCACCAAGCCCGGGTAATTTATGTATTTTTAGTAGAGACGGGGGTTTCAGCATGCTGGCCAGGCTGGTTTCGAACTCCTTGCCTCATGATTCGCCCTCCTCGGTTTTCGAAAGTGCTGGGACTGCAGGCGTGAGCCACCTCACCCGACCTATTTTATTTATTTACTTATTTTGAGACGGAGTCTCGTTCTGTAGCCCAGTTGGGAGTGGAGCAGCACGATCTCAGCTCACTGCAACCTCTGCCTCCTGGGTTGAAGGGATTCTCTTGCCTCCGCCTCCCGAAGTGCTGGAATTACAGGCGTGAGCCACCGCACCTGGCCAGAAACTATTTTTAAATTCACCTAGTTTCTCTGACTTGCAGCGCTGACTCACAGTAACTAAATGCCACAAGCATGCCAAGCCAGAATATATACACTTAAAACTTTCTTGGTAATTGATCAGCATACTCCCTCCTATGTAAAATGAACGCTACACTGGAAAGCAAGTAACAGATTACTCTGGCACCTGTAAGCAGAGTAACAGAAATAATAAAATATTAAATACTTTGTATTCTAAGGCTTTGTCAGTTTTCTTCGGAAGATCTGGGGCTATCTCACCGTAGAGGCCCCATGTATTCACCTTTCGCATCAGAGTTATTTGTCTACTGGTGGGTTGAAATTTGGGGCCCCTTAGGGTTTTGTGAATTTTTACCGTGTTAGTAATCTATCCCTTCAAAAGGGCAGCCTTCCCTCCAACATAAGGTCAGAAGCAGATGCCAAACACGCCCGAACAGGGACTTGAACCCTGGACCCTCAGATTAAAAGTCTGATGCTCTACCGACTGAGCTATCCGGGCTCTCTAAATACTAATTCTTTCCTATATATTCTAGTGAGTAAAAAGATGCACAAACTTCATACGTTTCTACTTAGATTCTGTCCATGCTTCTTTTCTTTATTTCCATTTCTAGTTTTGCCCCCTTTGAATATGGCTCACAGTTATTTTCGTCCCCAACTCACGGAAAAAATTAACTTCCATCCTTGAGTAATGTAATCCAAACAGTTACTTGTGAAAGTAATAGGTAAGTACAGACATAATTGCCTGGTTTTCTTGTCCTTAGTCTTCAAACGTTATGCTCCCGTCTCCCCTGCGACCTTGAGAATATGTGGCACAAAGCGAGCACGAAAACAGGTCTTGAGAACTGATCTTGAGCAAGGCGCTCAGCTTTGCCCTGGGCTTGCTGCCGTGAACAGGCAGCACCTCAGCCCTCCGGGAGTTCACACTTTAAAAGGGAGAAGCAGCCATGAAAGGACAAATTAATGTACTTGCTTAGCAACACTGAATGAACAACGGAGCTCACAGAAAAAAAATAAATAAATAAATAAATAAAAATAAAATAAAAAGAAAAAAAAAGAAAGGACAAATTATACTATAACTGTTTAAATGCTCTCAAGAAAAAGTTAAGCTTACAAAATGTTGGGAAAAACAAGCATAACCTTGCTTGTTATTTCCATCCTCCTCCCACGTGGGTTTAATTCCTTCTTTGAAGAGATGGAAGTCACTGGGGCCTGTCAGGTCTCCGGGACGTACCATGTGGCTATAAAACCTCCAGAACTGCTCCACAGAAGCAAAGGTGCCCATCTTTGCTATGGTATGATATTCTGTTCATACCTCTGTGAGCTGGTGGGACGGCCGGGGGTTCTCCTGGAGCACCAGAAACTGTAGTGTACTGCACGGGAGGCTCTGCCGGTCCAGGGACAACAGCCTTTCTCTTGCTACTGCTCTGATTCTTATCTCGTTCTGCTTTTTCCTTCTCACCATCTTTCGGTGTGCTGTTTTCTACATTCTGATCATGGTCCCCACTGTCATCACCTTTCAGAGTCAAACTTGTTCATCCTCTCACCTGATCTTGCATTTATTTATGCTACTATTCAAAAACAGATTTGAGGTTATGTACACAACTATACTGTAAGATAAAGTGAAAAATGTTAATAGATTTAAATCAGGATACATGATACATAGAAGGAGAGAGTGAGACAAAATAACACACACTGTAAATCACATCCCACCCTACCTTCAAGAGCATAAGTCATAAAGGGCGATGGCCTCTTCCAGCAGATAGAGAAGACCTCCCAGGAAGTGATCTTTAAGCTGAAAACTAAAGCCTTAGCTGGACAAAAATGTGGCTCCATATTCCAGGAAGATCAAAGAGCAGAGCACTTTCAGAGACCTGAGAGGAGACCTGAGCAGCTTGTGTGCAAAGAGCTCAAGAGAGTGTTGATGAAGATGGGAGCTGAGGTGGACAGGAAGGCAGGGACAGCTCAGCGACTCACAGGCTCCGAGGTTATGGCTACAGTGCATAGAGCTGACTGCACCGGAGCAGCAAGGTGAAGCCACTGGGAATTCTAAGGAGGAAAGAACGACATGATGATTACTTTTAAGAGTACACTGGCTTTATGTAAAGAATGAGTCAGAGTGAAGCAAGAGATGATGCGAAAGCATAAATCAGGCCCATGTGCCACAGGAGGCCACGCAGACCCGGCTCAGTGACAACGTGGCAGTGGGAAGGAATGGTTCAGAGAAGCTGCAGAACAGCTAGAAGACTTGGGTCCAGACTGCCCCTGGGAACCTGGAGGGCTGGAAGTGTCAAGAGGTCTCAGCTGCTCATTTACCAAAAAAGCTCTTTACAGGGAAAGGCAGAAATAAAGCAAAACAGGCCCAGACTGGTGGCTCCTGCCTGCAATCCCAACATTTTGGAAGGCAGAGGTGGGCAAATCACTTGCGGTCAGGAGTTCCAGACCAGCCTGGACAAGAAGGTGAAACCCCATCTCTCATAAAAATTAGCTGGACGTGGTGGTGGGCACCTGTAATCCCAGATACTCAGGAGTCTGAGGCAGGAACCCAAGAGGCGGAGGTTGCAGTGAGCCGAGATCGCGCCACCGTACTCCACCCTGGGCGACAGAGCAAGACCCTGTCTCAAAAAAAAAAAAAAGAAAGAAAGACTAGGTATTTCAACAGGGCACATTATGGTAACCAAGAGGTAATAACTGCCAGGAAGTAACTGCCACCTTATGGGGCTGGAAGAAGGAAAGGAAAGAGATGGCGACCACTGAGGAAAGGCCCCTGGAGTGTTAGGGAGGAAGCACCGTCCTGCTGCTGCAGCTGGACTAGCACTTATTTATATAAGGGACAGTGAGACATTCTGGGAATGCATGAAGAGAACGAATCGAGATGGGACTCCACTGCCATTGTTGGCGTGACCTGACAGGAAAAAAGGAAGAAAAACATGTAGAAAGCAGTCCCTGCGTCTCTCCTCTTGCTTTCTAGTCTCTGTTTCCTCTTATTGACAGAACACAAAAGAAAGCCAGTGGGCAAAGGAGTTTGGGAAATGTCATCCGCAAAACAGAGTGTATGCGGGTGATTTTAAACCTGAGAGGGAGGCCAGGTGCGGTGGCTCAGGCCTGTAATCCCAACACATTGGGAGGCGGAGGCAGACAGATCACCTGTGGTCGGGAATTCAAGACCAGACTGACCAACATGAAGAAACCCCGTCTCTGCTAAAACTACAGAATTAGCCGGGCGTGGTGGCACATGCCTGTAGTCCCAGCTACTTGGGAGGCTGAGGCAGGAAAATCACTTGAACCTGGGAGGTGGAGGTTGCAGTGAGCCGAGATTGTGCCATTGCTCTCCACTTGGATGACAAGAGTGAAACTGTCTCAAAAAGGAAAAAAAAAAAAAAAGCTGAGAGGGAATGGACTAATAGGAACACAGCTTTGAACTACTACTCTGTCCTGGCACATAGTGGGATCAAGAGCAGGACATGAATTATCAGTCTTGCTCATTACTACTTGAGTCAGGGGTTCATCTTAACTGTGAATATCAGCCTGCCTTCACTCTTTGTTTGCCTTTTACCCCTTCCTGCATCTGGTAATTTGGATAACTTGGATCCAGTCAAAAGCACTGGAAGCGAGAGAAAGTTCCAATGCAATGAGAACGACGAGGGATCGTTTTTTGTTAGTGTTTTTGGTTTCTTTCTTTTCTCATATGGAATGTTATTGGTGGCAACCTGGTGGCAAGCCATTCCAGCGAATGGTAAAAGATAACCAAGTCGATAATTGATAATTAGGTAAGCACTATCCTATACCTTCCACACCCCTAGTGCAACCCTCCACCCAGTCCTCCTCCTCCCAGCACCCTAAAACGGGTAAGTTTCTTGACCCTGGCGTTTTTAAAACAAAGACAATTGCCAAGCATATCTGAAAAAAATTTGAAAATGCTATCAGCTCTATCTCCAACTGGTATGCGGGGCAGGAGGGGAGACGAGAAGAATTTTAGAGAATTTAATTCTTAGTGAAAATCACTGTTTTGCAACTGAACATAGTTCTATTAAACAGCAATTAGCCTTTCTTTATCATCAAAGCAACTTCCTTAGTTTTTTTTTTTCTTACCGGGTATATAGTATGCTTTTCTACAGAGAAAGCACAGAAAAAACAAGGATTTGTCAGCTTCCTTTGTTGTCTTACTAATTTTGGATCAAGGGGAAGAAAAATGGCAAAACAGTTACGTTGCCCCCTCTGAGGTTCGAACTCAGGACCTTCAGATTATGAGACTGACGCGCTGCCTACTGCGCTAAGGAGGCAACTGTCCCTCCCACTTAACCAAGGGCTCTACCAGCGTGACTGTGAGGAACATCCATTCGGTTTTAAATTCTCTGAATTACAGTGTTTCAAAATAAGGCGGAACCATTATTCATTCACGTCTAAAACACTTTGGATGACAAAACTACGCAGTACAAGGCAGGGCCAACCCCTAAACCAAGCTCGTTCTCCCACGAATTTGAGTCTGGACTTTGCAAAATTCCTTCCTGCACGGGGACCTGATTTCTCAGCCCATTTCTGGGCCAGAAACGGCAGTTTCAGGCTGTATGATTAGGGCTTCCGTAGACGCACCGCCTCTGAAACGAACGCAAGACATGAGCGCACCCTTTGCCTCCCTCGTGGAGTTCCGCGGAGACACCCCATCCCCTGAAACGCACGAAGAAGGGCGAGGTGAGGGGGTCTTAGGACTTTTTCCTGCTTTTCCTTACAAGCAACAGGCTCAAACCAAACGGTTGGACTTGCTTACTCCTGAAGCCTAGAGGCTTATTCCCTGGAGTCCAGGAGGATGTGGAGCCCATGGCGTCCTCTGGAGCTCTCGGTCTCTGAGTCCCTTTTTCCTGTGTGGGTGAAAAACGGGGCAGGAGTCCCCTCCTGCAGCACCTGCAGCATCCTGTCCAGGATCCACCTGGGAGCTGGGAGGAAACAAGGCGTTGGGGATCAGGGGCTTCTCCGGCTGAGCTGAGACGCGAGGAACGCCGAAGAAGGGGCCCGCGGGAAGGGTTTATAGGGCTGTGAGAATGGGAATAAACCGACTGGAAAGGGGCGACAGTCACTTGGGTGAAGGTGCGAGCGGCGGCCTGGTCCGTGGGTGGTAGCGTGGCCGAGCGGTCTAAGGCGCTGGATTAAGGCTCCAGTCTCTTCGGGGGCGTGGGTTCGAATCCCACCGCTGCCAGGGCAGTGTTTTCTTTCCTCCTCCTCATACTGTTAGAGATCCATTCCAAGCCCCGTGTGGGCAGTTCTCACAGTCTGCTAAGTGAGGCAGATTTATCTTCTGTTTTCCCAGGGGCCACAGATAACACTCATAGGTACAGTCCCCCAAACGGTGCCCAACTGTGTCTCGATTTAAGGGCTCAGATATCTTCTCTCCTAGTTATTCCCTTCAGTGGCCTTCACGTGTTTTTATTCACTTTGCAAGATTTGTGAACCAACCACGGGCAATTCTAAGGAAAAAGTACAACCTTCTTAACTCCAAACGCAAGAGTAAATAAGCCATGCACGCACATCTGCCCTATTTTCCACTGTCTTCTCCAAGGGATAAATGTGATAAGGCTAAAAAGACAAACCAACGATCAAAACAGTGGCCAGACACTAGAGCCTTTCCACCTTTGCCTTTTAGTTCAACACAGTTGAAGAATTAGCTTTTGAGTTTCTGATATCATCTTAAAACAGTAAACATTTTTTATTTTCTTTTGCCTTTTTTCTTTTATTGTTTCTTTATTTTAAAAAAATCAGGTGGAGGCTCGCAGAATAAAAAGAATGACACCTGTGTCTTTTTTTTTTCTTCTTTTTTTTTTTTTTTTTTTTTTAGTTAGAATGCAGACTTTGTGTATACAGAGAGGTGGGTAGATACTTAGGAGCACTTAATTTCTCTTCTTCCTTCCTCACCTTCCAAAAGATGTATCCATTACATACCGATTGAGCCGATACTTTGTAACAGGCACCTTGCTTGATTGGAGATAAAACAAAAGGATGAATGCCAGCAAAAGATTTAGCAATTCAGACTTGGAAGACTAGAGAGACACATGAAGCATAAATGACCAATAATTAATACTAATATTGACTAAAGTAGTAATTGATACCTGAGTATTTATTCCAGACGAGCTACGTATATATGTGGTCTATTTGTTATATGTTGTTCTTACAGTTACTAGATAAGTAACCACGTTATCTTAATAAAGCTAAGATTTGAAAAAATAAATTACTACATCCGGCACTGTAATATCCTCGTTTGGTCATCCATTCTAAAGGACACCGATTTGCGGGGCCTTCTGGACACTAAGATGCCCACCTGGGAGCTGGGACCTGGAAAGGCAAAACAAGATAGGAGGAGAGATAATTATCCTCTATTGAACCTGTAAAATTTAGCCTAGCAAGAGAAGGTAAAAAAGAAGGCTAAAGTCTTCCAAAAATTT
This sequence comes from Leontopithecus rosalia, assembly GCA_028533165.1. NCBI lineage: Eukaryota > Metazoa > Chordata > Mammalia > Primates > Cebidae > Leontopithecus > Leontopithecus rosalia. Next base: position 272,610 of record CM052651.1, on the reverse strand, counting down.
AAGCTGGGCTGTCCCAATGAGCATTCATGCATTCATTCATTCACTCATTCTTTCATTTATGCATTTATGCAACACTCATTGATTGAGCTTCTACTAAGTACCAGACCGTGGGCTGTCAAAGAGGAGTGAGACTGAGTCCCGCCCTTAAGTCATTTTGGAGGAGTGCGAGAGACAGATTTTAAAAATTCAAGCACGTGGTTACAACTGAGGGGCAATGCTCGCTGCCCACGTCCTATCATACCAATTTCAATAACCATCAAAAAAATAAAAATTAAAAAGATACTCGGAGGCTGTTCTAGAGGCGCATGCATGCACAGTTCAATGAATAAATGAGACTGTAGAAAGTAGATAGCATATTTTTCTTTTTTCCCTTTCAAACCGTGAGACTAAAATTCAGTTTGCCTTTTCGTGGGCTGGAAACGAAAGCAAATAAACATCTCCAGGAATAACTATGTTAGCAGAGCAGTATGCTGCCCCGCCTCGAAGGATAGAAAGAAACCTGGGAGAAAGGCGCAGTGGAAACAGTGTGTGACTCCTCCCCATGCCATCCCTGGGTGTGGCACTCCAAAACAAGCCAACAAAACAAAACAGAAACTGCCCCTGCAAAATCACTTTAAATAAATAAGTAGAAGAAAAGAGAGACCCCAGGTGGATCGAGCATCCACCACCCCCAAGGAGGGTTCCATGGTGTAATGGTTAGCACTCTGGACTCTGAATCCAGCGATCCGAGTTCAAATCTCGGTGGAACCTTTCGTGTTTCTCTCTTTTTGCTTTACTTCCGTTAACTTGTGCATGAACCTTGCCCCTTTCGATTTCAGTCTCTTCCCTTTGATTTTTGATGGTTTCTGGCCGTGAGGAAAAACATGTCATCTTCGCTGCCAATAACCTATCAGCTCAGGGCCAACGTGTAATAATGGAGTTGGTATACGCGTCTTTCTGTTCTCACCTAGGGTGGCTTCCCCCCAGGACGCTTCTGGCTGAGCGCTCCTGTAGTAAATGAATGCACCCCGTAACCAACCAAAACGCGTTTCACTATTAAGCAGCGAACAAGACTGAAAACGAAGGAGACTTACCTCATTGAGGGTGTATCATTTTAGTTAGGGTCGAAAAAGTAAAGGTAGAGACAAGGAAAACACAGAACTGGCTGAGAAAGTAAAGTTCAGGGAGAATAAAAGAGCTGTGTCAGAAGTGGGATTCGAACCCACGCCTCCATCTGGAGACCAGAATCCTCAGCACGAGGAAGCAAGGCTTGAGTCTGGCGCCTTAGACCACTCGGCCATCCTGACACCTGAGGTCCCTGCTCGTCACTGAGCATCATCTTCAACTGTGATGAATGTGTCACCAGCGTAAACCGTTAACGTGTTCGCAATTTAATGAACGAAATGGAAAAGAAAATTCCAGCCACTGAACACAACGTTCTGTCTACATGGACTCAGGAGCCGTGACTCAACGCGCCAAGCGCTTTTTCCAATTCGGGCTGAAATTTAGCGTCTGTCGCCCCTCGCCCCCGTCTACACTTCCCTGCACGCCCCGGGTACAGGGGCGCGAACACCCAATGACCCAGCCGCGACTCCGCCCTGAACAAGGAAGAAAGAACACAGAGCGCGGGGCTGCCCCGGAGATGCTGCTTAGCAAACAGGGAAGGAACGCGCGAGCCAGTGTAGACCAGAAGCGAAAGCAGGAGAGCTGGTGGAGACTAAGCGGGTGGTGGCTCAGGGACCCTAACATGATGAACGGCTGCGGTGAGTCACGGGAGCTGGGGCGTTGAAAGAAGGCGAAGTGCGGGGCAAAACCCGAGCAGCGTGCAGGAAACGTCAGCACACAGCCGAAATCTCCCATCTCTTCCCGCCCCCATCCCCAGAACCAAACAGGCTCATCGCGCCTCCCCAGCCTCTCCCAGGACGATGTCTGTCGAGGGAAACTGGGATAAAGCTTCCTAGAGATAAAGACAGACAGATGAGATATTCATGGGAATTTACAAGAAAAAATTAAAACAACGACATACACTGATATTTGAGGGTCTTCCAAAGAAATGGCCGAGTCTCCAGAGAATCCTCAAAGACTCTGCGCAGTCCACAGCCTGGCCCAGGCCCACAGAGCTTCCAGAGTCACGGGTTCAGTTACTCACTTAAAATATGCAAGACAACCAAGGATGATCAGATGGTTGTGAAAATATTTCTACAGTAGGACAAGGACGAATACACACAGATGGGTGCAGGAAGACCTAAGAGGAAACACATACAAAGCAGAAACCTGGATTTTTTTTAAAAAAAAATTGTAATTAATACGCCTGGTGTGGTGGCTCATGCCTGTAGCCCCAGCACTTTGGGAGGCCGACGCCGGTGGATCACCTGAGGTTGAGAATTCCAGACCAGCCTGGCCAACATGGAGAAACCCAGTATCTACTAAAAATACAAAATTAGCGCGGCGTGGTGGCACACGCCTGTAATCCCAACTACTCAGGAGAGTGAGGCAGGAGAATCGCTTGAACCCTCGAGGCAGAGGTTCCAGTGAGCTGAGATCACCCCACTGAACTCCAGCCTGGGCAACAAGAGCGAAACTCCATCTCAAAAAACATTATTATTATATAACATTATATTAGTATATAGTATGGATTGTAATCATCCGGAAACTAAGAGAAATAAATATTTAGAAAAGTAAGCAAAGAACAGGTGGTAATAATCCCAGGAAGAACAAACGGTTGTCAAAGAAGGTAATTATGGTATACAATTGTAGCTCCGCCGTGAAAAATATTACAAAGTCATAATGATGAAAACTACAAATATCAATTTAAATAAAAGTTACATATATGAGGTAGGGTGCGCTGGCTCATGCCTGTAATCTCAGCACTTTGGGAGGCCGAAGGAGTTCAAGAACAGCCTGGCCAACATGGTGAAACCCTGTCTTTACTAAAAATACAAAAATGAGATGGGCATGGTGGCAGGCTTCTGTAGTCCCAGCCACTCGGGAGGCCAAGGCAGGAGAATCTCTGGAACCCAGGAGATGCAGGTTGCAGTGAGCAGAGATGGCACCATTGCACTCCAACCTGTGCAATAGAGTAAAATTCCATCGAAAATAATAATACATATGAATATTATCATATTCAAAAATTTATTCAATAAATATATGTTGAATTAACATATGTACAAGAAAATAAATATTATCTACAAGAAGAGATTCATGAAGAGCATACACCTAAATATAGAGGATTCTTATGGATGTATTCTTACAGTAAAATACATTATTAGTATCTTTTCTTGAGTATATTCTTTTTTTTTTTTTTTGAGACGGAGTTTCGCTGTTGTTACCCAGACTGGAGTGCAATGGCAGAATCTCGGCTCACCACAACCTCCACCTCCTGGGTTCAGGCAATTCTCCTGCCTCAGCCTCCTGAGTAGCTGGGATTATAGGCACGCGCCACCATGCCCAGATAATATTTTGTGTTTTTAGTAGAGATAGGGTTTCACCATGTTGACCAGGAGGGTCTCGATCACTTGACCTCGTGGTCTACCCCCTCAGCCTCCCAAAGTGCTGGGATTATAGGCGCGAGCCACCGCGCCCGGCCTTGAGTTTATTATTTTTATGTCCATCAGTCTCACCCTCTTTGCTGGACTAAGGAAAGACTAATCTTCCCTACAAAGCCATCATTAAGGTGAAGTAAAAACAGGTCAATAAGGCTGGGTGTGGTGGCTCAGGCCTGTAATCCCTGCACTTTGGGAGGCTGAGGCGGGTGGATCACCACGTCAAGAGATAGAGACCATCCTGGTCAACATAGTGAAACCCTGTGTCTACTAAAAATACAAAAAATTAGCCAGCTGTGGTGATACACGTCTGTAACCCCAGCTATTCAGGAGGCTGAGGCAGGAAAGTAGCATGAACCTGGGAGATGGAGGTTGCAGTGAGCCAAGATTGAGCCATTGCACTACCACCTGGGAAACAGTGAGAGACTCTGTCAAAAAAAAGAAAAAGATTAAGGAAATGAAAAATTTAAGCCACAAATTGGGGAAAACATTTGCAAAATACATATCTGAGAAAGGACTCATCCTAAATATATAAAGCACTCTTACAAACCAACAAGAAAAAGACATGTTTTTTTTAAATGACAAAAGACCTGATCAGGAACTTCACTAAAGCATACATTCAAATAGTCAGTAAACATATGAGGCCAGGATTGGGTGGCTCCTGCTGTAATGCCACCAGCACTTGGAGGTGGGAGGATTATTTGAGTCCAAGAGTTTGAGAACAGCCTGGGCAAGCAACATAGTGAGACTGCCCCCTGCCCCACCATCTCTACAAAAAATTTCTTTTAAAACTAGCCAGGCTATTTTCAATAAGGCATGAAGAAAAAAAAAATTAGCCAGGCATGGTGGCGTAGTTTGAGCTATCCTGAAGGGCTGAGGTGGGAGGATCACAGGAGTCTGGGAAGTTGAGGCTGCAGTGAGCCTTGACTGTATCACTGCTCTCCAGCAAAAGAAAATTTGAAAATGTGCTCAGTATCATTAATTTACCAGGGAAATATAAATTAAATTAAAACCACTATGAAATGCCAACACAAATCCACCTGAACAGCTAAAATATTTTTAAACACATACGCTGTACCAAGTATTGGTGTAATATGTGCAGCAACTAGAATTCTCATGCACTGCTGCTAGAAGTGTTAATTAGCACATTCGCTATGGAAAATTGCTTGGCATTATCTGAAAAACTAAACATACACCAGTAGCAATTCCATTCCCGGAAACGAGGGCATTTGTCTATGAACAGACACATACCACCAGATCATTCAGATCAGCTTTATTCACAACAGACAACAACTTAACCCAGTAAGTGCTCACGATAGCATTCTATTTATGTGAAGTTCAAAACAGGCAAAATTGGCTGGGCGCGGTGGCTCAGGCCTGTAATCCTAGCACTTTGGGAGGCCAAGGCAGGTGGATCACGAGGTCAAGAAATCGAGACCATCCTGGTCAACAAGGCGAAACCCCGTCTCTGCTAAAAATACAAAAAATTAGCTTTGGGAGGCCAAGGCAGGTGGATCACGAGGTCAAGAAATCGAGACCATCCTGGTCAACAAGGCGAAACCCCGTCTCTGCTAAAAATACAAAAAATTAGCTTTGGGAGGCCGAGGCAGGTGGATCACGAAGTTAAGAAATCGAGACCATCCTGGTCAACAAGGTGAAACCCCGACTCTGCTAAAAATACAAAAAATTAGCCGCGCCTGTAGTCCCAGCTGCTCAAGAGGCTGAGGCAGGAGAATTGCTTGAACCCAGGAGGCGGAGGTTGCGGTGAGCCGAGATCGCGCCATTGCACTCCAGCCTGGGTAACAAGAGCGAAACTCTGTCTCAAAAATAAAAGAAAAAAAAAAAGAGTTCAAGACCTGGCTGATCAACACGAAACCCTGTCTCTACTAAAAAAAAACTACAGAAGTAGCATGCCTATAATCCCAGCAACTCGGGAGGCTGAGGCAGGAGAACTGCTTGAACTCGGCAGAGGTTGCAGTGAGCCGAGAAGGCACCATTGCACTCCAGCCTGGGCAACAAGAGCAAAATTCCACCTCAAAAAACTAAATCAAAAACAAACAAACAAACAAAAAAACATAAGTTTCCCAAGGCCTCTGCAGAAACAGCTGCCACTATGCTTCCTGTATAGCCTGCAGACCCATTAGCCAATTAGATCTCTTTTCTTATAAATTATCTAGTCTCAGGGTTTTTTTTCTTTCTTTCTTTTCTTTTTTTTTTTTTTTTTTGAGATGGAGTCTCTTTCTCTGTCGCCCAGGCTGGAGTGCAGTGGCCCAGTCTCCGCTCACTGCAACCTCTGCCTCCCGGGTTCAAGCAATTCTCCTGCCTCAGCCTTCCAAGTGGCTGGGACTACAGGCATGCACCACCACACCCGGCTGATTTTAAAAATATTTTTAGTAGAGATGGGGTTTCAGCATGTTGGCCAGGCTGGTCTCAAACACCTGACCTCAAGTGATCTGCCTGCCTTGGCTTCCCAAAATGCTGGGATCGCAGGCGTGAGCCTCTGCGCCCAGCCCTCAGCCTAATATGACGTTAAAAAGGGAGAAGCTGTTGTGACCTGGGAAGATGGAAAAGGTCTTATGGGAGGCTGATCTGGAGGGAGTGGTCACCTGAAAGGAAAGTGTCTGCATCTGCTTATCCGAGTTTATCCCAGAAAGGAAAGAGAAATGGTTCCAGAACTCACAACGTATTGACATCTTCTTCAGGCCCAGTATCTCCAGGTCCTTCAACCATTTCTCCCTTGCAGTGTGGGACGCCGCTCCCACTCCTTGTGTTACTCTTTTGCATATCGTCCTGTCTCTTCCTCCATAGCAGTGGCCACAATTAGGCACCACACACTGATTTCAGTAGTAACTGAACGCCACTGCTTGTTCTGATCATGTCCAACAAACTGACCCAACAGGTAGGGCTCACTGGGGTCATTTTTCCGTCACATCTGGCATTGACTGGCGACTCAGAACATATCCATTTGGTAACTGGACTACTCTTCGTTGACCATCCTCATGCTTTTGCCAGGTAGTGGCTGGAAGGATGGCCTCAGTGACCCCGCTCCCCCTCTAAGGAGTCCCATAGCAGAGGGTTAGATGGCATTATGGGCCGAATTGTGTCCATGTCCTCACCACACACACACAGCTCCCAACACCTCATGTGGACTATATTTGAAGTTCTTTTTTTTTTGAGTCAGAGTTTTGCTTTGTCACTCAGGCTGCAGTGCAGTGGCGCAATCTTGGCTCATTGCAACCTCCACCTCCCAGGTTCAAGCGTTTCTTCTGTCTCAGCCTTCTGAGTAGCTGGGATTACAGGTGTGCACCTCCACACCTGGCTGATTTTTGTATTTTTAGTAGAGACAGGGCTTCGCTGTGTTGGCCAGCTGGTCTTGAACTCCCAACCTCAAGTGATCTACCTACCTCGGGCTCCCAAAGTGCTGGAATTACTGGCATGAAACACCGAGCCTGCCTGGAGATAGGATCTTTACAGGGACAATAATAAGACTGAGGCCCTAAGCTGATAGTACTGGTGTCCTTAGAAGATGAGAAAGAGCCACCAGAGGTGCATGTGCACAGAGAAAAGGTCATGTGAGGACATACTCAGAAGGCGGCTGTCTGCGGGCCAAGGAGAGAGACCTCAGGGGAAAATAACCCTACAGACTCTTCCGTCTTGGACTTCTAGGATCCAGAAAATAAAATGTGAGAAAAATAAATATCTGGGTTTGGTTTTGTTTTTTGAGATGGAGTGTGACTCTGTCGAGTGCAATGGCACGATCTCGGCTCCCTGCAACCTCCACCTCCTGGGTTCAAGCAATTCTCCTGCCTCAGCCTCCCGAGCAGCTGGGACTGCAGGTGCACACTGCCACACCCCGCTACTTCTTTTGTATTTAGTAGAGATGGGGTTTCACCATGTTGCCCAGGCTGATCTTGAACACCTGAACTCAAGCAAGCCACCCAACTTGGCCTCCCAAAATGCTAGGATTACAGGTGTGAGCCACCACGCCCAGCCCGCCATCTAGTATTTTGTATGGCAGCCTGAGGAGACTAATAAAGACATACCTATGTCATCTCAGGACTAAGAGTGAGACACAAGACAGCGGCTGTCAGCCCTCTTACAGCCCAGGCCTGGCACTGGTGCAGAATCGCTTCTGTCACAGTGATTCTGCAACGTTGGATCCCTCACAGGCCAGGCCAGATGCAAGAGTAGATTGCACTCTGGTTTCTTCTTTGTTTTGAGACAGCGTTTAGCTCTTGTTGCCCACGCTGGAGTACAATGGCACAATCTCAGCTCACGACAACCTCTGCCTTCCAGGTTCAAGTGATTCTCCTGCCTCAGCCTCCCAAGTAGCTGGGATTACAGGAACACACCACCACACCCAGCTAATTTTGCATTTTTAGTAGAGACAGGGTTTCTCCACGTTGGTCAGGCTGGTCTCGAACTCCCGACTTCAGGTGATCCGTTCACCTCGGCCTCCCAAAGGGCTGGGGTTACAGGCTTGAACCACTGTGCCCAGCCTTCCTCTTTGTTTTTCTAAGGTATCTCTCTCTTTCTTGACTATTTCGGCTTGATTCTCCTTAGAAGTAGCTGAGGAGAATGGCTCCGGGAATCCTAATGCTTTGTGCGGGGTACACACACACTTCTCTAGTCTGGTTCATGAGGTCCTTTAACTTTTGGCTGAGGGAAGATGCTGCAAAATGAAAGGGAAGAGATGAGATCCAGAGAGGGTTTGGTCCCAGCCACAATTCACAACCTATTCGGAGTGCCTTTGCAAAGAAGGGTGAAGGCCAAGTCAAAGTTTCAAAAGACACTGTGAAACTCAGGTTTGTGAAACTCATCTCAGAGATGAGATCCAAGATGGCTGATCGCTGACAGCTCGGGATTGTAGCTCCCGGTGAAAGCCCAGAGAACGAGAGGACGCCACACTTTCAGACGAATTTTCGTCACTCACGGACCAGAAGATTCCCAGTGGAGGGGCCCCACGGGTCGCCAGCGCGACTCTTGTGGCCGGCGCAGCAGTTTTGCCGGCGTCTCGGTGTGGCAGCTCTTCCTGTAGAGTGGACGGGCTTGGTTCCCCTACTGACCAATGCTTGGAGCTCCGGGAAGGCAGAGCCGCTTGTTACGGACTCAAGAAGGAAGCCAGACCAGAGATTCCCGGGCAGAGGAGCACCATCAGCCTTATCGCTGCTGTTTTAGCCGGCGCAGTGGGTTGCTCGGATTCCAGCACTGGGAATCAATAAACTGGGCGTCCACTCAG
>CM052651.1:196780-263350 GCA_028533165.1 Leontopithecus rosalia | reverse complement strand
TATCTCGGCTCACCGCAACCTCCGCCTCCTGGGTTCAGGCAATTCTCCTGCCTCAGCCTCCCAAGTAGCTGGGATTACAGGCACGCGCCACCTTGCCCAGCTAATTTTTTGTATCTTTAGTAGAGACGGGGTTTCACCATGTTGACCAGGATGGTCTCGATCTCATGACCTCGTGATCCACCCGCCTCGGCCTCCCAAACTGCTGGGATTACAGGCTTGAGCCACCGCGCCCGGCCAGCCCAGGAGTTCTTGACCAGCCTGGGCAACATAGTGAGACCAGGCTGGTCTCACTATTTTTATATAGTCTTATATATTTTTAAATATTTCTTTAAGAAATATTTTTTTCTTGCAAGATATACAGATATATTTTTTCTTTAAAAAAAATCAAGAAAAAGATAGGTGTAACTTTTAAAAAATAAAAATAGAAGGAAAGGGGCTGCTAGAGGTTGCTAAATGTAAATACTCCCTTCCCCCTACTCCCACCCTGTTGTACCCAATTCATCGAGTTTGTTCTACCTTTTTAAATGTCTTTTTCCCTTTTCTTGAGGTGGAGTCTCGCTTTGTCACCCAGGCTGGAGTGCAGTGACTCGATCTCAGCTCACTGCAACGTCTGCCTCCTGGGCTCAACTGATTCTCCAGCGTCAGCCTCCATAGTTGAGATTACAGGTGTGCACCACCACGCCCGGCTAGTTTTTATACTTTTGGTAGAGACAGGGTTTCACCATGTTGGTCAGGATGGTCTGAAACTCCCAGGCTTAAGCAATTTGCCCACCTCAGCCTCCCAAAGCGCTGGGATTACAGGCATAAATCACCACACCCTACCTGTTCTACCTTTCTTTACCCAGGTCACCTGTCTCCAGAGGGTCATAAAGAGTTGGTAAGATAAAAACAATCAATTCTGAACAACAAAGCCAAACTCTAGACTTGCATCCCCCAAATCAGAAGGCAACTGAAGGGCAGCTTTATCTACCTATCTGTATCTCTCATATTTCAGCGTGTGTTGCAATGCTTACTAGTCCTTTTTGGAGTAAATCAGAACTGACGTACTTATTCTCTAATTCTTTTTTTTGATACGGAGTTTTGCTGTTGTTACCCAGGCTGGAGTGCAATGGCACGATCTCGGCTGACGGCAACCTCCGCCTTCTGGGTTCCAGCAATTCTCCTGCCTCAGCCTCCCGAGTAGCTGGTACTACAGGCGCGCGCCATCATGCCCAGATAATTTTTGTATTTTTAGTAGAGACGGGTTTCACCTTGTTGACCAGGATGGTCTCGATCTCTTGACCTTGTGATCCACCCGCCTCGACCTCCCAAAGTGCTGGGATTATAGGCGTGAGCCACCGCGCCCGGCCTCTAATTCTTACAAATTTCAATGTCGACCCAATCTTACACTAAGACCAGACTGTGGTATGGCCTGGCCCAGGTACATTGCATCATTCTGGAAATGGGTTAGGCCTACTTGGGACTGAAATCTGAACGACTGGATACTCAGAGTACGGTTGAGAAGGCAGATGTGGGTTTGTGGCTGGCAAGTCCACTGAGGCCCTCAGACTTCCTGTCCCCTGCGGAAGAGAAAAGTGTAGACCTCTCTAAAGGGATGATGTGGACCGCTCCGCCTTCGGGGTAGCCATTCTTTATTCCGTTACTCTTTAAAAAAAATTAACATACCTTAAAAAAATAATAGGCCGGGCGCGGTGGCTCACGCCTATAATCCCAGCACTTTGGGAGGCCGAGGCGGGTGGATCACGAGGTCAAGAAATCGAGACCATCCTGGTCAACATGGTGAAACCCCGTCTCTACTAAAAATACAAAAAAATTTAGCTGGGCATGGTGGTGCGCGCCTGTAATCCCAGCTACTCGGGAGGCTGAGGCAGGAGAATTGCTTGAACCCAGGAGGCGGAGGTTGCGGTGAGCCGAGAACGTGCCATTGCACTCCAGCCTGGGTAACAAGAGCGAAACTCCGTCTCAAAAAAAAAAGAAAAAATGCTGGCGGTCTACGGGCTGGTAAGACAATGAGAACTGCGGGCCTCCAAGACCCTGGGTCGCTGCAGGATTCTCAGTCTACGCTTCAGAAAGGAGCAAGCAATTTGTAGTTGCTACTCGGCACAACAACCCTATGTGGTGGGCATTTTATTACTATTTTAATGGATAAACAACCCTACGGCACAAAAAGTAAAAGATGTAAGGAAATGTACTTCTTACTGCGGTACAACTGTCCCCATTTGACACGGGAGAAACTGAGGTAAATGAATGGTAAACCAACTTGCCTGAGTACAGGAGAGAAGTAGCAGAACTGGGCTTGTTATTGCAACACAGAAACGTTACCGTCTGATAACTAAACCTTTCGTTTTCTAAACGAAACTGCAGGTGCCTACAAATGGGGCTGTTTAATAAAAGGCCTCACGTCTCAGGTGGGCTCAGTCGGCAACCCTGATCCTCCAGACTCGGCGGGGGGAGGCCAGATGTCTCCGCTCCTCGGCACCTACACAAAACCAGCTTTTTTCTGCAGAGCTGGGACTCAGGCACCAAAAGGAAACCGAACAAAGACTCGGGGCCCGGCCCGGCAGTCGCGGAAGCCTGTAGGCCGGGAGCGCGTGGCCAGGAGACCTGGTGGGCGCCGCGCCCGGAGACAGCGCCGGCTCTCGGGCCCCGACCCCTAAGCTGGAGCTTCGGCGCGACCCGCCAGGGACCGCGGCGGAGCCTCCTCGGCCCTTCGGAGAGGAAAAGCCCAGGCCCCGAGGCCGCGCAATCTAGTCCGTCGCTGGGAGCGCGGGCCAAGCCCCGCCCGCCGAGCCGCCTCTTCCGCTCGCGCCGGGGTGGGGTCTGCGCGGCCGCCGGGACCCGCTCGGACGCGGCCACGTTGTCTTGCGCGCCTGCCGCGCCTGGCCCTGGGCTTCTGCCTCTCGGCGACCCGGCCCCGCCCCGGAGCGTGTTTGCGCCTTCATCGTGGGCCCCGGCGCGGGGAGCGGAGCGGCCACCTCGAGTGTTAGCGGCGCGGGCGCGTCTGGATCCGGGCCCGGGAGGCGCCGCCCTCCTCCCGCCCCGCGCCTCCCGGGAACGGCGACTGGAGAGCGCGGGAGAGTTGGGCGCGGCGCGGAGCTCGGCCGGGGCCCATGCCTGTGCGCCCCGCAGGCCCCGCCATGGCGTCCGCGAGCGTGGCCGAGTGCCTGCAGCAGGAGACCACCTGCCCCGTGTGCCTGCAGTACTTCTCCGAGCCCATGATGCTCGACTGCGGACACAACATCTGCGGCGCGTGCCTGGCGCGCTGCTGGGGCGCGGCGGAGACCAACGTGTCGTGCCCGCAGTGCCGGGAGACCTTCCCGCAGCGGCACCTGCGGCCCAACCGCCACCTGGCCAACGTCACCCAGCTGGTGAAGCAGCTGCGCTCCGAGCGGCCGGCGGGCCCGGGCGGGGAGATGGGCGCGTGCGAGAAGCACCGCGAGCCGCTGAAGCTGTACTGCGAGCAGGACCAGACGCCCATCTGCGTGGTGTGCGACCGCTCCCGCGAGCACCGCGGGCACAGCGTTCTGCCGCTCGAGGAGGCCGTGGAGGGCTTCAAGGTGAGCCGGCGGGGCGGGCGGCGGACAAAGGGAGGGGTAGAGCCCGGGGCGTCCCTTTTCCGCCCAGAAAATGGCTGAGCCGGACGTGGGGCTGGTTCGCAGCCGTCATTTCCTCCCCGTGCGCCCCGGAGCCTCCGCGCTCGGATCTGGAGGAAAACCTGTGGCTGGCGAAGAAGCCACAAGTCCCCCCACCCCCACTCTCCTCGCTTCGTTTGCCCCCGAGTTTCCTGCCTCGCGGGCGCGTTGTACACGGAGATCTTTTGACAGAATGAAAGAAGCGCATACAACCCGCGCACATCCGCAAGCTGGGGACACGCTCCGCTCCCACCGGCTCGCAGACAAAACGCGCTCAGACGTTAACTGACTCACGGCCATTCCTTAGTCTAGAAGCGTTTCTCTAGCACTTTCGTGCAGTCTGCCCTGCTCTAGAAGCTCACAGAAAATTGCAGCTCTTTGCTGCTTGAATAAGTCGTTTAACTACCTTGGGACCTAGGAGATAACACAGTCACGAGGAAGAATGTGGAATCATAGGACGCACAGAGCCCTCCTATAACCGGCACAGCTCAACAATAACGTGAAGACGAAGTGTTACAAATAAAGCACTTGTAAGGCGACCTTCAAGGAGTCCATGACACTATTTTTTGTATCTTGAGGGCTTCAGTAATGCATGCACAGTTATGTCTGTGTTTAAATGTGAGTACATTCATGCGTAATCACTTAACATTAATGGACTTTTCAGCTATATTATTTCACTCACTGGTGATACATCTTGAGCAGGTTGGGAAGATGGTGTTTGCCCATGTCACACCTGAGGAAAATAAGTCACCTTCGCAGTATGCCTTTGAGGAAACGCTCCAGTACCACACAACTCTCAGCCTCCTGCTCCAGTCACATTTCCGCTAAGTCATGCAATATCCGACCAGGGACAGGTAGATGACTCATTGTTTAAGATAGACACAAATAGTCCTGACGCAGTAGCTGAGTAGTTGAAGCGACAGGCCGCTTAGATAGACACAGAGTGCCAGAGGCGAGGCTGGATGGCCTCTGTGCCCTGGGTCTTAATCTTGTGGGTGGCACTGTGGCCTGAGGACAGGCACCAGCTAGGGACTTGGCATCAGGTGTGTGGACTCCATCTGAGATAAGAATGTCCATGCTGTTGGGTGAGGTGGCTCACGCCTGTAAACCCAACACTTTGGGAGGCCAAGGCAGACAGATCACAAGGTCGGGAATTTGAGACTTGCCTGACTGGCTTGGTGAAAACCATCTCTACTGAAAAGTACAGATATTAGCTGGGTGTGGTGGCACGTCCCTGTAGCCCCAGCTACTCGGGAGGCTGAGGCAGGAGAATCGCTTGAACCCTTGAGGTGGAGCTTGCAGTGAGCTGAGATTGTGCCATTGCACTCCAGCCTGGATGACAGAGTGAGACTTCATCTCGAAAAGATAAAGGATGACCACTCTGATGCTAAGGTCTACTTAATTTTGAACTGCCATCTGCTTTGCTTTTCTCAGGAGCAGATTCAGAACCAGCTGGACCATCTTAAAAGAGTGAAAGATTTAAAGAAGAGACGTCGGGCCCAGGGGGAACAGGCACGAGCCGAGCTCTTGGTAAGGGTTGTTGGAATTCACAGTCGCTTCTGCTGGTGCTCCCGTGTTCTGTAGAGCTGTTACTTCCCTTAAACTTCTCCAGCAAGTCATCCAGAACTTGCAGGTAGAGGTGGATCAACCGCACATGGCGGGTGGTGGGGGCGGGGTGGGGGGAATCACCCTGAGAATTGAGAGATTCCCTTTGGGGAAAGGATGGAGGAGCCTAGTTTGGAACCCCTGGAAACCAGACCTGTCAATAAAGCTTAACCTGCTAACGGCATAGACCACGGTTGATTCTTGGCAAAACTGAGATAGATAAAATTATTGGGTACAGTTAGCTTCCTTTGTTACCATTCTGCAGACATGCTCGTAGAGGGTTTGTGTAAGGCCCACTGTTGATTCTCTCTGGGTTCTTCTTGACAGTGCCTTGATTGTGGAGTTTTTACTCTGTTCTCTTCTTCCGGTCTCAAGGCCTTGACAAGTGGCTGATGTGTTAATTCATGATAGAGGTATTTAGGATTATTATTATTTTATTTATTTATTTATTTATTTTGAGACAGGGCCTCACACTGTCACCAGTGCAATGGCGAGGTTTCGGCTCACTGCAACCTCTGCCTCCCAGTTCAAGCAATTCTCCCACCTCAGCCTCCCAGGTAGCAGGGGCTACAGGCGTGCGCCAACACACCCAGCTAATTTTTGTATTTCTAGTAGAGATGGGATTTCACCATGTTGACCAGTCTGGTCTTGAACTCCTAACCTGAAGTGATCCACCTGCCTCAGCCTCCCAGAGTGGGTTTACAGGTGTGAGCCACTGCACCCAGCCGGGAATTTTGTCTGGAAAAGAAAAAACAAACAAAAAGTACAGAGACATTTGTAAAATGCATTTTTATATTATAACATTTTTAAATACCACCTAGGTGTTGCTTTTGTCATGTTTTATTTGTTTTTTGAACAACAAATAAAACATGACAAATCTCCATTGAGTAGAGGTATTTGTATCTGAAAAGTAAAGTCCCAGACTAGTAGAGTCTAGCATCCTTCTGTCATTCCAGACAGGGTGCAGTAAAGAACTTTTGGACAAGGAACTCATTCCCATGGAGTCCTGCGATCCCACCACTTGCTCTGCCCACACAGTGCACTGAGACTTCAGCTCTACTTGAAAATAGGTCTGATGGACAGAGAATCTTCTCAGTGAGCCTGAGTGGACCCAGGTCATTGTCCACATGATGGTATCCTCTGTGGGAGGATTATCAAAAGGGAGAAAAGCCCTTTTCTGAGCATCTGGGCACCTGGACATGCTTCTGGGCTCGGTTGCAAAGATGGAGTCATACAGCCCCTCGACCTCAGTTGCTCATCTGTGAAATGAGTAATTTGGACTAGATTCATAAGGCTAGTGCTGCGTTTCTGTCCTCTGCAATGGTGTGTGGGTATTTTTTTTGGCTGTCTTCAGAAGACTCGAGCGATTGGAGATGTTGGGGCAGGCACACTGTCTTACAGTGCAAGAAACAGTCCCATGCCAGGCAGGATTGTCCTGCCAAGGTGCCAGTAGCACCCACTTTCAGAAACACTGAATTAGTTGATATTTAAGGATTGTTTCAGCCTTTTTTGTTTCTAAGATTATTTTATATAGTTTTTTTTTTGATGAATAACTTCTTTATTCTGGAAAAGCAAATGAAAGTCGTATTCATATAAACACCGACATTACAAAGTACAGGGAAAAGGGGAAAGGAGAAGGAAACAAAACCCTTTACAAATCCTGCTAATGCTGTCTTACTCAAAAAGACCATAATGCTTTGTCCCATATTCAGTCACTCATATAATAAAACGCAAATAAAATCTTCTCTGGAAGATACAGTGCTCCTTTTTGAGATGGCAGGGAAAAGGGACCGGAAGCTGGGGTGGGAGGCTTTATTCTTTTGGCATTATAGATATTACAGATTTTAGCATTATAGATATAGATAGTCATTATAGATATTGCTGCACTGTTAATAAAAAACATATGCTTCTCTGTAAAGCATTTAAAAAAAAAAATCCACGGATGAGATGGCTGAGTTCTCAGCTCAAGTATCTCCAAATACATGTTGTCCACTCTCTGACCTTTCCGTGCGTTATTTCTTGGTTGGTTTCCGGATCAATGCCGTTCTACGTTTGTGAGCTTCCATGGTACAGGCTTGTTTGTAGGGTCAGATTTCTTCAGAGCCAAATCCTGGGATCCACGTGTTCCACTGGTGCTCTAAATGTAGCTGGGCATCTTTCACCTCCAGAGCGCTGGACTTGCGATGCCATGCAAGCTCACAGGCTGCTGTCACCACACTCTCGATAAAATCATCAGCAATCTCGAGCAGCATCTCCTCCACATCTTCATCCAGCTGCTCATTAGGATCCACTTCTCTTACTGAGTCCTGCAGTTTCTTCTTGGTCAACACCTGATTGTTTTCAGGGCTAAGAGGACCTCCTGCCCCAGGAGTGCCTGGTATCTTTACCACTGTAGTACTGTTGGCCATGGACCCTTGTGGAGGGGTGCTGGCTGGTTCCGGTTTTATGGATGAGAAATTGGAGAGGTTGATTAGGGCTGAGGGGCCAAACTGGTTCATAATCTGCCGAGCTTTGGACTTCAGCTCATAGAGCTTGTCGAGATCCTGTTTCTTTCTGGAGCTGTGAGGACCAAGGCCAATTAAAGGCAGCAGTGTCTGTCTCCCCATGATATGCAGAGACTGCCCCAATGTAGTGTTCGTCTCAGCAGCCGGTCCGACTGCGCGGCCTATTTTGTATAGTTCATGTCTTTGAAAGAATCACCCAGCTCACATGAAGTATGACGTTTGAAAAGGATTTATAAACAGACTTGTGCATAGTGCGCGTCTAATACGGGTGACTAGAGGGATGGTCAGTGGGGGAAGGCTCTTGGGAGAAGCTGGGTTTAGAACAGACATTGCCAGCTTTTCTAAAAAGGGTCAGGTAGTGAATGTTTCTAGCTTTGTAGACTATATGGCCTCCCCTGCAGCTGATTAGCTCTGTTGTAGCTCAGCTCAGAAGCCACCATTGTCAGTACATAAATGCAGGGCGTGTCTGTGTCCAGCACAACTTCACTTGATTTCCGTGGAGCTTGTTGCTGGCTCCTTGTTTAGAACAAAACTTTTTTTTTTTTTTTGAGGCGGAGTTTCGCTCTTGTTACCCAGGCTGGAGTGCAATGGCGCGATCTTGGCTCACCACAACCTCCGCCTCCTGGGTTCAGGCAATTCTCCTGCCTCAGCCTCCCAAGTACCTGGGATTACAGGCGCACGCCACCATACCCAGATAATTTTTTGTATCTTTAGTAGAGTCGGGGTTTCACCTTGTTGACCAGGATGGTCTCGATTTCTTGACCTCGTGATCCACCCGCCTCGGCCTCCCAAAGTGCTGGGATTACAGGCTTGAGCCACCACGCCCGGCCTAGAACAAAACTTTTTAAGAGGCCTGATGGCGGTGGGGGCGGCTGAAGAAAGAAAGACAGTAAGTTATGGCAAACAAATGAGCACCAAGAGGAAACCATGGGGAGGCCACCTCTCTCCCACCCAAAGCGAGAGACAGCGTTTGGTGAACACCCGTGAAAGACAGGTAGAGGGTATGGATTATATATGAAGGGAAATAGGGCAAGGAAGCTGCACTTGGTTGTTCCGTCCTCCGTAGGGCACGTATCTGACCCTGTTTCTTTCTCGTGTGACAATATTTCATGCCTCCCAGTTGCAATAGAGGCTGCCAGGCAAGGTGTGACAAAGTCTCAGTTTTTCTGATCTTTTCCCTCAACACTTGTGTGCTCCATCCAGAGAGCACTATTTGCTTTCTTGCCCCATGATTTTGCCTGTGCCATTTCTTCTGCCTGGAAAGGCTTCCTGCTTGTTGCCCATGTCGTGGACTCTCGTTCATCCCATAAACACTGAAACTGCTTCCATGAAGATGGTACCAGTTTCTTTCATTGCAGGCTGTCACCGTATCTTTAATTACCTTACCATGACTACACGTATCACGTGAACCTGACTCACTTCTCTGAGTTACATGAGAATAGGGATTTTGTCTTAATACTCACTGGGTAACTCAGTTCCTGGCCATTATACATCCAGCCAGTAAAGACTGGCAAGAATGAGTTAGCACTGTGCTTGTTTCAGTCTTTCTAAGGTTTAATTCAGGTACACTGTGCTTGTTTCATCCGTGATGAGATCTTGAGGTCGGTGGCCAGGGGAGAAATGTGAAGGCCCCAGAAATGAGATATTTTTCTCTTTACTGCCTTTTCCTGTGGTCTGCACAGAGCCTAACCCAGATGGAAAGGGAGAAGATTGTTTGGGAGTTTGAGCAGCTGTATCACTCCTTAAAGGAGCACGAGTATCGCCTCCTGGCCCGCCTTGAGGAGCTGGACTTGGCCATCTACAATAGCATCAATGGTGCCATCACCCAGTTCTCCTGCAACATTTCCCACCTCAGTGGCCTGATCGCTCAGCTGGAAGAGAAGCAGCAGCAGCCCACCAGGGAGCTCCTGCAGGTAAGGCTTACTGAGCTCTGCCAGAGCAGCATCCACTGAAAGTAGACTCCCTTCTTCCTTTGCCAAGTAGTATCCAGGGTCCCCTGTCTTCCTGTTAGCTCTCAGGAATAGCAAGAGTTTGCCACACTCTGCATTGTGCACCCTGGAAGGAAACTATGTAAACTAGAAGTTCTGGTTGGCACAACTTGGATTAGTCAATTGCGTTGTCTCCTGAGAATGGCAAAAAGACCTGGTGCTTGGGCCTGCTTAGCACTGACAAGTGGTCTAATCACAGGCAAGGCTCTCCACCTTTTTGGGCCTCAGTGACCTCATGTGTTAACAATGAGGGGCTTAGAGCACATGTCATTCAAACACTGTCTTCACTCTAGTATCTTGTAGTTTTAACATATGACTATGGCCACAAAACAGTGAGCACCTGAGCAGGAGTGTTTAGGTTCGCTGAGGGGTCCTGTGGTCTAACCCTGGAGAGCTGGTGATGAAGCTGCACAGACCTACCCCAGCAAAGCCACAGGGAACGAGCTAATGCTTGTCTGTCGTTAGCTCATTCTGTGCATATTATTTGCTCTGTATCAGGCACCATTCTAGGCCCTGGGATTAAGAGTCGAATAAACTTTCCTGAATTATATTTTAGTGTGGCGGTCAGACAGTTTTTATAAGTATTGATAAAAGCTATTAAAAATTTATGATGGCGAGGTGCGCTCAGAGCAGGGGGCCTGAAGAATGGCTCCTCTGTTTATAACACACCCAACAGGAATCCGGAGTCATTGTGATGAGAGGCATGAAGCTTGTGGCCTCCCTACAAACAAATGCTCTACATGTGAAAAATACTTAAAAAAAAAAAAATAGGCCGGGCGCAGTGGCCCATGCCTATAATCCCAGCACTTTGGGAGGCTGAGGCGGGTGGATCACCAGGTCAAGAGATCGAGACCATCCTGGTTAACAAGGTGAAACCCCGTCTCTACTAAAAATACAAAAATTAGCTGGGCATGGTGGTGTGCACTTGTAATTCCAGCTACTCAGGAGGCTGAGGCAGGAGAATTGCCTGAACCAAGGAGGCGGAGATTGTGGTGAGCCGAGATCGCGCCATTGCACTCCAGCCTGGGTAACAAGAGCGAAACTCTGTCTCAAAAAATAATAAAATAAAATAAAAATTGATGATGGCATAAGGCAAGGGCCAGCAGATTATGGTCCGTCACCTGTGTTTGTATGTCCTGGGCGATAAGTGTGGTTTTTACATCTTTAAATGGGAAAAATCAGAGAAATGTATTTCTTTTTTTTCTTCTTTTTCTTTTCTTCTTTTTTTTTTTTCCTTTTTTGAGATGAAGTCTCACTCTGTCTCCCAGGAGGGAGCACAGTGACATGATCTCAGCTCACTGCAACCTCTACCTCCTGGGCTCAAGCCATTCTCCTGCCTCAGCCTCCGGGTAGCTGGGATTACAGGTGCCATTCACCACACCTGGCTAATTTTCATATTTTTATTATAGATGGGGTTTCACCATGTTACCCAGGCTGGTCTTGAACTCTTGACCTCAAGTGATCCACCCGCCTCGGCCTCCCAATGTGCTGGGATTACAGGCGTGAGCCGCTGCACCAGCCAAATGTGTTTTATTATATGTGAAATTATATTAAATTTAAATTTAGTGCCCATAAATTTTTATTGGAACTTAGCCGTGTTCATTTGTTTGTTACGTATTATCTGTCATTGCTTTTCTGCTACACCAGCAGCGTTGAGTTGTAGCAGAGATTATATGGCCCACAAAGTCTAAAATATTTACTGCTTGGCCTTTAAGAAAGATTGCCGACCAGGCGCAGTGGCTCACGCCTATGATCCCAGCACTTTGGGAGGCCGAGGTGGGTGGATCACGAGGTCAAGAGATGGAGACCATCCTGGTCAATGTGGTGAAACCCTGTCTCTACTAAAAATACAAAAAATTAGCTGGGCACGGTGGCGCGTGCCTGTAATCCCAGCTACCCAGGAGGCTGAGGCAGGAGAATTGCCTGAACCCAGGAGGCGGAGGTTGCGGTGAGCCGAGATCGCGCCATTGCACTCCAGCCTGGGTAACAAGAGCGAAACTCCGTCTCAAAAAAAAAAAAAAAGATTGCCAACCCTTGGTTTAGAATAATAAAAGACGGCTGGAACTGTAATGAACATCAGTATGTGACAGGGAGAAATGGAAGAATTTGCAAAGAGGACACTTGGTCAGGGAGGTAAAATGTGACCAGGCCTGTTTCAGGAAGGGGGGAGTGGACACCATAGTAATGCAATTGAGGTGAAATTGCATTGCTGTGAATTGCGAAGCTTAATCAAATTTGGTTTAATAGCATGACCATTATTATGTAGACCTTAGGTAGAACTGCCACAAGGGAATAACTGGGGCAGGAGCCGTATTAGAGGGAGCTGAGCAAGGACCAGAGGTCCTGCTACTAGAGGTCCCTGCTAACAGGGACCATCTACTGCACAAGTAGATGACTGCTTGAGAAGGGGCTGTAATAAAATACCTAGAGATGAGGCAGGATGATGGAGTTTTATCTGGAGCAGGAAAGGAGTGTATGTTGTAAGGTTTCCAAGTGAGAGAGAGGGAACACTGAAGTCGCCAGAAAAGATACACTGATGAACAGTGCATGGTTCCTGAGAAGGCAGGTTTAAATGAGAACCAGTCTGTTAGTTTCAGAGGGTCTTCTGTTACATGGGAAGAAGTTATTGTTGCAGAGTATGGGAAAGTCACTTGGCCTGCAAGAACCAGGAGGAGTGTTTGGTCAGTGAACATCTATTTATAGTGTAACCGTTCTGCCCTGTTGTGTAACTTTCTTATCAGCTTTGCTTTCTTAAATCTTGACTGCTGTGGCACAGGCAGTGAGAAAGCAGATAGCCTCATCCAGGATTGGGTTTTGCAAGATGGATTTGAGGGGGTTTTTTTTTTTGAGACGGAGTTTCACTCTTGTTACCCAGGCTGGAGTGCAATGGCACGATCTCGGATCATGGCAGCCTCCGCCTCCTGGGTTCAAGCAATTCTCCTGCCTCAGCCTCCCGAGTAGCCGGGACTACAGGTGTGTGCCACCATGCCCAGCTAATTTTTGTATTTTTAGGAGAGACAGGGTTTCACCATGTTGACCAGGATGGTCTCGATCTCTTGACCTCGTGATCCACCTGACTCAGCCTCCCAAAGTGCTGGGATTACAGGCGTGAACCACTGTGCCCAGTCGAGGGTTTTTTTCTTAGTTTTTATTGTTGCTGTTTGAGACAGGGTCTCGCTCTGAAACCCAGGTTGGGTGCAGTGACATGATCATGGCTCACTGCAGACTCAACCTCCCAGGCTTATGATCCTCCCACCTCAGCCTCCCAAGTAGCTGGCACTACAGGTATCCACCACCATGCCTGGCTAATTTTTGTAGCTAGGTAGTTTTGCCATGTTGCCTAGGCTGGTCTTAAACTCCTGGGCTCAAGCAGTCCACCCGCCTCAGCCTCCCAAAATGCTGGGATTACAGGCGTCAGCCACCACATCCAGGCTTCTTCATTTTTTTTATTGTAAAATATATGTAACCTAAATTTCACCGTTTTACAGTGTAAAATCTGGCACAAAAGTAGCATTTAGTAAAGTTGTACAGTTATCAACCGTCTGGATCCAAAATGCTTTCACCGCCCGAAAGGAAACCCCACGCTGTTAATCACTCCTCATTTCCTTCTACCCCAGCTCCTGGCTCTGGATTCGTCTGCCCTACATAGTAGAGATGATTGAAATCATGCAATACGTGGCCTTTTCCTTTCACTTCACATACTTCTTTAAAGGTTCATTCATACCCTAATAGGTTTCAGTGTTTAATTTCTTGTCATGGCTGAGTAATAGTCCCTTTACAGATACATACTATGTTTTGTTTATTCATCAGTCGATGGGCGTTTTGGTTGTTCGCACCTTTTGGCTATTATGAACAGTGCTGCTGTGAACGTTAAAAGTAGAAAACAGTGTGTGTGTGTGTTACACACACACTGTAACAGTGTGTTACACAAATGTGTGTGTTACCCTCGTGCAGGCGCCATTAGTCTTTTCTGCACGGTTCCTATTTGAGGATATCTGCTGTTGAAGCAAGCATTGTAATTAAGGCTGGGCCGGGCGCGCGGTGGCTCAAGCCTGTAATCCCAGCAGTTTGGGAGGCCGAGGCGGGTGGATCACGAGGTCAAGAGATCGAGACCATCCTGGTCAACGTGGTGAAACCCCGTCTCTACTAAACATACAAAAAATTAGCTGGGCATGGTGGCGCGTGCCTGTAATCCCAGCTACTCGGGAGGCTGAGGCAGGAGAATTGCCTGAACCCAGGAGGCGGAGGTTGCGGTGAGCCGAGATCGCGCCATTGCACTCCAGCCTGGGTAACAACAGCGAAACTCCGTCTCAAAAAAAAAAAAAAGCATTGTAATTAAGGCTTTAAAACTTTTGTGTTTCTTTTTGTTTGTTTGTTTTGTTTTTGTTTTTTTTGAGACAAGGCCTCATTCTGTTGCCCAGGCAGAGTTGTGCAGTGGCACGATCTTGGCTCACTGCATCTTCCGCCTCCCAAGTTCAAGTGATTCTCCTGCCTCAGTCTCCCGGGTAGCTGGGATTACAGGCACACGCCACCACGGCTAATTTTTATGTTAGTAGAGATTCAGTTTCGCCATGTTGGCCAGGCTGGTCACAAACTCCTGACCTCAGGTGATCCACCTGCCTCAACCTCTGAAAATGCTGATATTATAGGGTGAGCCACCATGCCAGGCTAAAGCTTTTTTCTTTTTTTTTTTTTAATATTTTTTAAACAAATAGCATGAAACTGAAGGTGAATGATAAGGAAGGTGGAGAAAGAAAGACAAGTCATGTACTCGGTAAGGGAAGAGGGTCTCCATGAGCACTTCAAAAAGTGCTTATGTTGGAAGTCTGGAAAAGCAAGGTAAATACTATGGGGCAATACTGGGGGCACTCCATTGAGGTCAGAAACAGCCAAGATGCCCAGTATCATTTATCTCTATTTAACACTGCATCACAGGTTGTAACCAGTTCAGTTAGATAAAAGAATTACAGGCTTAAAAATTGGGAAAGGAACCAAATGGAAATAAAGCTATTTGAAGCAGAAAAAAAATTTTTTTTTGGAAAGAAGTTAATGTACAGAAATTAGCAGCCTTCATAGGCCAGATAACAGCCATTAGAGGACAAGAGAATACACAGTTTCCACTTGCAAAAAAACCAAAAGTGATAAACTACCTGGGAATAAATCTATAAGAAATGTACAAAAATCTGTGTGGGGAAAATTACAAAACATTCAGACATTCCTGAAAGACACAAAATAAACTTGACAAATAGCTGTCACTTATTCTTTGATAAGACATCGTGAAAGCAAGTTGTCCTTCAGATTCATAAAAGCGGTTTCTTTCTTTTTTTCCTGTTACATGGATATGTTGTACGGTGAAGTCTGGGTTTTCAGTGTAACCATCACCCATGTAGTGTTTTCAGTAGTTTCTCAGCCCTTATCCCCCTTCCCACCCCAAAAATTTCAATAAAAATACCAACAAGCTTTTTTTCTGCATCTAGACAAATTGATAGTCCACTTCACTTAGAAAAAATAAGCACATAATAATAGCTGGGATAGGCTGGGCATGGTGGCTAACGCCTGTAATCCCAGCATTTTGGGAGGCCGAGGCAGGTGGATCTCCTGAGGTCAGGAGTTTGAGACCAGCCTGGCCAACGTGGCAGAACCTCATCTCTACTAAAAATACAAAAATTTAAATTAAAATAAATAAATAAAAAATTCAAAAATTAGCCAGATGTGGTGGCACGTGCCTGTAGTCCCAGCTACTTAGGAGGCTGAGGCAGGACAATCACTGGAACCCAGGAGGCAGAGGTTGCAGTGAGCCGAGATCACACCATTGCACTCCAGCCTGGGTGACAGAACAAGACTCAGTCTCAAAAAAAAGAAACAAAGCTGGGATAGATCACTTGAGCCCAAGAGGTTGAGCCTGCAATGAGCTATGATTGCAGCACTGCACTCCAGCCTGGGCAACGGAGCAAGACTTTTGTTTTTATTTTTGTTGCTTTGTTTTTTCCTTGAGACGGAGTTTCACTCTTGTTGCCCAGGCTGGAGTGCAACGGCCATATCTCGGCTCACTGCAACCTCCACCTCCCAGGTTCAAGCGATTCTCTTGCCTCAGCCTCCTGAGTAGCTGGGATTACAGGCATGTGCCACCAAGCCTGGCTAATGTTGTATTTTTAGTAGAGAGGGGTTTTCTGCATGTTGATCAGGCTGGTCTCAAACTCCTGACCTCAGGTCATCTGCCCGCTAGTCTTGGTTTCCCAAAGTGCTGGGATTACAGACGTGAGCCACTGCGCCCAGCCTAACTTTTTTTTTTTTTTTAAATAAAATAGCTTGGCACACTGAGCTCTGAGGGAGAACTGGGCCTACTAGATTATTATGCCATATTTTAAAGCCCGCATAATTAAGGCAGTTGGTATTAGTACAAGAAGAAAAGCACACACACGTTGCAACCAGTCAAAAGATGGTATTAAATTGAAAGAAACTATTTGCCACAAATATCGTAAATACAAATGATACTTCTAACATACAAAGACCTTTTAAAAATTGAGAAAGAAAAGACCCACATTCTAGAGAAAAATGGATCAAAGAAAGAGCCAAGTTGCAAAAGACATAAGTTGGTCTGTGAACAGGTGAAAAAATGCTCAGCTGTTCTTACAATAAGAGAAATGCAAACTAAAACCACACTAAGATACCATTTCTTACCCTTTAGAATAGCAAAAATGTTAAACTGAATACACTGTTGATGAAGTGAGGGAGGGACACTCATACAAGTGGGCTGGTGGGGAATGCAAAATCCTAGGACCCTTTTGGAGGAGAATTTTGCAGTGTATAACAAAACTGTGTGTGTGTGTGTGTGTGTGTACACGTACATATGTACGTACACACACAGACGGAATTAACAGAACTTTTCTAGGAAGGGCGGGGGGAGGAGAGATGAGGGGAGATTGATTAATGGGCTCAAATACACAGCTTGATAGAAGAAATAAGACCTAGTGTTTGATAGGTCAGCAGGGTGGCTGTAAATTTACAAATCTATTTTATATTTCAAAATGACTAGAGGAGAATAATTGCAGTGCTCCTTGCATAAAGAAAAGTCAAATACTTAAGATGTGATGGAAACCCCGGTTATGCTGATTTCTTTACAAATTATGAGTGTGTTAAATTATCACATGTACTCCCAAAATATGTATGTCTGCTGTGTATCAATAAAAATTTTAAAGATCTAAGAATTTACTTTGAAGACATAACTAAGCATGAAAATGTTTGAAAATGCATATGTACAAGATTACTTGCTGCAACGTTTTGTAATTGCAAAATATTGGAAATAATCTAACTTTGAAACCTATGAGATTGTTTCAGTTAATGATGCATATATACATGATGGAGTATCCTGCAAGTTTTAGAAAGGAAAAGAGTGATACCTGCAGACTGATATGGAGTGTTTTCCAGTACGTATTGCTATCTGGAAAATAAAAATGTAAAACAGAGAGCATTCTACTTTCTGTATATGAAAGAAGTGAGAAGCCAGGCACGGTGGCTCACGCCTATAATCCCAGCACTTTGGGAGGCCAAGGTGGATGGATCACCTGAGGTCAGGTGTTCGAGACCAGCCTGGCCAAGATGGTGAAACCCCGTCTCTACTAAAAATACAAAAATTAGCCGGGCATGGTGGTGTGCGCCTGTAATCCCAGCTACTTCGGAGGCTGAGGCAGGAGAATCTCTTGAACCCCGGAGGCAGAGGTTGCAGTGAGATGAGATTGCATCACTGTACTCCAGCCTGGACAACAGAGTGAGACTCCGCCTCAAATTAAAAGAAAAAGAAGGGAGAATTAGAAAATACAGGCATCTGCTTATTTTTTACAATGGAGACAGCATAAACTGTGAAAAAATGGGGGTGGAGAGAATGAGATGGGATGGGATAGAGGAGGGAGTGACAAGGACACTAGCCGAGTCTAAGACATTTGGGGGCACTGAAATAAGAACAGCAATGGATTATAACTCATTGAATAAAATAATCTGAGTTCATGCTAGTAATAAAAAAGCAAAATTCTTCTGTTAGAATGTCAACTAAATAAGAATTTTGAAGTTAGAAAAATGACCACTTGGCAGTTATCTTGGTAACAATTAACTCACCCAAAAATCAGCAATGCATGCTACATCTAAGGGGGGAGGTTTGATGAGGACTGGAAGTACCACAGATTACTTCCTGGTCACAAAAGATAAAATAGTGACTGTACAGTGATTAAAATTAGCATTACCAGTAAGGGCCGAGCAAATACCGTGTACCTTTAGAAAGACACAACATATACTAGTCAAAGATGGTACAAGCCGGATTTAATCATGAGGCAGGTATCTGACAAACTTAAAGGGAGGGACATTCTATACAGTAATGGGCTTGTATTAAACAGTGCAGTGTCATGCAGACAAAGCAGTGCTGAGGAACTGGTCCAGTCAGTTAAAGCCACGTGTCATGTCAAGCGTGATGGCGTGTGCCTCTGGTTCTAGATGCTTGGTGGCAGAATTGCGTGAGACCAGCCTGGACAACATAGTGAGACCTCACCTTTACAAAAAAAATTTAAAAATAGCTGGGTGTTGAGATATGCTTCTGTAGTCCTAGCTAATCGAGAGGCCGAGGCGGAGGATCACGTGAGCCCAGGAGGTCGAGGCTGCAGTGAACTGTGATCATGTCACTGTACTCCAGCCTGGGCAACAGAGCAGAGCTCATCGCTATAGAAATATATAAAATAAAAATATTATAAATTAATATATATAATAAAATTATATTCTTGTTTTTATGTTTGAGTTAGTAAAATGACAATAATTAAAAATAAAAAAAGTACACATTATAACTAAATGAAATGAATGATCCTGGTTTACCCAAGGGCGTAGGGTGGGACAGCTGTAATCAACATTATTGAGGTGGGGTGTGGTGGCTCACTCCTGTAATGCCAGCACTTTGGGAGGCTAAGGTGGGTGGATCTTGAGGTCAGGAGTTCAAGATCAGCCTGGCTAACATGGTGAAACCCCATCTCTATACTAAAAATACAAAAATTAGTTGGGTGTGGTGGTGTGCACATGTATTCCCAGCTCCTCGGGGCTAAGGCAGGAGAATCACTTGAACCCGGGAAGGCAGAGGTTACAGTGAGCTGAGATCACACCATCGCACTCCAGCCTGGTGACACAGAGCAAACTTTGCCTCAAAAAAAATAAGAGTATGCAGGAGTTCTTCTCTGTAACAGCTTTTCTGTGTATTTGACCTTATTTCATAATGAAAAGAAAGCAAGCTGGACAGGTAGGCAAGTTGAGGTCCAAGAGAAGGGTGCTTGAGTTAGTAAATTTAAATCCTGAGGTCCTTGACCAGTGGCTGCTGGGTACAGAAGGAGGGTGTGGGAAATGCTGACATAGCAAATAGCGCACAGCTCGTCTTCCTTGGCCTGCTTTTCAGCTCCTCAGGACTGAGTTATGCTCCAGTGATCCTTGCCTCCTTCCCTTGATCTCTCCCAGGAGAGCCTGCCTGAAGCTGGGTTTTCAACAAACATCTGTGAAATGACTTCTCATGGTTCTGTTTTTCCTTTTTCTTACAGGACATCGGGGACACATTGAGCAGGTATGGCTTTCTTTTTCCCTAGTGTTAAAAATCAAATATGAGGGGCCGGGCACGGTGGCTCAAGCCTGTAATCCCAGCACTTTGGGAGGCCAAGGCGGGTGGATCACAAGGTCAAGAGATTGAGACCATCCTGGTCAACATGGTGAAACCCCATCTCTACTAAAAAATACAAAAAAATGAGCTGGGCATGGTGGTGTGTGCCTGTAATCCTAGCTACTCAGGAGGCTGAGGCAGGAGAATTGCCTGAACCCAGGGGGCGGAGGTTGCGGTGAGCCGAGATTGCGCCATTGCACTCCAGCCTGGGTAACAAGAGCGAAACTCTGTCTCAAAAAAAAAAAAAAAAAAATTCAAATATGAGAAGACTGTCTCCTTCACATTTGTGAATCCTGAAAGGAGCCCTGAGCCTGAGAATGGACATCTTATCAAATTGATGTATCCCTGAAAAGAGTCACTAGTATACAAAGAATTACATGAACCACAGCTCTTCTAAGTAAAATTCGGCGGGGGGGGCGGGTTCACATGGGCAGCTGCTGGTGGATTAGGGGTATGAGGACACTTCCATGGAGAGAGTGTGGCCTTACCAGGACCTGGGCTGAGTTTAAGGGTAGTTTATGATTGTTGCTTCCTACACGTTTCACAGTCTTTCCCCCCTTCATTGTCTCTTTTTTTTTTTTCTATAATGGGGGAAATAAGGCCTAAGAAAGGTGTGACTGACCTAGATTTACATAATTACTGATGAGCCACCTGAATTCTGGCTCTTACTCTTGCTGTTCTCTGTTCCATCAAAAAGAAAGTGAGGAAGAGCTCCCTGGCAGCTGGACATGACCAGACAGGGAGAACATGAAGGGGGCAGCAAGCCAGGGCAGAGTTGTATTTGCAGGAAGGATGACTAGGCGAGTAGGATGGGCCTTGGGAAGCTTATGTCTGGTTCGGGAGTACCTTCCAGGTGGAGACTGACTTTGAGGGAGCTGTACTTTGAAGGTGATTAAGACCCTGAATGGTGAAACCCCCTAAAGCAAAATACAGCTTGACTATGTGGGAGCATTTAAAGACATGGGGCAGGGCCTTATAGATGGGGCTGGGAGGCCTGTGTTGATAGAATCACGTTGATGGAATTGAGGTTCCTGAGAGACCCTGAGGTGGAGAGGTGGAGTTCATACTAGTCCTAGCCACATGACCCAAGCAAACACTCCTGTTACCTGCTACTTCATGATGCCAGTTTAGCTCCGACCTAACATACACAGTTAGCTCCATCGGACCATAGCAATTTGTGACATTAAAGATTGAATTTGGCTGTATAAGATAGAAAACCCAAAATGTTAATTGGCTTAAGGCTTAAACATGATAAAATTTTTTCTTACCATAAAAGAAGTGTGCAGGCTGGGCGTGGTGGCTCACACCTGTAATCCCAGCATTTTGGGAGGCAGAGGCAGGTAGATCACCTGAGGTCAGGAGTTCGAGACCAGCCTGGCAATTAATGATGAACCACCTTCTCTACTAAAAATACAAAACTTAGCCAGGCATGGTGGCACATGCCTGTAATCCCAGTACTGGGGAGGCTGAGGCAGGAGAATTGCTTGAACTTGGGTGGCGGAGGTTGCAATGAGGTGAGATTGTGCTACTGCACTCCAGCCTGGGCGACAGAGCCAGACTCCATCTCAGAGAGAAATGTGCAGGTAGGTAGCTTGTGACTAGTATGGAAACTGCAGCGATCCTCAGAGACTCAGCTTTCTTCCCATTCACTGTTCTACCATCCCTAAGGTGTGGTGCTCCTAGAGTCCACAGTAACTGGTAGAAAGCCTTCCAAGAGGAATGAGATAAGTCACATGACATTACTTTTATTTCGTCATTTGTTCTTTTTTTTTTTTTTTTTTTTTTTTCATTTTTCTTTTTTGTAGAGGCAAGGTCTCATCATGTTGCCCAGGCTGGTCTTGAACTCCTAGCCTCAAAGCAATTCTCCCACCTCAGCCTCCCAAAGTGTTGGGACTGCAGGCATAAGCCACTGTTCCTGGTCATGTTACTTTTTTAAGCAGACTTCTCAAAACACCATGAGATACATCTTACCTCTCATAGGCTGGAACTCAGTCACAAAGTCACATGTAGCTATGAGCGACTGGGCAGCTGTGAGCCATTAAAGTGGAAGGTGGCAGAAGGGGTATTGGGTAGCCAACTGGCAGTCTTTGCCATAGACAGCCTTGCAGGGCGAGCGAATTGGGTATTGTCCCCCACAGTGCCTTTCTGTCTGAACATGCCATTCTCTCCGTATTTGGGAACCTGAGAATTTGGGGTAATTGCCTACCATAAATATCAAAGATTAGTGCTTTCCGACAAAGTCAGCCTCATATGTAATTCAGTGCATCGTTTTGGGTACAGAATATTTGGAAAGCTGTGAGCTAGATACCTACTTTGGGGGATACAAGAATGAGTACAGGTCAGGCGCAGTGGCTCACGCCTATAGTTCCAGCACTTTGGGAGGCTGAGGCGGGTGGATCATGAGGTCAAGAGATCAAGACCATACTGGGTAACAAGGTGAAACCCCGTCTCTACTAAAAATACAAAAATTAGCTGGGCATGGTGGCGCACGCCTGTAGTCCCAGCCACTCGGGAGGCTGAGGCAGGAGAATTGCTTGAACCCAGAAGGCAGAGGTTGCACTGAGCCGAGATTGTGCCATTGCACTCCAGTTGGGGGAACAACAGTGAAACTCCATCTTTAAAAAAAAAAAAAAAAGAATGAGTACAAAAATACTGTCCATCTGCCGGGCACGGTGGCTCAAGACTGTAATCCCAGCACTTTGGGTGGCCGAGGCGGGTGGATCACGAGGTCAAGAGATCGAGACCATCCTGGTCGAAATGGTGAAACCCCGTCTCTACTAAAAATACAAAAATTAGCTGGGCATGGTGGTGCGCGCCTGTAGTCCTAGCTACTCGGGAGGCTGAGGCAGGAGAATTGCCTGAACCCAGGAGGTGGAGGTTGCGGTGAGCCGAGATTGTGCCATTGCACTCCAGCCTGGGTAACGAGTGAAACTCCGTCTCAAAAAAAAAAAAAAAACGAAAGACTGTCCATGTGTCCTGGACAGTTTAGCTTAGGCAGTCCTGGTTCTTGGAAGGTCATGGAATTGAGGAAAATAATTTATTTACTCATGTTTTTTCAATTTAGGGCTGAAAGAATCAGGATTCCTGAACCTTGGATCACGCCTCCAGATTTGCAAGAGAAAATCCACATTTTTGCCCAAAAATGTCTCTTCTTGACGGAAGGGCTAAAGCAGTTCACAGGTAATGTGCGGGGAGATGTGAGGGAGACAGATTTATACTCAATGTCTGCATATTCCCTGATGAAAAGATATATTTTCCAGCCAGATAGCGGGATGCAAACTGAATATTTTCTTGTTTCCTTTTCCTAGAAAAAATGCAGTCCGATATGGAAAAAATCCAAGGTAAATTTATCTACCTCCTGGGCTTTTGATGTAAAGTTGCTTGAAAAGAACGTCTGCACTAAAAGTGGGAAAAATGGGATAAGGCTGCTACCCATTGACCAGCCTTCCCTGATGTTTCACATCTTCCTTGTGGCCTTAATTTTCTCAGTTAACAACCTGTTAACCGTATTTAGTCAGTTCTCAGTCTGCATTGATGGAGGCAAAAAAATCAGCCATCAAAAAATGAATCCACAATTAATTTGATTATTCAGGGAAGAGTATGAACAAAATCTATCCTGGTTACTTGAGCCAGTATCTATCATTGTAATTTACTGAGTTCGTACTGCTTGTGGGCACAAGCGCCAGCTCCGGCAGGAGGAACTGAGCCGTGCTGACGGGTACATGCTTAGGAGCGGGCAGTCAGGAATCTGCCGCCTAGGCTCTGGGCCCGGCTGTACCACTTAGTAAAGATTCTTAAGTCAGTTTTCTCATCATAACATAAGAACAACAATAGTTCTTACCTCCTAAGATACAAGAATAGGGTTACATTTCTAAAACTTATAGAATACAACCAGACACATAAGTCCCATATGTGTGTTTGTTAAATAAAGTGTTCTAGGCATTTGGAGAAGTTTTTCCAAATTTAAATTTTTCTGATCCACATTCAGTAAAGAGTTGGCCATATATTGAATTCTAAAATTCCTGGGCAGTCTGGTGTATTCTGAAATCCTTTTTTTTTTTTTTTTTTTTTGAGACAGAGTTTCGCTCGTTACCCAGGCTGGAGTGCAATGGTGCGATCTTGGCTCACCGCAACCTCCACCTTCTGGGTTCAAGCAATTCTGCCTCAGCCTCCCGAGTAGCCGGGACTACAGGCACGCACCACCATGCCCAGCTAATTTTTGTATTTTGAGTAGAGACAGGGTTTCACCATGTTGGCCAGGATGGTCTTGATCTCTTGACCTCGTGATCCACCCGCTTCGGCCTCCCAAAGTGCTGGGATTATAGGCGTGAGCCACCGAGCCCGGCCCTGAAATCCTTATAAGTAGGTAAACCCTTTTCTTAATTATTACAAATTATAAACCCCCATAATGTTTGATAATTTTCTGTAATGTATATGCTGAGCTCTTATTTGCATTGCACGTGCTCAGATAGATACTTTTGGGGCATCTGGTAACATAGATTTAGCAGATACATGTCCTCTACAAGCAAGACAAATGGGGAGAAACTGCGCTTGATACAGTGGATAATACCAGACGTTGTTAGTTCAGGTGTGACTTTCCTTACTTCTTTTCTTGCCACTTAAAAGGCTTAGTGGGATAATGTTTGAAAAATTCTGCCTCACCTAAAACGTGCCTTATAAAGGAATGGTTATGCTTGCCCTGAAGTGTCAGTCACTTGAGCCATTCAGCTCTCAAACACAGCTGACTTACGAAACCCACACTTTAATGTGTGATATGAGGTTGGAACTGTTTCCCTCTGCACAGCCGGCTGACTCACTGGAGGTTGGAGTTCTTGATTTTGGCTCACTTTGATCTCATGTTCTACCAGTCTCAGGCATGTGGTTATCCCTCTACTCGAGGTTCCCAGTCTCTCTCCCCTTCAAGCTTTTGCTTGGATGGTAGAGCCATACACCATATGAAAAAATCAGTGCATCGGCCGGGCGCGGTGGCTCAAGCCTGTAATCCCAGCACTTTGGGAGGCCAGGATGGGTGGATTGTGAGGTTGAGAGATCGAGACCAACCTGGTCAACATGGTGAAACCCCATCTCTACTAAAATTACAAAAAATTAGCTGGGCATGGTGGCGCGTGCCTGTAATCCCAGCTACTCAGGAGGCTGAGGCAGGAGAATTGCCTGAATCCAGGAGGCGGAGGTTTCGGTGAGCCGAGATTGCGCCATTGCACTCCAGCCTGGGTAACAAGAGCGAAACTCCGTCTCAAAAAAAAAAAAATCAGTGCATGACTGACAGCAGAGTTCTGGGGTTTCTAGTGGAGACCGCTGCTTTATGATGACTAACCAGAGTTCCTTCAGTTGTACATTTTCTGGAAAGACTCATGACTTCGGTAACTTTTCTCGTTTGTTCTTTCAGAATTAAGAGAGGCTCAGTTATACTCAGGTAGGTGATGAGAGACAAAACCATATTAGGGTAAGGAGTAAAAATCCTTGGGAACCTAACTGCCATTATGAATGATTTCCAAACAGCTTAAAGTGGATTTTTTAGGTTATGTGTATAAACATCCACAGAAATCCACAGTTGTTTCTATGTGTTTATAGTAACTTTGTCAGAGCTGAAGCCATAGGGTAAAATCAACCTCAGGTGTTAAAGAAGGATTACAGGATGGAAACTGCAGTTCCCCAAAAGCAGAACAGAGCTAGGGCAGGACTGCACCGCTCTACCTGCCCAGCTTCAGGGTCAAACCATGGTGTGTGACAAGCAGGACTGATTGAGGTCCACTGTTACTCTGAGTGCTAGAGAGAATCTAGGGGTCCTGTGTCATCCCATCTCTGTGCCTCAGGGCAAAGTTTGAACCTGCCCTTCCCCCTCGACCATTTTCACCCTACGGCAGAGCCTGGGAAAATTTAACATTGAGGAAGTCCTCAGATAAAAGGCGTATTCCTCCCACAGTCACAGAGCCGCCTTCTGTTATGAAGAGTCCTCTTCGTGAAGAGAAGGACTCTACATACAGTGGATCTGCAGTCCTTGGTGGGCAGTGGTTTTGATCCTTTTTTAATTAGTTCAGCGAGTATTTCCCGAGTACCTCGCTTGTGTCCTGCCCTGCCTAACATTGTGCAGGGTATTTTAGAGGAGCAGAAGAGCCTACGACATCCTACTCTTGGGGTTCACACTGTCTGTTTGGAGGTGTACACATGGCACAAAAACGAGGTAGGCAGCTGTTGTAGACAGATTATTGAACCGGGAACTAAGGGTTCTGGGGTTCTTGGTTACCTCTACCAGTTGCCTGTCTTCTGTGGGAGTCAAAATTTGTGGGCTTAAATTTCTGAGAGGTAATATTTGGTAATCTTGCTCCTGAACAAGATGTGGAGTGCAAATGAGAGAATACGTGTCATTGTCTTTATTTATTTATCATTTTAATTTTTAACATTTTTATTATTCAGTTTAGAGGTGGGTTCTCTGTTGCCCAGGCTGGTATGCCGAGGTCATAGCTCACTGCAGCCTCAGACTCCAGGGTTCAAGCGATCCTCCTGCCGCAGCCTCCTGAGTAGCTGGGATTATAAGCATGCCACCACCATGTTTGCCTAATTTATTTTTTGTAGAGACTGGGTCTCACTATGCTGCTCAGGCTGGTGTCAAACTCCTGTACGCAAGTGATCCTCTTGCCTCAGATTCCCAAAGTGCTGAGATTACAGGCATGAGCTACACACCCAGCCCCAATCAATGCTTCTGAAGTGAGAAAAAACTTGATGATAGCAAGATGTTGTGATACTAAATGCCAGAGATGACATGGGTCATACACAGTTTTAGATTTCAGAACAGGAAGGATGTAATGGCCTGGGGAAATGGAGAAAAATTTGGAGGATGTGTCTTGCACTAGACATTAGAAGAAGATGAATAGGGCTTGGATGGGCTGAGTAAAAATCTTGCAGAATGGATAAGAGTGATTTGGGCTGGGTGGAGTGGCTCACACCTGTACTGGTAACACTGGGCGGCTGGAATGAGAGGATCGCTGGAGCCCGGGAGATCAAGTCTGTAGTGAGCCATGATTATGGCACTGCACTACAGTCTGGGTGACAGAGTGAGACTTCATCTCAAAAAAAAAAGTTAAAGAAATATAAAAAAAGAGTGATTTGAAAGGTGAGCATACTGATACAGGTTCCAAGTCCCTTGCCCACAGTTCGAAAATCCCAAATCTCTGAAAGCCGAAAGCGCTTTCATTATTTTATAGCAAATTATAGTATCAAAACCTGAAATTATGTGACACTATTTAGTCTTTCTCCTTCACAATGTAAACATGCATGGATCTCCCAGCAGATCTATTAATATTTCCTTATAGAATCCTTTGCCAGACCCTGCCTGTCTCAAACCTGTAATATTCTGAATTCTGTGAAACTTTGGGCCCCTGAAGTTTTCAGAATAAGGGATGGTGAACATGTAAGAAAACCTCAGTTCAGTGTATCTGCCAGGCACAGTGGCTCATGTCTGTAATCCCATCGCTTTGGGAGGTTGAGGTAGAGGATTGCTTGGGGCCAAGAGCTCAAGACCATCCTGGACAACAGAGTGAGACCTCCCATCTCTACAAAAAGTTTTTAAAAATTAGCCAGGGTGGTAGTGCACACCTGTGGTCCCAGGTACTTGGGAGTCTTAGGCGGGAGGATTCTCTGAGCCTAGGAATTTGGGGTTATAATGAACTATGACCACACCACTGCACACCAGCCTGGGCATCAGAGGAAGACCCAGTCTCTTAAACTCAGTTCATAATGGATGTTTTGGCTTCAGATGTGAAAGAAAGCTGTGGGGCTAAAACTCAGTACTTTCCACGTATCCTGGGAACCAGCTAACCCAAGCAGTCGTTTTTAAAATGTGAAGTTTAGAATATGTTTTAAATAAAATGAGCGCAGCCTCTCGTGGGAAGCTCTTGTTCTTGGGGAGGTATAAGAAGGCTGGGTGTTCTAGAGTAGGCTCTCCTGGCCTGCAGCTGACCCCTCTTTGTGTCTCCACAGTGGACGTGACTCTGGACCCTGACACGGCCTACCCCAGCCTGATCCTCTCTGACAATCTGCGGCAAGTCCGCTACAGTTACCTGCAGCAGGACCTGCCGGACAACCCTGAGCGGTTCAATCTGTTTCCCTGTGTCTTGGGTTCGCCATGCTTCATCGCTGGGAGACATTATTGGGAGGTAGAGGTGGGAGATAAAGCCAAGTGGACCATAGGTGTCTGTGAAGACTCAGTGTGCAGAAAAGGCGGCGTAACCTCAGCCCCCCAGAACGGATTCTGGGCAGTGTCCTTGTGGTATGGGAAAGAATACTGGGCTCTTACCTCCCCAATGACTGCCCTCCCCCTGCGGACCCCTCTCCAGCGGGTGGGGATTTTCTTGGACTATGATGCTGGTGAGGTCTCCTTCTACAACGTGACAGAGAGGTGTCACACCTTCACTTTCTCTCATGCTACCTTCTGTGGGCCTGTGCGGCCCTACTTCAGCCTCAGTTACTCGGGAGGGAAAAGTGCAGCTCCTCTGATCATCTGCCCCATGAGTGGGATAGATGGGTTTTCTGGCCATGTTGGGAATCACGGTCATTCCATGGAGACCTCCCCTTGAGGTGAATTGAGGCCAAAAGGGCTGTTGGCTGAAATCCTATGCCAGGCACGAGGCATTCTGTTGCCTTGCCACGTCCCGTCACAGATGGGTCTCCTTACCCATCCACACCCTTGCAGTGGGAGACAGGATGTCCATGTTCTCCCACCCTCTTCCCTCCATGCAGATTGTGAGATGCTGTGAGACGTATCCAGATGTCCGCCTCCAGTGTGTCACACTTTCCGGTTTTACACTTGATGGAGGGGATAAAGAGTATGGGTAATCTTTGCATTTGGAGAGCCATTCACGATACTCACACCTTCTTGGCTCAGCCTGGTTTCCTCTGGTTCAGCCCCACATAATGATCATGGCTATTTGCTGTCATTCTGGGCTAGGGCTCCTCTCTGACAGCCTAGACTGGAACAAAGCCCTGTCCGCACGGCTCCCTTTCTCCCGGTTTTTCCACCTGGGAACAGTACCTTTGCCCCAATTCCCAACCTGCCATAGTTTTACTAACTTCATTAAAGAAGCCTGTATGTGTTTTGGTTAGTTACAGTTCTTTTACAATAACGGTGGGTAATGGCCCCACCTATGTTATGAGATAATGTTCTAATCAATGTCTCTGCCTTTGTATCTTTTCTGAGGGCTTTGCTCCCTTCGTTCTAATGAAAGGTGTATAGTGCTGGGTGTATGTCATCCAGGCGGATACTCTGCCCAGCTCCATTTGCTGTTACTAAATCCCTTACCAGTCAGATTTGTGGACTGGTGGTCGGTCATATACCATCCCTGAAAGGATGCTGGGACAGTCTTCCAGGGATTCATTGACCTCTTACCTCTTTTTCTCCATTTCTTTTGGGGGATGGGGAAATTGACCTTTCTAAAGTGCATATCAAGGGGCAGCTCCATCCCCATGGCCACTGGAGCTTGAGACACTCTGAAGTCAGAAGGCTGGGGCAGATCCCTTCCAGCAAGCCCCTGTGTTGGTTCTCAGTCCTGCTTCCCTTTGGGTACATGCTCCTCTGTTTAAAAATAAAGTGAATATGGATGTTTATGTTGTTGCTTTCTGGATGTTGGTAGGATGGGGTTCAGATGTTGGAATGGGTATGGGTAGGAAATGGTTAATGCTGTTGCTTTCCCAGATGGGTCCAAAAATTCCATTCTGGCCAACAGTTTACTTCAAACTGAAAAATAAAAGTACTTTCTCGGTACCATGTCACTATGTTTTAGTGGTGCTGGACATCCATAGGCCACAGTTCTTACACTGGTTAATCCTGTAGTTATACTAGGAAAGTATTTTCTCAAGTCCTTTTTGTAAATACTGTGCCAGACATTGGATTTCCATGGCTGAGGTTCATGAATTGATGATAGCGTATCCTAATTCTTCATTTATTCATCAGGTTTTAAGGGAAATAATAGAACCAGGGCTATGGAAAGCAGCCTCCGTGAGACTAGGTTAGCTTTTGCTGAATACTCTGAGATCTACATGTATATGGTAATATATATACAGGTACATAAATACTATTAACAGCAGTGCTTGGCACAGCGTATGAAGAGCTTTATGCACAGCACTGATTTAATGCTCATGATAACTTTATCAGGTGTGTACTGTTGCCTTTACAGATGAAGAAAATGCAGCAGAGGGTAAATGGCTTATCCAAGATACACAGCTAGGAAGCAGCAGAGCCAGGATTCAAAATGAGATAGAATCCATGACCTCACTGTATAGATGATGCTCTCTGCATAGAAGAGGCAGAGCAGAGACTGGAAGCCTTGGAGTACTAGTCCATTGACCCAGGAAGTCTACCTTATAACAGTGCCTACTCTAAAGTTGAGAATCTGCCACTGGAAAATGGGGTGAAGAGTCCTATTCAAAATCACCTTCTACTTCATTTAGTCAGTTGGGGCAGGGAGCAAGAATACAGGCTCACAAAGAGGACACCTGGCATCAGTCCAAAGAAACATGCTCTTGGGATGGACCTTTGATTCTTGCTGCCCAGTGACAGAGCTTGCTCCAAGCTACTTAGAGAATCACACTGGGTCTATTTTATTCCCAGGAGACCTAGTGCTTTAGGAGCAGCATCTTTTATTGACAGCATCAGCTGGACCAGTGATAAACAATCTTGTTGGATTCAAGGAAGTTTCTTGCAATTTGAATGGGGATATACCTATGAGGACGAAGGATTTCACTAACAGTGCCTAGTGAAAAAAGTCTCAGAAGACCTATACCTTATAATGCCCTTTATAATACGAAGAATAGCACGGTTACTTATGGAGTGAGGGGAGATGGGACAGAGGAGACGGCATAGGTTGACAGGTGTTGTTGGTTATCTTCTAGTTCATGTGCGTGGTGTGTTAATAGGTATTTATTTTTAGTTTTAAAAGCCTGCCATTTTGAATGGGGTTAAATGAACTTGTGATTTTAAGTTTACTCATCTGCAGAAAGGTAAGCCACTTTTGAGTTCATAAGTCAATGAATTGAATCACTGAAGGCAGATATGGGGCCCACCCTGATTCTTCTAGTTCCTCTCTCCTCAGAACATCTGCAATTGTTAATTATACATTAGGGTTTCAGGCTGGGCGCTGTGGCTCACACCCATAATCCCAGTACTTTGGGAGGCCAAGGTGGGTGGATCACGAGGTCAAGAGATCGAGACCATCCTGGTCAACATGGTGAAACCCCGCCCCTACTAAAAATACAAAAATTAGCTGGGCATGGTGGTGCGCACCTGCAGTCCCAGCTACTCGGGAGGCTGAGGCAGGAGAATTGCCTGAACCCAGGAGGTGGAGGTTGCAGTGAGCCGAGATCGCGCCACTGCACTCCATCTTGGGCAACAAGAGCAAAACTCCGTCTCAAAAAATAATAATAAGCATACACAAAAAGGAAGAAAATATACAGAAAACCCTCCTATATCATCTCCCAACTTCAACAACTACCAATTTCCAGTCAGTCTCATTTAAATATAGCCTCATCTCAATTTCCACCCCAGTCCCTGTTAATCTCAAGTAATCCTGGACATAACAGGAAATTTAGTTTGTTTGTTTTTTTTTTTTTTGAGACGGAGTTTTACTCTTGTTGCCCAGGCTGGAGTGCA
This sequence comes from Leontopithecus rosalia, assembly GCA_028533165.1. Lineage (NCBI taxonomy): Eukaryota > Metazoa > Chordata > Mammalia > Primates > Cebidae > Leontopithecus > Leontopithecus rosalia. The sequence continues at coordinate 232,280 of CM052651.1, read as the reverse complement.
ATGGCAAGATCTCGGCTCACCGCAACCTCCGCCTCCTGGGTTCAGGCAATTCTCCTGCCTCAGCCTCCCAAGTAGCTGGGATTACAGGCACGCGCCACCTTGCCCAGCTAATTTTTTGTATCTTTAGTAGAGACGGGGTTTCACCATGTTGACCAGGATGGTCTCGATCTGATGACCTCGTGATCTACCTGCCTCGGCCTCCCAAAGTGCTGGGATTACAGGCTTGAGCCACCGCGCCCGGCCTAGTTTGTTTTTTTTTTTAATTAAAGGGGTTTCACCATGATGGCCAGGTTGGTCTTGAACTCCTGACCTCAGGTGATCCACCCACCTCAGCCTCCCAAAGTGCTAGGAGTACAGGCGTGAGCCACCATGCCCGGCCAGGAAATCTAGTTACAGAAGCCTCACACAAAACAGTCAAGGTACTCATTTCAAGGTTGGAAAGTGAATCCTGTTTTTTTTTTTCTTCATTGTTATAGACCACCATTGTCAGCTTCTTTCCTTTTTATTCCCCCGCTTCCCTCTTTAAATAATTTGTCAGGCCTTTTAAAATTCCTCTTGCTGATGTTTCCATTAAAATGTAGAAAATCCCAGCACTTTGGAAGGCCAAGGCGGGCAGATCACAAGGTCAAGAGATGGAGACAATCCAGGCCAACGTGGTGAAACCCCATGCCTACTAAAACTATAAAATTAGCCGGGAATGGTGTCCTGTGCTTGTAACCCCAGCTACTCAGCAAGCTGAGGCAGGAGAATCACGTGAACACAAGAGGAGGCTGCAGTCAGCCGAGATCCTGCCACTGCATTCCAGCCTGGCGACAGAGAGAGACTGTCAAAAAAAAAAAAAAGCCCGTGGGGAGTTTTATTGTGTAATAAATATTATTAGTAAATAGTTAAAATATTTACATATTTAATTATATTTTACCTTATTCCAAAAAGGACTTAAAACCATTTAAAACATAAAATCGTGTCTGAGCTTGGTGGCTCACGCCTGTAATCCAGCACTTTGGGAGGCAGAGATGGGCAGATTACTTGAGGTCAGGAGTTCGAGACCAGCCTGACCAACATGGTGAAATCCCATCTCTACAAAATATAAAATTAGCTGGGGTATGGTGTCTCGCACCTATAATCCCAGCTACTCGGGAAGCTGAGGCAGGAGAATCACATGAACACGTGAGACAGAGGTTGCAGTGAGCCGAGATCCCACCACTGCACTCCAGCCTGGCAACAGAGCAAGACTCCGTCTCAAAAAAAAAAAAAAAAAAGAATGGCCTATGGGGAGTCTTATTGTATAACAAATAGTTAAAAATATTTACATATTTAATTATATTTTACCTTATTTCAAGAGGACTTGAAACCATTTCAAACATAAAATTATGTTTGGGCTTGGTGGCTCAAAGCTGTAATCCCAGTACTTTGGGAGGCCAAGGCGGATCACCTGAGGTCTGCAGTTCGAAACGCCTAGCCAACATGGTGAAACCCCCATCTCTACTAAAAATAAAAAAGTTAGCCAGGCGTGCTGGCGCGTGCCTGTAATCGTAAACTACTGGGGAGGCTGAGATGGGACAATCACTTGAACCCAGAAGACGGAGGGTGCAGCGTGTCAAGATTACTACAGCACTCCAGCCTAGCCAACAGAGCAAGACTCCGTCTCAAAACAAACAAACATATAGTCACTAATGTCCGGCGTTAGGTTTGGGGTATGTAAATTGCTTCGCTGTTTTTTGTTTTTTGGCAGGCAGTTGGACAGAATATATTAAATAAAGTTTTAAAAACTGGATGAACAGGCTGGGCGCAGTGGCTCACATCAGCAATCCCAGCACTTTGGGAGGCCAAGAGGGGCCAGATGACCTGAGGTCAGGAATTCAAGACCAGCCTGGCCAACACGGAGAAACCCCGTCTTTACTAAAAACACAAAATTAGCTGGGCCAGCCTGGGCAACAGGAGAGAAACTCCATTTCAAAACAACGACAGCAAAAAACTGGATAAACATTGATACAGTGTTTTCACTTCTAGAAAGTTAAGGACATAATTAGGGATGTTTGGAAATACTTAATGCAAGGATAGCTTTTACAGCATTGCTCATGAAAATAAGAAATCAGAATCCAATGTTCAAGAACACCAGTTTGATATGGAATATCTGCAGTTAAGATTTATACAAAATATCTATAGTACTTAGCAAATATATATGTTCATCATATATTCGTTTAAAAATCAAGTTAGCAAATTATGTACTACGCATGACCTTTTTTTGGAAAAAATGTATGCCATATGAAAGACTATATAAAAATGTTAATAGTTACCTCTGACTAGTGAGATAGTGGATAATTTTAATCTTGGCATGTCTGTTTGTTCTGCAGTTTGTGCGTACCCTGCAATTAGAAAAAAGTAGAATGAATAGTTAGGGGATTACAGTTGTCACGTTGGGAATCACTTCCTGGACAACTTCCTTCCGATCGAAAGAAAATATAGAAATTTCTTGTGTTGGAGGGAGACTGGGGAACCAGTCTTCACTGTTCTTCTCATGACTAACTTCGTCTTTATCAAAAATAAGATAGGAAACCGAGGAAGTCTGTGGAAATTAAGATGGAGCCTACTGAAACTCAGGCTATTTTCCATGCAGAAAAGAGACCTAAGCTTTGCCTTACAAAAAGGAAAAGGAAAATGTTTTATCTTAATAAACACAGAAAGTAACCTATTGGGACAAAATCTAATTAAAACATCCAACTTTATATTTCCTCTATCTGAACTTCACAGCCCCAAATACAAGAGTCGTGAAGGTTGAGTTAAAAGGCATGTATTGCACCTGTACCGTGTTTGCCAGGCACTGCCACCTGGGCGGCGTTGGTCTGCACACGTTATTTTAGCAGTGTCCCGGGCCTCTTGGACCCTGTTCTACTTGAAGGAGTCATTTCTGTTTAGTTTCAGGCCTCCACTAAAGTTTGCGACCTCGGACCCTGTTCTACTTGAAGGAGTCATTTCTGTTTAGTTTCAGGCCTCCACTAAAGTTTGCGACCTCGGGGCTTCCCGGCTTGGAGCTCGGACTGCTTGGCGAAGGCTAAGGAACAGCCGGAAAAAGTGGGTCAGGTGCTTAGAAACTGCCGCCTTGTCCCCGACCTGGCAGTGGACATGATGGAGCCCTTGAATCGGGAACTGACTAGTGAGATAGTGGGTAATTTAAATAAATTTAAAAAAAAAGTCCTAGGCCAGGCGCGGTGGCTCACGCCTGTAATCCCAGCACTTTGGGAGGCCGAGGCGGGTAGATCATGAGGTCAAGAGATCGAGACCATCCTGGTCAACATGGTGAAACCCCGTCTCTGCTAAAAATACAAAAATTAGCTGGGCATGGTGGTGCGCGCCTGTAATCCCAGCTGCTCGGGAGGCTAAGGCAGAAGAATTTCTGGAACCCAGGAGGCGGAGGTTGCGGTCAGCCGAGATCGCGCCCTTGCACTCCAGCCTGGGTAACAAGAGCGAAAGTCCGTCTCAAAAAAAAAAAAAAAAAAAAGTCCTTATTTTTCACCTACTAAAATGTGCCGGGAGCAGTTATTAAGATTTATACAAAATATCTATAGTACTTAGCAAATATGTATGTTCATAATATATTCGTTTTAAAAACAAGTTAGCAAATTACGTACCACACATGACCCTTTTTGGAAAAAATGTATGCCATATCAAAGACTATATAAAAATGTTAAGTTACCTCTGACTAGTGAGATAGCGGATAATTTTAATTTAATTTTTTAAAAAGGCCTTATTGGGCCGGGCGTTGTGGTTCACGCCTGTAATCCTAGCACTTTGGGACGTTGAGGCATGTGGATTACAAAGTCAGGAGTTCAAGACCAGACTGGCCAACATGGTGACACCCCATCTCTACTAAAAAATACAAAAATTAGCTGGGCATGATGGCTTGTGCCCGTAATCCCAGATACTTGGGAGTCTGAGGGAGGAGAATTGCTTGAATCAGGACCCAGGAGGCGGAGGTTGCAGTGAGCTGAGATCCTGCCACTACACTCCAGCCTGAGCTACAGAGCTGGACTCCGTCTCAAAAAAAAAAAAGGCCTTGGCCGGGCGCGGTGGCTCACGCGTATAATCCCAGCACTTTGGGAGGCCGAGGAGGATGGATCACACGGTCAAGAGAACGAGACCATCCTGGTCAACATGGTGAAACCCCGTCTCTACTAAAAAAAAATTAAAAAAAAAAAGACCTTATTATTTTTTACCTATTAAAATATGTCGGGCAGTGGACACGTTGGACCCCGTGAATCGGGAACTTCCGAGAGCGAGCAGGAAGGCCGCGGGAGAGCACATGACTCCGGAGCTTCCCGAACCTGGGACACAGATCCTCGGCCCGGACACCGGCCTTGCACCGGCGGCCCCTGCACGGACCTTCCCGGCCGCCATTTTCAGAGCCCAAGACACACAGACCGATGGCAAGGCGGTGACACGTGGCCAGAAGGCAGGCGATCAAAGGGATCCAGGAGATAAAAGGGGACCCTGCATAGAGAGGGGTCTGTCGTCGGGGTTTTGTTTTGTTCCTCACGGTCTTCCCAAGAATTAAGTCCTGGAGGTCGCTGGGTACCGTCAAGATTTGAGTCAACAGCAGGCGCTGGAGAGCCGACCCCGCGACCAGACACAAGGGGGCCTTTCCTTCCCGAAACCTGGCAGGCTGGGCGCAGCAAAACACATTTGCACGCGTTTTTCGAGATGGGGATGACAGTCCTAAGGCCCGTTAGAGACTTGACCCAGTTTTACGCAGAAACATTTTCCGCAGCTCCATAGTCTCTTCCGGTTTCAATCCACAGGTGGCTTTTTCTTCCGTTACCAAGCAACATGCCGTCATCGCGTTTCTGCGTGCGCGTCACAGACGCAGTGCTCGTTGATCTCTATATTATGGAAAAAATCTCCGTCGTTTCACGGGTGTCAGGATGGCCGAGTGGTCTAAGGCGCCAGACTCAAGCTTAGCTTCCCTGTGTTGGGAATTCTGGTCTCCAATGGAGGCGTGGGTTCGAATCCCACTTCTGACACATTCGTTTTTTCCTTTACTCCCTCTTTAAGATATCTTGATCTCAGCAGTAGGCATCAGCAACCACTAACGTGCTTCTTTAGGAATCGGCTTTAACATTTTTCTCAAAGTGACCGTTCAAACTGAAAACTCTAAAAGCGGAAGTATCGCGATATTTTTACGAAGCCGCGAGATTTGAGGCAAAACACAATAAAAGGCAGAGATGAGTAGCGGTTGGTCTCTGTGCTGGAAGGCGAGATAATCCGGAAGTAGCGAGATTCGGGACCCAGGTAGCTTCCGGCCTGGCCGAGGGAATGGAGAGGAGGGGCTATTCTTGACCAAGCTGACACGCTGTGTGCCAGATCCACGCCCTCCCCTTGGATACTTCCGGAAGCGCTTTCCCCCCAGCCTCACAACCCTGTGGCTCAGGACAGTGCAGTCTGCTTAAAAATCTTACACAGGTTCTCTGCTCTCTTATTTTCTCAAAACTCATGTAACTAGTTCTCAAAAATGCCTTTCATAAATTATGCACATTCACACTCGTTTTGACATCTCATCATTACCGTGTTGTCTCTTCAGTCAAAATTGAGTACCATTAAACCACTGAATGAAATGGGAAAACTGTACCTTCTCCCAAACGTAATCAAAAATTCATGGGCAGGAATCTGGCGTATGTTGCCCAGGCTGGTCTCGAGTTCCTGACCTGAAGTGATCCACCGCCTCAGCCTTGCAAAGTGCGGGGATTACAGGGGTGAGTCACCGCGCCCGGCCCCTGAACCAAATAGTTTTAAGTACAGTACTTCCAAACTGTCCCAGATTCCTGCCATACTTAACTGTGGGAGGGTGAGGTATGAAATGAAAGTTAAAAGCTTGCGTCAGAGAAATGAAACTAATGGTCATGACATTTCTATTATTATTATTAAATACATAAAAGTACAGGGCATAATATAACATGTTCATGTACAGCCACTGCCCTAATGAGGATTTGTTCAAATGAGCAGCTAAGTGTACCTTTGATGACCCTATAAAAAATTACAGTTCCTTTTGGAGACCCAGGTGAGTTAGAAAAAGTAAGATAGTATGAGGTGTAGGAGGAATAGATAGCAGCTGCTTCTCCTGGTAATTTATAGAGGAGAAAAAGCAAGGATGCTGCCATAAATGACTTTTCTAAGACTGTTACATTAGATTTTAAAAGGTTAACTTTAGGCTGGGAATAGTGGTTTATGCCTATAATCTCACCACTTTGGTAGGCTGACGTGGGAGGATCATTGGCCAGCCTGGGCAACATAGTAAGACTCCATCTCTACAACAACAAAAAAAAGAAGAAGAAAGAAAGAAAAATAAAAATTTAGCCAGTAGTGGTGGTGCATGTGTGTAGTCCCAGTTACTTGGGAAGCTGAGGTAGGAGAATCAATCACTTGAGCCCCGGAGGTGGAGGGTGCAGTGAGCTGTGATCACATCATTGTATTCCAGCCTAGATGACAGAGCAATAACCTGTCTCAAAAAAAAAAAAAGGTTAATTTTTGTTTAAAAATAGTTACAGAGGCTGGTCATGGTGGCTCATGCCTGTAATCCCAGCACTTTGGGAGGCCAAGGCGGGTAGATCATGAGGTCAGGAGTTCAAGAGCAGCCTGGCCAAGATGGTGAAACCCTGTCTCTATTATTAGAAAAAAATAAAGTTGCAGAATTTTACAAAACTACTCTTTAAGAGGAACTTTATCCTTCCCATTTTACAGATGCCTCTTGGAATAATCAAGAAGATACTTCAGCACGTTTCCCACCTATCCTTTGCTTTTCCCGTCGGAAGAGGAATGATTAAGTAAGTGTTAAGAGTTTTTACCTTCTTTGGCTCACGTTTCTCTTTTGGGTGGTGTTAATGTTCTCAATGAAAAGAGTCAAACTCTGTAAAATATTTGAAAAGACTTATTCTGAGCCAAATGTGAATGAACAATGGCCTGTGACATAGTCCTCAGGAAATCCTGAGACTATGTGCCCACAGTGTTTTGGCTACAACTTGGCTTTATACATCGGGTTGCTCTGGAAATGCAAAACAACTGAAAGTGGGGGTGCTTCCAAGCATTGGTAGATTACAAGACTTTCTGATTGGCAATTGGTTGAAAGAGTTATTATCAACAGAAAGTAGTGTGACAAACTTTCCATCCCAGCTCACTGCAACCTCCGCCTCCCAGTTTCAAGCAATTTTCCTGCCTCAGTCTCCTGAGTAGCTGCGATTAGAGGGGTGCGCCATCATGCCCAGATTATTTATTTATTTATTTGTATTTTTAGTAGAGACAGGGTTTCCCCATGTTGGCCAGGCTGGTCTTGAACTCCTGGCCTCAAGTGATCCATCCGCCTGGACCTCCCATAGTGCTGCGATTATGTGAGCCACCACGCCCAACCCAATAGATTTTTTAAAAACCTGTCAATATTCAGAGCAATGATCAATTGCATTCCACTGAACATAGTTCATTTGTATTTCTATGGATGAAAATCATTTGGACTATTCTCAATTTTCTGTAATTTGAAGAGTTGTAAGATAACACAAAATCAATGAAAAATGCCCTTGACAAAGTACCCAGGAATCTTTTTCCCCCATTTGAAACTTGTTTATACTTTTTCCTGACAGAATTCACATGAGAGATTGATGTGATTATTACCTTCAAAACTGAATCCATCCTCCCACTATTCACCAATACAATTTCATAGAATTTTTTTTTTTTTTTGAGACGGACTTTTGTTCTTGTTATTCCGGCTGGAGTACAATGGTGCGATCTTGGCTCACCACATCCTCTGCCTCCCGGGTTCAAGCAATTCTCCTGCCTCAGCCTCCTGAGTAGCTGGGATTACAGGCATGTACTACCACGCCCAGCTAATTCTGTATTAGTAGAGACAGGGTTTCTCCATGTTGGTCCGGCTGGTCTCGATCTGCCGACCTCAGGTGATCGGCACCCCCTCAGCCTCCCAAAGTGCTGGGATTACAGGCATGAGTCAGCGCGCCTGGCCAGAATTCGGTTTTAGAGTTAAATTTGTTAAACAAAAAATATGAGAAGCTATCATTTCAGATTGATCTCTTGCACTAGACCCTAACACAGCAAACCAAAGCAAAATAGTCACTCATGCCAAATGCCATAAAATCAAACTGACACTTTAGGGAAACAGATCCCCCAAACAGACCAGTTTTTTTCTAAAAAGAGGAGATACCAGTCAGCCTAAGTCAGATTAACGAAGTCTCGTCTGTTTTAACTGTTAAACATTATTTGCTTGGCGAAACTTTAGTCAGGCTTCTGAAACTTCTCCTAGACCCAGCTGTGCACTGTCTCGTAGAATCCATTTAGCAAAGAACCCTGCTAAGTCAGTTTAGCAAGAACCCACATCCTTGAGATCTGATCATTCCATCTCTGAAGAGGTTCCTCATCCTCCACCATTGCCCAGGTGATGTCTGATCACCCCGGAGGGTCTTCCGCAAGAAACCTGTCAGGCTGGTTTAGCCAGAATTCCCCTTCCTCCAGGTGTTTCCTCTTAGTGATTTTCCATCCACCGACTCCCACACTGACCCTCTACATTTCTGCTTGCCGATGCTGTGTTTGGTGTAGTGCCTGTCAACACACAAAATTAAAACAAATTGAGTTACAGATCTAACTGGCCTTTATTTGTGATTCATGAATTAAATCAGCCTCCATTCTACAAAACGGAATGAAAGCTCCCACTGGGTAATAGCAGAACAATGGATTTTGTCAGGTGGGAACAAGGAGACCGAACAATGGCGGGCGAGGGTGGGGAATGCTGACTGGTTAACATCAAGTCACTTCAAGTTTCTTTTCTTGTAATGGTTAAAGCATAAGGGACTTTCTTGTTAACCTCCCTCAGGTTGACAGCTGTCTCTTGTTTTCAGGGAACGTTGGTCTGTTAGGGGATCTATCTGCTTCCTCAAAGTTTGATTATGTGGCATTTACCATGAGTGATTGTATTGGTTTGGTGTGGTGTACCGGCTTAGCATATAACTCTCACTAGAAAAGCCAACTGATGTGCGAGAATCAGCTTTCCTCCACTGTTCTGCTTCCTTTCCCACCTTACAAAACCTCCTGTTCTACTGCCAGTGGCAACCTTCATTCTCTTCTGCATAATGGATTCATGCCCCATTCATGAATCTCAAATAAAAGTGGAGACTGTAGACATCAATCTCATTGCATCTCAGCAAGTACCCTCCAATATGAACTAATTATTTAGCCGATCAGTGTCCTTTTTTGGTTTGAAATAGTAATGGTCATTTATTGAGAAATTCTATGACATTTACATTGTTATATACAAGTGCTTTTATGTAAGTTTTCCAGGTTTTTTGGTTTTTTTTTTGAGACAGCCTCACTCCGGCATCTGGCGCCAGGCTGGAGTGCAGTGATGTGACCTTGGCTCACTGCAACCTCTGCTCCCGGGTTCAAGCAATTCTCCTGCCTCAGCCTACTGAATAGCTGGGATTACAGGCATGCACCACCACGCCCAGCTAATTTTTTTTTTGTATTTTTAGTAGAGACGGGGCCATGTTGGGCAGAATGGTCTCGATCACTTGACCTCGTGATCTGCCCGCCTCGGCCTCCCAAAGTGCTGGGATTACAGGCGTGAGCCACCACGCCTGGCCTAGGTATTCTTATTTTCATTAACTTCAAGGTAATGATGACAAGAAAGAAAAGGAGAGAAAAGAGGGGAAATGAATAGAATTTTTATTTCATTTAATCATTTATGGTTTGAGTTAATTATTTTAATGACCCTTGTAATGTCTTCTGTGAGAGCTTCCCATTCGTCTCTCACTTTATTTCCTCTTTATTCTCTCTCCTCTTACAACCATATTCCTCAGTTTTAAAAATCTCCCACTTCTTTTTTATTCCTTTTCTCCTCTCTCACCTCTCATTCTTTCCCTTTCTAGAAGGACCCTTCAGCAATGCATGCTTATCTAGTTATGTTTCGTTTAAGAAACCCCAGAAGCTAATCTTGAAACAAAGCATGTACTTTAGGCTGTAGCGGGAAAGGCCCCGGGAAATGGATCTACGGAACAGCGAATACAGAAGGAAATGGTTTATTGCAGCCCAGAGCTGAGATGATCTATCAAAATTCAGCTCGTCTGACAAAGGAAGGTTCTGCCTTTATATAGGCTTATGCTTTAGATGTTACACGTGGAAGAACCTTAGGTTTATAGCTTCAGGAATCACATATGAAAAGGGTTTCAGTTTACAGCTTTAGGACTCACATGTGAAAAGGTCTCTGTTTACAGTTTCAGGAATCACATAAGAAAGGGTCCGCTTTACAGTTTTAGGGCTCACATGTGAAAAGGTTTTGGGTTTGACCTTGTTTTAAGTAAAAACAGTGTCTTCCGGAGAGTTTCCCCGAGACCAAGCCTGCCATCTACAGGAAGGAGATTCAGGAGGTGCCAGCTGGCCTGCTCTTTCTTCTATTGAGATGCACTGTGGATGACAGAGGGGGAGGGAATCCCAGATGCCTGGGTCTCCTTCCTTAAGCCCACATTGTGGAATACTCCCACTTAGCGGAAGTCTCCAACAGTCTCTGGCCAAAGTCAAGATTCAGCCAACCAGGCCTCTGGACAGGCAGCCATCCAAGACAGCCACGGGCACAAGAAACACAGACCCGGCACCCTGCACCACTCCCATGTGCCTCCCATACCAAACGTCAAGTTTAAAATCCTGTGGTACATTTTAAAATGTAACGTGGTACTTGACAACGCTAGCTTGCCATCTTTTCAGTTTGCTGGCTTTTGGATGAATAGCCGCTTTTCCTCCCACCAAAGCTGCCCTCGAGTATGTGGCTTTGGAGGGGTGTCAGCAGAGCTCTGGAATCCTATGTGCTCTCTGCACAAAACCACTTTCTCCAACAAGAAAACAAAGTAAACTGCAAATGATGTAATAGGAGATTATAAATTCCTTTCAAAATCCACTATGGAAGATATGGTTTCTCATCTGGAATCCATCCTGCCTGTCTGGATTTACCCTTCTCCCTGCGTTTCTCACATTTCTGATTCTTTCATGGAACAGAGTTCATTATTCTCTAAAAGCTTTCACAAAACTGATGGAATTTTTTATTTTTTGACCCCCCCACACCACTTACTGCTTTTCAAAGTGAAATGGCATTTATCTGTGAGGTGAGATAAAGTTGATGTCTGTTAAACCCTCCTTTGTTTCCAGAAGCTTCCAAAGCCACCCCAACCTCCCAATGTTACTTAGCTCTCTAATAAAACAAAAGGCAAACTCCCTGAAATAATTCTCCTGCAGAATTCTATAATAGGGCTAGAGGAAACAGCACTGCCACTGTGTAAAATTGGGCAGATTTGGGGTAAAAGACCGAGGTACTTTGCAGTTTCAATTTTCTTGACTGTCTTGCTAGGCATGGTGGTTTACAACTATAATCCGAGCATGTGGGTGAGGCTGAGGAGGGAGGATTATATGAGGCCAGGAGTTCAAGACCAGCTCTGGCTGGTCTCCAGCCCCTCACCAGCAACGCTCAACTGCAGTTGAATTAATTCACTTGCGTTTCTTCTTTCTTCCTCTTTTTTCTTCTTTCTTCCTTTCTTCCTTTCTTCTCTCTCTTTTCTCCTTCCTTTTTTTCTTTCTTTCTTCTTTCTTTCTTTCTTTCTCTTTCTTTCTTTCTTTCTTTCTTTTTCCTTTTTTTTTGACAGAATCTCACTCTATAGCCCAAGCTGGAGTGCAGTGGTACAATCTTGGGTCACTGCAACCACTGCCTCAAAGATTCAAGAGATTCTCCTGCCTCAGCCTTCCACGTACCTGGGACAATAGGTGTGCACCACCATACCCAGCTAATTTTTGTATTTTTTGGTAGAGACGGGCTTTCAGCATGTTGACAAGGCTGGTCTCGAACTCCTGACCTGAAGTAACTGGCCCAGCTGAGCCTCCCAAAGTGGTGATCCTGGGTTTTAAGGAGCATGAGGGACATACCACTACCCACTTACTGAATGTATTCTAAATAAGTTTTCTTAACCAAATTTTTTTTATATTCCAATATTGGAAAGTTTTATCTGCAGAAGTCATGTATTCTATATTCTATACCTGTCCTCCACAAAGCTTTCTGTTTGATTCTCTGAGGCAGTTAAGTAATTTCCTTCTTTGCACTCCCACAGCTCTTATACTTCATGCTTATATTATTAACGCAATGCCTTGTAACTGAAGGATATCTCTAGGTTGTAACTTTCAAGAGGCAGCTTAGTCATCTTTATACCAGGTATATAGCAAGGAACTACTATACGCAAGACTTGCTCCAAAGCCACTTACATGACATTCTGATAACCAAGAGAGAATTTGTAGAAATAGCAAGCCATATTTCTTAATCTTTTTTTTTTTTTTTTGAGATGGAGTTTCACTCTTGTTACCCAGGCTGGAGTGCAATGGAGCGATCTTGGCTCACCGCAACCTCCGCCTCCTGGGTTCCAGCAATTCTCCTGCCTCAGCCTCCTGAGTAGCTGGGATTACAGGCAAGCGCCACCATGCCCAGCTAAGTTTTTGTATTTTTAGTAGAGACGGGGTTTCACCATGTTGACCACGATGGTCTTGATCTCTTGACCTTGTGATCCACCCACCTCGGCCTCCCGAAGTGCTGGGATTACAGGCTTGAGCCACCGCGCCCGGCCATATTTCTTAATCTTTTTCAGTTTAAGATAAGCAACATGTTGGGATACTGACATGTGAGATTGGTAACAATAGCAGCTACCACTAAATAATGCTCACAGTGTGTCAGGCACAGTTTTGTGTGCTTTCATAACCCTTTGAGGTTGCAACTGTTGTCCATGTTTTGTAAGCAAAGATAGAAAAGCACAAAGTGACTTGCCTAAGGTCACACAGCCAATAAGATAGGAAGAACTGAAACTAGTGTTTAGTGTGAATTTGTATGTTCAGGTCCTAAATTTACAAATCTGTTGAAGGAGAGGGAAATGGAACTTACTGCTCTTATTTAGATAGTTATGTTTCTCCTTCAGCAATGAAGTTTGAATAATTTTTTATTGTTTTGTTTCAGAAGCTGAGTGTAGGTTTATTTATCATTGTTGAGCAGAGTCTTGCTCTGTTACCCAGGCTGGAGTGCAATAGCACAACAGCACAGGCACTGCGGCCTTAACATCTTGGGCTCAAGCAATCCTCCCGTCTCAGCCTCCCCAGTGGTTATGACTACAGCCACACACCACCACGCCCGCCTAATTTTTTGTATTTTTTTTTTTTTAAGAAATGGGGTTTCCTAATGTTGTCTAGCTTGGTCTCAAACTCCTGGGCTCACGTAATCCTCCCAAAATGCTGGGATTACAGGTATGAGCCATCATTCCTGGCCTGCGTATGGGTTCAGAAATGTAAGCATGACTTCAGAGTTCCAAAAAGTACTGAAAAAGTAGCATTGATTTAGCAGAAATAAAAATGTTTGCAGTCATCATCCTCCTTAAGGAAGGAGTCAGTCTCACCCAGTGACCGGTTCTAAGTTCCTGACTCTTAGGTTGGTATTTTATCTGAGCCTGTAGATATTTGAAAACTTGGATATTCAGAAGGCAGGCAAAATGGTCACTCACTCCTGAGACTTTGTGAAAATAGAGCTTTTAATATTTGTGATTCCCTGTTCTCTGCTTCAAGAAAAGATGCTCACTATATCCAAAAAGACTTATAAACTACTGGGTATCAGTTGAATGGTGTTTGAAATCAATTGTTGGCCGGGTGCAGTGGCTCACAATGTGATATAGCTGGCCTGGAGTTAGAACCTGAACAATGTCATTTTATAAAATACAAAACTGCTTTTTAAATAAGTTGTAAAGGCTGCCCATTCTCCTCACAAAAACTACTGGCCTTGGCTTCTGTAAATAAGACTGCTAGTTTACTTTGCAGAATGCAAAGTAGTAAAGTTGCTTACCCTCTCTTATCTGCCAGAGTTGCTAGCCAGTAATAACCAGAATAAGTAGCCTGAGTTAATTCCATCCTGGCTTCTGCAACCAGTAATAAGTAACTAAAGATCTGTACCCCTACCCAGATCATGTATAAACTAATGTTTATCTTGACTTCTGTAAACCACTTAAGTAGCAATCCGAATTACAAAAGTCCCCTGGCCCTTGGAATGTCCGGAGCCCCCCTCACCCTCCTCTCTGCTGCGGAGGTGATTTACGGAATCCTCTAGCCTTTGAAATGTCTGAAGCCTTTCGTCCCCATCCCCGCTCCTCACCCCCACTCCCAAGGTGGTTTTACAGGTATAAAAAGGTCTTGTCACCCTTCTTTCTCGGCCACAGGTTGGAGAGATGTGAGTCCTCAGTGGTTGCCGGCAATAAACCCTGCAATTTGGCATACTTTTGTCTTGGTGTTGACTTTCTGTGCTCGGTCCAGTATAACAACAGGGAGGCTGAAGCAAGAGGATCACTTGAGTGCAAGAGTTTGAGACCAGCCTGGGCAACATTTTCTCTACAAAAAATAAATTACCCAGGTGTGGTGGTGCAGGCCTGTAGTTCTGGCTGATTGGAAGGCTGAGGTGGGAGGTAGAGGTTGCAGTGAGCCACGTTCATACTGTTGCACTCCAGCCTGGGCAAGAGAGTGAGACCCTGCCTCAAAGAAAAACTAAAACTAAAATAAAAATGAATAAAGAAATAAATTATTTTCCTGTCCTTGTTTAAAGCCAGGACCACTATGTGTAGTTGTATTCCCAGACTGTCATGAAGATCTAGTGAAGTTAGCATGAATTGAAAGGCAACCAGGTGGTTCTTCCTCATCTCTGTATGCATGCAGCTGGCATGTGGCCAGCGCTGGCATTCCAGTGTCTGTTGAAATGAGTTAAAATAAATAGGATTAGAAATCCTGGACTTATATAGTATATTTACTGAAATTCAGTTGTAAGAAATGGCATAAAGTGAAAATAGAACTATTTTAAACTTATGTAGAAATAAAGATGAGATGGTTAAAATAGCAATCTCTGATCTTTTGAAGGTATATATGTAATTCATGAGTTGATATGTAGGAAGGCATCGCTTCCTCGGACAGTTTCAGAATCATACAGTAATAGACTGTGAGGAACATAGGCCTGACCAAGTGGGACTATTGCTAAGTTATGCTCTTAAATGAAGAAGAAAAGTAACATCCATTACTTAAGCACAGTGTACTGACAATGTAA
Source organism: Leontopithecus rosalia (assembly GCA_028533165.1). Classification (NCBI taxonomy): domain Eukaryota; kingdom Metazoa; phylum Chordata; class Mammalia; order Primates; family Cebidae; genus Leontopithecus; species Leontopithecus rosalia. The sequence continues at coordinate 217,141 of CM052651.1, read as the reverse complement.
TTATTGTGTTCTGTCTAAAACTGTGATGCAGGGTGAAACTTCTCAAGGTTTCCTTTGTCTACGAGATACAGTCAAGTATTGTTCCCAGTTTATTTGTGACATGGCCTATCTTCAGTTACTGTGGAAACTAACACACGCTTCTTCTTCTAAAAGGAAACTCTGAGATATAAAATATAAAGTTGTCTTCACAAAAGGAATAAGCTTTTTTTTTTTTTTAGACGGAGTTTCACTCTCGTTACCCAGGCTGGAGTGCAATGGCGCGATCTCTGCTCACCGCAACCTTCACCTTCTGGGTTCAAGCAGTTCTCCTGCCTCAGCCTCCCGAGTAGCTGGGATTACAGGCACACACAACCATGCCCAGCTAATTTTTTTTGTATTTTTAGTAGAGATGGGGTTTCACTTTGTAGCTGGCCTATTTCATCACTAAGCAAAATGTTTTCAAGATTCATCCACCTCACAGCATATATCAGTATATCCTATATTGTATGTATAGCCTTCATTTTGTTTATTTTGTATTTTGTATTTTTTCTGTTTTGATACCTATTCTGCTCATGTATTTTTGTTTGTTTTTATTTGTTATTTTGCTTATCTGCTCATCTGTTGATGGCTGGATTCCCCTTTTAGCTATTATCGATAATGCTGCAATGAACACAAGACCACCAGGATGGTCTTGATCTCTTGACCTCGTCATCCACCTGTCTCGGCCTCCCGAAGTGCTGGGATTACAGGCGTCAGCCACCGTCCCCGGCCAGGAATCAGCTTTTAATTAAAAGGAAACTATGGAGTAAAACACTTGAGCCTTAAAAGACTTTATTTGGGCACTGAATAAAATGTATCTGTGCTAATTCTTTATCTGTACTAATATGCGGTGGTCTTTAGCCAGCGCATTGCTACCTACTGGTATCTAATTTGGAGAAATTTATGGTTCTCACAATAAGCAGTGTATGGCACTTTTATTATTATGGGTGGGGTTCAGACATTATAAACATTATAGTAGATAATATAGTATACAGTATAAATATAAGAGCTACTACCGTTAGAAGAAAACTCTTAGAAGAAACAAAGAGATAAATCCTCATATCCTTGGCTTTGGCAATGGATTATTTTATATGACACCAAAAACCCAGGCAACACAACAAAGAATTAGGTCAGGTGCTGTTGCTCATGCTTGTAATCCCAGCACTTTAGGCAGTGCGGTGGTGCATAGCTGTAGTCCCAGGTACTCAGAAGGCTGAGGCAGGAGAATTGCTTGAACCTGGAGGCAGAGGTTGCAGTGAGCCAAGATCCTGCCACTGCATTCCAGCTTGGGTGAGAGTGAGTTTCATCTCAAAACACACAAACACACACACACACACACAAAGAAATAGATGATAAATGGTATTTCATCAAAATTTAAAACTTCTGTTCATCAAAGGACATTATCCAAACAGTGAAAAGAGAGCATAGAGAATTGGTGAAAATATATACAAATCACATATTTGATGAGGGTAACATCCAGAATATGCCAAAACGCACACACCCACACACACACACGCAAACCAAACCTTAATACAACTCACAAACAAAAAGAACTCAATTTAAAAAATGCACGAAGAACTCCAGTGGACACCTCTCCAAAGAAAAAATATGTATAGCCAAGAAGCACACAGAAAGCACTCAGTATCTTTATTCACTAGGGAAATGCAAATCAAAACCAACATGGGGTACCATTTCATACTTTCTTGGATGGCAAAATTAGGAAAATGGCAAATGCAAAGTGCTGGTGAGGATGTGGATAAATTGGAACTTTTCCTGCATTGTTGGTGAGAAAGTAAAATGATAAAGCTGCTGTGGAAACCAGTTTGGTGGTTCCTCAAAAAGCTAAGCACGGATTTAGCATGTGACTCAGCAGTTCTACTCATAGGTGTATAAAGAACTGAAAGCAGAGGCTCAGACAGATACTTGTAATCCAGTGTTCATTGCAGCATTATCGATAATAGCTAAAAGGGGAATCCAGCCATCAACAGATGAGCAGATAAGCAAAATAACAAATAAAAACAAACAAAAATACATAAGCAGAATAGGTATCAAAACAGAAACAATACAAAATACAAAATAAACAAAATGAAGGTTATACATACAATATAGGATATATGCTGATATATGCTGTGAGGTGGATGAATCTTGAAAACATTTTGCTTGGTGATGAAATAGGCCAGATACAAAGGGACAAGTACTGTTTAACTCCACTTATGTGATGTATCTAGAATAGGTGATTTCTTTTTTTTTTTTGAGACAGAGTTTCGCTCTTGCTACCCAGACTGGAGTGCAATGTCGCCATCTCGGCTCACCGCAACCTCCGCCTCCTGGGTTCAGGCGATTCTCCTGCCTCAGCCTCCTGAGTAGCTGGGATTACAGGCACGCGCCACCTTGCCCAGCTAATTTTTTTTGTATTTTTAGTAGAGACGGGGTTTCACCTTGTTGACCAGGATTGGTCTCGATCTCTTGACCTCGTGATCCACCCGCTTCGGCCTCCCAAAGTGCTGGGATTACAGGCGTGAGCCACTGCGCCCGGCTAGAATAGGTGATTTCAAAAAGACTATAATGCAAGTGCTTTGGGAGGTCAAGGCAGGAGGATTGCCTGAGACCAGGAATTCAAAACCAGCTTGGGTAACATGATGAGACCACACTGACCCGCAAATCTCGACAAAAAATTAAAAATTAGCCATGTGTCGTCACACATGACTACAATGTTAGATACTCGGCAGGCTGGGGTAGGAGGATCCTTTGCGCCCAGGAGTTCTAGACTGCAGTGAGAATGATATCCTGTCTCTTTAAAATACAAAAACAGGGGCTGGTGGCTCACCCCTGTAATACCAGCACTTTGGGAGGCTGAGGGGGCCCAGATCACAAGGTCAGGAGATCGAGACCATCCTAGCTAACATAGTGAAACCCCATCTCTACTAAAACTACAAAAAAATTAGCTGTGAATGGTGACATGTGCCTGTAATCCCAGCTCCTCGGGAGGCTGAGGGAGGAGAATCGCTTGAGCCCGGGAGGTGGAGGTTGCAGTGAGTGAAGATAGTGCCCCTGCACTCTAGGCTGGGTGACAGAAGGAGACTCCATCTGTAAAATAAAACACAAAAAAACAAACAGACCAACCAAAAACCTCGAAGAGACGGGTGGTAGATAGAGGTGATCAATGGCTGGGGAGTGGGGAAACTGGGAGTCATTGCTTAATGATTACAGAGTTCCTGTTTGAGATGATGAAAAACTTGGGAAGTAGATTGTGGTGATGGTTGTACAGTCCTGTGAAAGTAATGAATGCCACGAAATTTGACACTTAAAAATTGTTAAAGTGACATTTTATGTTACATTTTTTTTCTTTGAGACGGAGTTTCGCTCTTGTTACCCAGGCTGGAGTGCAATGGTGCGATCTTGGCTCAGCAACCTCCACCTCCTGGGTTCAGGCAATTCTCCTGCCTCAGTCTCCTGAGTAGCTGGGATTACAGGCACGCGCCACCATGCCCAGCTAATTTTTTGTATTTTTAGTAGAGAAGGGGTTTCACCATGTTGACCAGGAGAGTCTCGATCTCTTGACCTTGTGATCCACCCGCCTCGGCCTCCCAAAGTGCTGGGATTACAGGCTTGAGCCACCACGCCCGGCCTTGTTACTATATTTTACCACACGGTGTCAAGCCATTAAACAATAAAAATTTCTTTTAAACATTAAGACTTGTGCTCCAGAAATAACATATTTTGGTTAAGTTTCTAGCTTTGCTCTTTACTGGTTGTGTGGTGCAATGCATTACACCCTTTGAGGGTCAGTTTTTCATCTAAAACAAGAGTATTAATATATTTCTTGTAGTTGGAATAGTGCACCCACAGTGTATGCGTTCAGTAAGTGTTAACTGGCATTGGTGTTAAAGCTGGGAATTGCATTGTTTAAAGAATTCTTATTCGGTCCAGGCATGGTGGCTCAAGCCTGTAATCCCAGCACTTTGGGAAGCCGAGGTGGGTGGATCACGAGGTCAAGAGATCAAGACCATCCTGGTCAACATGGTGAAACCCCATCTCTACTAAAAATACAAAAATTCAGCTGGGCATGGTGGCGCGTGCCTGTAATCCCAGCTACTCAGGAGGCTGAGGCAGGAGAATTGCCTGAACCCAGGAGGCGGAGGTTGCGGTGAGCCGAGATCGCGCCATTACACTCCAGCCTGGGTAACAAGAACGAAACTCCATCTCAAAAAAAAAGGAATTCTTATTCAGTTACCACATATTCTCACAGAAACAAATGTTCTTGAGAATCAGTTTTAGCTTCTTTTTCCTCAAGAGAGGACTGGAGCTCAATGAAAAATGGTGAAATTTGCTTTATCTTGCTCTCACTGTGCTTTCTCTGTAATAATGTTCAGATACATTTATTGACCCTCTTGTAAAAACTGAACCTATCATGACTGCCCTAATAGAGGCTGCACTAGAGGGTGGCTCAGTGGGGATTAAAGTTTTTGGTGGTTTCTGCCTTTAGGCTTCTTTAAGTGATGACTATTTGTGAGGTGATGACAGTTACCTTTTATGGTAGCTAGTGGAAATCTGGAGAACACTGATTTTAAGCCATGTTCAGAGTCTCAGCCGTAGAGAATATCTGTGAGAGATCTTGTTCCCAGAAATTTAACTCACTTTATCCCTTTTCGTTGCTTTTTTCCTGTAGTGATTTCCACTCCTTCCCCCACCCCCCGCCCATCCCCAGCTCCAAACACATACACACAAGAGTTCAGCAACCTGAACTTTGAAAAATAGTGATTTCAGATTCTCAGTGAATTAACAAATTCTATTCCTTCTGCCTGAAAAATACCCATTCTTCTGCTGAATAGCGTTTCTTCAGAACCTCTAGGAAGATGAATGCTTCCTAAAGAATCCCCAATCCTTATTTTCTATTTTAGCCTCCTACTTCTTTCACAGGCGTTGAAACAAGTTTTGGGTTTTGTTTTGTTTTGTTTTGTTCCCCAGAGTTTGCTTGATTTCAACTGTCAGGTCCAGTAGGAAGTAAGCTCCTTGAGGCCAAGTGCTATTTCTGCTTTGTTATTTTATAAAGTGCTTGTCACATGGCAGACACGCCATATTTACTCGTTAACTTCAGTAGTTAATTGGCAGCCAGATTGCAGTAAGAAGAGGGAAAAGGCTTCCTATTGATAAACATCTTTCTTACCAGCGAACGAAAACCGCCGACCACGAAGGGACTCGAACCCTCAATCTTCTGATCCGGAATCAGACGCCTTATCCATTAGGCCACGCGGCCCACCGCTAGGGAGGACTTCTTACATAAGACACAAAGGGAATGTGACATGGTGGGGAAGGGGGCTTTTTAACCACTGACTTCAAAGGTCCAGCTTAATCAAAAAGTTCCTCGTTTGAAGTTAAAAATCACTAACAACTAAAAACTATTTACAGTACCCTCGAAAACTTGCAAAAATGAATACACAGTTGTCAGAAACAGAGAGGACGAGCAGTTAGATGGTTCATCAATATGAGAAATGGACGACTAAGGACTTGGAGAACTGGGATGCGGAGATTTTCAGCCCTGAACTGATGCTGCAGCCCACAAGGAAAACAAGAGGAGGCTGAAGCTGCTTTCGGGGCGTGGGGGCTGTGAAAGGGGTGATGGCGACGCTGGAGGCGGGCAGTGAGCGCCTGGAAGCGTGAAGAAGGTTCTGCTGGAAGTGCAGGGTTGGCCAGAACAAAGCGGGTTACGCAGTTCACGTAGACTGTTTGTTTTCATGGAGCTTGGTGACGTCCATGCTTGACTTGGAGACTTCTCAGTTTGATTTGGTCTTGAAAAGAACATGTCACCGGCTGACTGTGGGCTAATCCAGAGCAATAGGGTGTTGGGGAAACCCACGGTCACCAAAAGTGTGGATGGGCAGGAAAGATGTGGAACGTCCAGCCCTGAAGTAGAGCAGTAAGCCTCCTCTGTCCATTGCACGGCATGATTCTGGTTCCTTGAAAATGACCTTTTCTAACACAAGGAAATCAAAGTAAAATTTCTCCCTTCCTGAACCCGACACTCTTCAACAAAGAGAGTCTTTCCATCAACTTCTGTTTTTCTGTTGTTTTCTCCTATAGTATTTTCTTTCGGGTTAAGACCAAGCTCGAATTACCTCTGAATATTCGAGTGTCTGCTTTAGGCTTTGCTCAGGAGCCCAGGGACATGGGGTGAGGAAGAGACCACAGACTGGCAGGGAAATGAGCCAGCACGAGGACAAGATTTGGAATCATATTGCGTGCTTCTTGTCATTCCAATACAGGATTACATAAACTGTTGTAGAGCATAAAAGCAACAGAATATCCCACTGCATTTTAGAAAGGCCGCTTAAGCTTTACTGTAAAAGCTGCAGAGATTGCCTAAAGATGCAGCAATTATTATTATTTTGTTGTTTTGTTTTGTTTTGGAGAGTCTCCCTCTGCTACCCAGGCTGGAGTGCAGTGGCACGATATTCTGCCTCAACCTCCCGAGTAGCTGGGATTACAGGCGTGCGGCACCATGCCCAGCTAATTTTTGTGTTTTTAGTAAAGACAGGGTTTCACCCTGTTGGCCAGGCCGGTCTCAAACTCCTGACCTCAAGCGATCCGCCTGCCTTGGCCTCCCAAAGTGCTGGGATTACTGGTGTGCACCACCATGCCCAACCTATTATTATTATTATTTTTGAGACAGAGTCTCACTCTGTCAACCAGGCTGGAGTGCAGTGACACTATAACGGCTCAGTGCAGCCTCGACCTCCCAGGCTTAAGGGATCCTCCCACCTCAGCCTCCAGAGTAGCTGGGACTACAGGCGCTCGCCACCACGCCCAGCTAATTTTTTTTTTGTATTTGTAGAGCCAGAGGTCTAGCCATTTTGCCCAGGCTGATCTCAAACTCCTGGACTCAAGCAACCCATCTGTTTCGGCCTTTCAAAGTGCTGGGATTACAAGAGTGAGCCACCATGTGTTGTCTATGCATCAACGATTAAAAAAACATAACATCACCATGATGAACAAGTACAAGGGCACATGTAGAAACTCAAGAGGATTCTCTTTGCTAAAAGAATTTTTAATGACATGGGAAGATGTTCAGATTACATTGCTGAGAATAAAGCAAACAACAAAAAGATGAGCAATATGATTCCAGCTGTAAGGCTGTATTTACACGGCAGATTCTCCACTCAGATTCAGTCCTGAAGTTCTCAATGCTTTCAAATAACTGGAAATTGGAACCTGTACAAGACACATTCTAAATGTGTTTAATGCAATAAACATACATGGAACTCCAATAAATTGAACTCCCCTCCCCACTTTCAAAGTTTGGTGAACACTTTCAATTAAAGCCCAACATCTGAAGTTATATGCAATTATTGAAACTGGATATATTGAAAGTATTGAAACGGAAAAAAAATTGAGCTACTGGAAGATACTTTCTCATCTTCATCGTCAGACTTGGAACAGTTATTGAAAGAAAATATGCGGCTCACCTTTTTAATGAATGGGAATAAGGTCACCTGGGACTTGGGACCTCTTCTGAGACTGCAGGAGGACAGATGTGGCCGATACCGTGACTCATGGTCCTAATCCTGCCTCCAGAGAGGCCACAGAGACCTTAAAGATTTAGATCCTGGATAGTGACAACATTAGGGTTTGAGATCTTTGTGACTTAAAATACAATCTCACACCTATAATCCCAGCACTTTGGGAGGCCAAGGCGGGTGGATCACGAGGTCAAGAGATCGAGACCATCCTGGTCAACATGGTGAAGCCCCGTCTCTACTAAAAATACAAAAATTAGCTGGGCATGGTGGCGCGTGCCTGTAATCCCAACTACTCGGGAGGCTGAGGCAGGAGAATTGCCTGAACCCAGGAGGCAGAGGTTTTGGTGAGCTGAGATGGCGCCATTGCACTCCAGCCTGGGTAACAAGAGCGAAACTACGTCTCAAAAAAAAAAAAAACAAACAAACAATTGTCAGCTTTCTCATAGGGCTCTAATTCCAAAATAAAAATAAGGACTGAGAGTTTGTGGAGATTTTTTTTTCTCTCCCTCCTTTTAAATCTCACCTTGCTAAGCTGAAAATGCTAAGCCTCCTAACCTGCTTCCCACTCTATTTCATGTCCTTTACCTGGCTATCATTCAGAACGATTCTCTACAGTTTCTTCTGCTTCGAGAAGGGCAATTTCTGACTGACTTCCTTTTCCTTCTGTTATTTCTGTCCCATTATTTGTCTCAACTTTGGCTCCATCCCCACTCTCTTTTCCACTTGTACTTTTGATCCTGTGTCTTCTGCAAAATATACTCAGAAATATGTGCTTAGTTTCCTCTCTTGCATTTTGTTCTTTTATTCTCTTTTTCTCATTTTCACCGTCCCTAGATAGTAATAGGTCTGTCTTTAAAGGGAAAACAATGAAAATAATGAAATTTCAGAAGATTGGTGGATTAGGGTTTTGCCTTTTTTATTTTTATTTTTTGACAGTTTTCCTCTTGTTGCCAGGCTGTTGTGCAGTGGCACAATCTTGGCTCACTGCAGCCTCCACCTCCCAGGTTCAAGCGATTCTTCTGCTTCAGCCTCCTGCGTAGATGGGATTACAGGAATGCACCACCACGCCTGGTTAATTTTGTATTTTTAGTAGAGACAGGGTTTACTCCATGTTGGTCCAGCAGATCTTGAACTCCCCACCTCAGGTGATCCATGCACCTTGGTCTCCCCAAGTGCTGGGATTACAGACATGAGCCACCGTGCCTGGCACCCCAGGGTATTTTAAATTCTTGTCCAAACCCAGACAGCTCCACCCTCTTCTGGATACCATCCTACTTCCCACAAATAAAAACAAACAAATAAGCATAATTCCTGCTTCTCCTCCTATACTTAATAGTTTGGTGAAAGGCAACATCCACATCACTCACACTATGTGTGTCTGTATGTGTGTGTGTGTTTCCTGAGGACACTCTCCACCTTTCTTGCTTTTAATCTGAATCCTGTGGCATCCATCTTCTTTCTCCAGTTCAAATAGGTTCTTTCTTTCTTTCTTTTTTTGTAATCACTGAAGTCTCTGCTAGTTTGGACCTTAAGCATTGTTCCTATGACCGATTGCAGGAGACATTTATTATGCCTTCCTTAGAATAGAACAGAGAACAAGGTCAATGATTACCAAAATGTTGAGTCATGAGCTCTCCAATTGTATGACAACTTTAGCCTTTTCACAGTTCTGCTCTTGAGACTTTTTTTTTTTGAGATGGAATTTCCCTCTTGTCTCTGTGGCTGGAGTGTAATGCTACAATCTCAGCTCACTGCAACCTCCGCCTCCCAGGTTCAAGCAATTCTCCTGCCTCAGCCTTCCTAGTAGTTGGGGTTACAGGCACGTGCCACACCACGCCCAGCTAATTTTCATAATTTTAGTAGAGATGGGGTTTCACCATGTTGGCCAGGCTGATCTCCAACTCCTAACCTAAAGAGATCCACCTGCCTCAGCCTTCCAGAGTGCTGGGATTACAGGTGTGAGCCACCACGCCAGGACTTCTTTTTATCCAGTAGCAGTCTGTGAGTTACAAAGAGCCAATTGCAGATGCTTTAAAGAGCATGCTCAGGAAAAGTTGGATTTTGATAACTTTCTACTCAGAGGAAAAAGACGAGTTTGGGTGTGCAGGGATGAGAACTTGAACTTCAGATCTTGGGAGCAAAAGCCTCCTTACATGCCTAAACTCAGAAACTTCGCTGTTGTTGTTGCTGCTGCGTTGAGAATGTTGTGAAGTACACACATTTGTCTGTGTCTGTCTGTGAAAATGACCTTTCCAGGCCGGGTGCAGTGGCTCAAGCCTGTAATGCCAGCACTTTCGGAGGCCGAGGCGGGTTGATCATGAGGTCAAGAGATCGAGACCATCCTGGTCAACATGGTGAAACCCTGACTCTACTAAAAAATACAAAAAACTAGCTGGGCATGGTGGCATGTGCCTGTAATCCCAGCTACTCAGGAGGCTGAGGCAGGAGAATTCCCTGAACCCAGGAGGCAGAGGTTGTGGTGAGCCGAGGTCACGCCATTGCACTCCAGCCTGGGTAACAAGAGCGAAACTCCATCTCAAAAAAAAAAAAAGGAAAATAACCTTTCCATTTTTTTGTTGTTGTTTTGAATTCTCAACTAGACATGCTAAAAATGAGCAGGCAAAACAAGACAGCAAGCTAAGTTGGTGTTTCCTATTGCAATTGGAGCTGCCCAGGCCTAAGCAGTGGTGCCTCTTGTGTGAGCACTAACATGGCACCCTGGCAACCACATGAGATGGCTTCCTTGTGACAGTTTCAAAGAGCAGCTGCATGTGACTAACGAACTTCTAACTTACCATTTAGGAGATACACCTGAGCACGTGCTGAGCCCATCCAGAGACTCAGTGGGTCACAAAAGTCTCAGGCAAGACAAGCCAGGTCTCTTATGAGAGGTTCTGAAATTTGGTCCATGGATCACCATCAGTATAATCTGGAAACCTGTTAGAACAGCAAATTCATGGGCCCTACCCCAGGCCCACTAAATCCGAAATTCCCGGTGGATGTTCCCAAAGTATGTTTCAGCAGGCCATCCAGATGGTTCTGATGCACCTAAGCTTTGTGAGTAACTGAACTCAAAAGATCAGTACCTTGCGTCTCCTCACTTCTTTAGAGGAAGGGGCCTTTGTTCTTTTCTTTTCTTATTTATTTATTTGTTTTTTAGATGGAGTCTCGCTCTGCTGCCCAGGCTGGAGTGCAGTGGTGCAATCTCAGCTCACAGCAACCTCCGCCTCAGCGCTTCTCCGTTCAAGCGATTCTCCTGCCTCAGCCTGTGGAGTAGCTGGGATTACAAGCACACACCACCAGGCCCAGCTACTTTTTTTGTACTTTTAGTAGAGACAGTTTCACCATGTTGGCCAGGATGGTCTCTATCTCCTGACCTCATGATCCACCACCTTGGCCTCCCAAAGTGCTGGGATTATAGGCATGAGCCACCACGCCTGGCCAGGAGCCTTCGTTCTTCTGTAGTACCTGGAGGAAGCACAGATGCAGCAGGGATGTGGGACACATCCATATATGAGCATCCAAATCCTAAACATCCTTGAGGCTCCACTCCCCAGCACACTGCCTCTCACTTCTGTCTGCTGCTCACTGGTTTCCTCTTCTGTAGTGTGATGGGTCTCCCACCAGATTACTTAAGGATGTATATCCACTGCCTGAATCCTGAAAGCCAGGTGGTGAGCCACGACCATGGTGTCCAGATAAGGAGCACGCGTCCCTGAGGACCCAAACATCTGGGAGAGTATCTGCAAATCTACTAAGAAAAACAGTCTCATCACTCAAACACTGTAGACAAACAGTCAGAAAATAAACTTAACACTTAAGAGCAATTTAGAGCCTGGGTGCGGTGACACACGCTTGTAATCCCAGCACTCTGAGAGGCCAAGGTGGGTGGATCACTTGAGCCCAGGAGTTTGACCAGCCTGGCCAACATGGCGAAATCCCATCTCTACTAAAAATACAAAAATTAGCAGGATGGGGTGGCACATGCCTGTAATCCCAGGTACTTGGGGGGCTGAGGCCCGAGAATCACTTGAACCAGGAGGTGGACGTTGCAGTGAGCCAAGATGGCAGCACTATACTCCAGCCTGGGAGACAGAGTGAGAGTTGGTCAAAAAAGTAAATACATAAGCAGTTTAAAGACAGGAGGCAGCACGACCCTCTAGAGCTGTCCTGCTGCTATCCAGGAGCACCCTGTGTGTGAGCCCTAATAACCTCAGCTACCGTCAAGCTGGACTTCCAGTCGTGCTTTGGTCTCTTGGCTCCTTCCCAATTTAGAGGGATGCTACAGTCCCAAGTTTGGCTCATCAGGTGGCATTGCAAACAGAGTCCGAGGGACCAGATGGTGAGTCAGGAAAGGGCATCTGCAGGGGGAATCCCGGGGCGGGGGGTCGGCAACATGCAGGTGGGAGGGAATTGCCGGACCGTTCAACCTTTGCGGACTGCATGCTCAGAAGACGTGGTGACAGCTAAGCGCAGATTGCAAGAAGCTAAGCTAGGAAAGTAGGACCAGCATAGCAAATGTGCCTGTGTTACAATAAGGTTGGCCCCTGAGAAATCCTTAGAGCAGGAAAGGGAGAAAGGGGGAACGCTGCAGAAGTTCGAAGGCATGCCAGCTTTTCTAGAACTCCAGCTGGTTACTGATTATGGTCTTCCTTGTGCACATTTTTAAACTGATGGGCAAATTACAACAAAGAAATTCAGATCTCTAATGGTTAAACCGCGACGATAGAGTTGAGTAGACTCTCCTAAAGCTCTCTATTTCCCTCTTATTTTTTGGTTTCTGCTTATTTTGAATAGCCATTATTAAGCTACTGGTGTTGAAATAAAACTCGCTAATTCAAAGCCACTTGGAGAGTTTATTTTTCTTATGCAATACAGAAAAGTAAATGTAGACAATGAAACTCTTGAAACAGAGAAAAAAGGGGATGGGTGTTGGGGTCCGGCACGTCTGCCGGGGGGGCTACCGACCTGCGGGAGTCCCCGAGACCGTCAACGTAGATGACTCCTTCAACCTGAGGGAGAGAGTGCACGGAAGTAAAAGAAAAAAGAAAGGCGGAGTCTGGAGGGCTGGCTTGGGCTATGTCCAAGCAGAAATTTTATTTTTCAATACATTCCATTATATACTTTCCTGAAGTTAATGTTGTTTACGCCAGATCAACATACTTAAGTTACAGTAAGCAAGTTACACCAAGTTACGCCCAGTAAGTAAGTTAAGCCCAGTAAGTAAGTTATGCCCAGTAAGTTACAGTAAGTTACACCCAGTAAGTCAAGGCAAGTAAGTTACGCCCAGTAAGTACTTAACAATTGTAAATACTTAAGTCACAAGGTAAGCAAGTTACAGTTTTTATACCTTTTTTCTTGTTACATTTACTTTATCTCAGCAGAAAAAGGGTAAACAGAAAGGGAATAAAAACCTCATAAAAATAGTTATCAGGGGCTTGTGATAATAGCTTACAAAGCAGTTTATGTTTTTCAAAGATACACAGTGCAAGCAAACAATGGTGCCCTTAAGGTGGCTTGTTAATACTGTTTTCCATCAGGAGGTAGAACAAAGGCTTAGCTCCTGGGAAAATATGGGCAGGGGTCTCTGCCCCTCTCAGGCATCTCAATTGCGGCAAGTTTATTGCTTACACAGAGACTGGTGGGGACATGAAAGCAGACAGCACAATGTCCTCATAAACCGCAGACCTTTGCTTTGTATTCTGTTTTTGCCTCAGTGACTCAGCCCGAGACCTTTGTCTCATCTCGACAGCCCTCGAGAGGGGGGATTGCAGATAGGTCCAGCAGCCAAAATGGGGCAAGTCATGCTAACTGTCTCAAGCCTTTGGTGCGAACGCTGCAGATGGGGATAAAAGAAGGTTTTAAAAATCAGACTGCTATAGAAAGAATGGCTGTTAAAGACCCAGATGTGTGCAGAGTTTCCAGATGGCTATTTAAGTGCCTGGACTAAGAATCTCCCTATGGCCATATGGACTTTAAAGGAGACACCCACCAGCACACACGGCATCACTCCCTATAAATGGTTGGCAAGCCTGTAAGACACGTTCCACAAAGTCTCAGGGTTACTTCTGAGACACTGAGCCTTGCTCCCGAGGCAGATGGTGAGACAGGCTCCTGAGCACACCAGTGGATCTGCCAAGCAGCGATGGCTACAGGGACCTGAAGCTGAGCTGGAATGCGCTTCCATACTGCAGGGTGCCACGATCACTGCCGTAGAGGCAGTGCTGTCAGCTGTGCTCCTTGGTAGAGTTCCGAAAGACTTACTATATCAACCTACGGCAGCACCCATACCTGCTGGAGTAATTATAGTGTGGAGAGCATGGGCAAGGCTGGAAACTTATCAGTTGGCTATTAGGCTGCTCCTGGGAACTGAAGCCATGTGTGGCTTTGTTACTCTGGCCTGATGCCCACCGTGGCATCCCTCACAGTGCCAGTGGGAGAAAACACAATGATAGTAACGTTACAGGGCGTGAGTATGCTCGTAGGTTTCCTGCTAAACACCAGTGTTGATGCTCAGAGGTTATTCCTGCCACTCACGGCAGCTAATAATGTCTTTCTAGAGTGAGCCACAACTCCAGAAGCAGTCAACAACCATTAGATGCCTCTCCCTATCAGATAATAACGATACGCCTTGAAATCCTCTGCCTTTCTCCTGACAGAACTGGAGTGACTCCTACAACAGCACATATGATGCAACCCGGACTCACTAGGCACAGCCTCCACCTCGAGGCTCAATCACCAACATGTCAAAGACCCAAAATGTGCCTTTCAAGGTGCCACCTGTTGTGCCTATTTCCCTGATGAAGAGAGTCATGTCACAGATACTTTAAACCATTTGTCAACTCAGATGCATGATACAACCTAATTAGGTTTCTTTTACTCATTCTCAAATTGCTTACACAGCTTCCCTAGACATGGCAAGTATGTTTTGCTTATAGACATTATAATTGTAGTTAGCTTCTGCTTTCTGCGCTGCTACATACACGGCAGATGTGGTCTGTATGCCCAAGCCACAGCTGTACATTATAGGCGCATATTGCTCTTTCCTTGTACCCTACTCAGGGACTCCCGTACAGGATTGGCAGAAAGAATGTGAGAGCTGGGGAACATGTGGATTGCAGTATGGCACATCCTCCACCAGGTTACTTGAGAGTGTAATCCCAGCGCTTTGGGAGGCCGAGGTGGGTGGATCACGAGGTCAAGATATCGAGACCATCCTGGTCAATAAGGTGAAACCCCGTCTCTACTGAAGATACAAAAATTAGCTGGGCATGGTGGTGCGCGCCTGTAATCCCAGCTACTCGGGAGGCTGAGGCAGGAGAATTGCCTGAACCCAGGAGCGGAGGTTGCGGTGAGCCGAGATCGCGCCATTGCACTCCAGCCTGGGTAACAAGAGCGGAACTCCGCCTCAAAAGAAAAAAAAAAAAAGAGTATACGTCTAGTGCCTAAATCCTGAAGGCCCAGTGGTCAACCAAGGCCAGGATGCCCAGCAGAGAAGCAGGTGTCCTTAAGAACGCAAACATCTCAGACAGCATCTGAGAACCTGCCAAGAAAAACAGTCCCATTGCTTGAACACAGAAGGCAAAAATCCAGAAAATTAACTTAAAAACAGTTTAAAGAGAGGCGGCGGCATGGCTCTCTAGAGCTGTCTTGCTGCACCCAGGAGCACCCTGTATCTGATAAAGCTGGACTGTGTTTGCTCTTCCAGGACCATCCCAGTTTGCAGGGAATGTTACAGTCCCAAGTTTTTCTTTCAGTACTTTCTAATCTTTCTCCTCCCCTTGTTAACTTTCCCCAGACCCTAGTTTCAGTTTCTGTTGCTGTGGCTCGATTTTCAGGCCCAGTGGTTCTCACCCTTGCCTGATTATCAAATTAAACTGGGAAAGATTAAATAACATGAGATTGCACAGATGTGAGGATGATCTGGCTGTGACATCTGTTACCCTGTGAAGATTCCTGGGCCCTTTTCTGGAGACTCTGAAAGCACTCAGCATCTCAGTCTCTTGGGTAAGGCCTGGGAATACGTGTTTTTATTCAACTCCCCCAGGTAAAAGTTCACCTTTGGGGACTCCTGCAGTGTTGTCCCCAGAGCACATACAGGAAGGTCTAGGGGAGAAACACCTGTTTTCCCACCCAGTGCTAGGTTCATGGCCGAGTCCTCATAACAGAAGACAGATTAACAGGAGAAAAGCATACACATCTATTAAACTAAATTTTATGTGACACAGGTGCCTTGGGAAATGAAGACCTAAAGAAACAGAAAAATCTGTGTACACCAGATCTGTGAATAACGTTTCATTTAACATCATTTTGTTATAACGTTGATGAGAAAAAAAATCTAATTCTCCTGGAGGCTGCTGTCTGTGTGGGTTTCCTCCCACGTGTCGGAAATGTTCACATTAGGTTCCTTGGCATATCTGCATAGTCAGTCTGAGGTGAGGAGGGGAGGGAACGCATATGTGTGTGTGTGTGAGTGTGTGTGTGTGTGTGTGTTGGGTGAGTGAGAATCAGCACTATGATGGAATGGCCAACTGTCCAGTGTGAGTTCCCACCTAACACTCTGAGCAATGGAATTAGGCTTCAGCCACCCAGGATCTTGAACCAGAGTAAGCAGGTTGAAAAATGCATGAATGAATACAGCTTGCTGTAAAATCAAAATTCAGGAAGCACACTATAATCCTACAAATGCATGACAATCAGTGATACAGAGCAAGCACTCGGCTGCTGTGTTCTTGTTTTTGAATGGTGTGGTCGTAGGAATTGCTCCCTACAATTGTTGTTTTGCAAACATTATTGCTTGATATAACCCATCACCACTAGAACTGAGTCACTGATTCACCAAAAATTGGGTAAATAATTATATTATTTGTTTTTATTAATCTTAACTATATGTATAGCTCCTTTCTTTCGATATTTAACATTAGAAGTGTTTGGAGTCTTTATTTAGAAATTTGGTGTTTTGTGACCAGAAATTTGCCATAGAAACTTAACTGTATTTTTTTTTTTTTTGAGACGGAGTTTTGCTGTGGTCACCCAGACTGGAGTGCAATGGCATGATCTCAGCTCATCGCAATCTCCGTCAACTGGGTTCAAGCAATTCTCCTGCCTCAGCCTCCTGAGTAGCTGGGACTACAGCCACGCACCATCATGCCCAGCTAATTTTTTGTATTTTTAGCAGAGACGGGGTTTCACTTTGTTGACCAGGATGGTCTCGATCTCTTGACCTTGCGTGATCTACTCGCCTCGGCCTCCCAAAATGCTGGGATTATAGGCGTGAGCCACCGCCCCCGGCAAACTTAACTCTTGTTTGTATCGATTAGTCTAGTCTATGGTAAAATTGGTTTTGTTTTGCTTAAGGTAATAGTTTCTAAGAACCGATCGACAGTAAGTGAGGACTTCCTATATTTTTATGCTTAGGTTTGATGATGAAGTAGATAGTCCTCTAGAAGCATAATTGGACAAAGGGTTGTGATCTAATTGCTATAAACTGGGGTGAACTTAGCAAAGCCTGTTTCTTCAGATTCTCCTTGGCATGTCGGTGTCTTCATTTCTTTCCTCCAGGTATAGGGAAGAGCTGGCTCTGAAATGACAGTCCTATCGTCCACTTTAATGGGAAGATCAGCTAGGTTTCATGGCCCGCTTCACGGAACAAGGGTCGGGAGAAAGAGGCGTTTCTGCTTCCGCTGTTTTCTCAAACGCGAAGTGCCGTATTTTGGGAGTAGTGTGACCTGAGCTCAGTCAAAAGGCGACTAAGTGTTTTCAACCCGTTTGACAGGGCCGCGTGTGGCTCATGCATTGCAGGTGCACCATAGCCATTTCCATGTGTGTCCATCCCTGGGCGCGCAGTCCAGCTGGCTGTGACTGGCCGCGAGGGCCAGGCCTGGAGCTGGGGAGGTACCTAACGTGGGCTAGATGTGGTTTTCAGGTTTCCAAGGAGAATCAGGTCCGTTTTAAGGGTGGGAGCGAATCAGAAGAAAACAGAAAAGATGGAGGATTTGCTCCAGAAGCTCCTTTCTGGATTGTTTGTCGCAGCAAGGTTTGGCGGGAAGCGCCTGGCGGTTGTGCCGGGAGTGGAGAGGGCTGAGCCCCGTCCAGGAGCGCGGAGGTGTCTGCGCCACAGGTCGCCTCGCTCCTCATGCCTTCCACGCCGTGGAGGGCCCCGCAGAGAAGTGGCGCCGTGAGCGCTGGTGCGCCCTTCTCGCTCCTTCTCCTCCCAGGGCGCAGTTCGGGACTCTCGGAGCCCGCGAAACACAGCGCGCGCAGCTTCTGCGCCCCGAGGCTGGGCGTGGGAACCTTCGGGAGCGGAGACTCGGACCGGCGCGCGCCTCTGCGATTCCCCGCCTGTCTTCTCCCCGCGTGGACCCGCGTTCCCGCGGCGGGTTCAGGGGTTTCTTTTTCTCTTGCTGCGTTATGCTCGCGGTTTGCCGGCAACGGTTCAACGCTGAGACGGCCCCATCGCAGACCTTTCCCGGGGGTGGCCGGGAGGCTTCCTCACAACCCCGCGGGGCTGAGCTGCGGTGGGAGAGCCCGGGCCCAGCGGGACTTTCCATATTCATTTTCCTTGTCTCAGCGTTGCCAGGAGACAGTATCCAGTACAGCGAATTCAAAATGCAGTTTCACAGAATACGCTTCTTGGCACGACCGGAAATTCCGAGAGGCCATAGAAATATTTTGGCCAAATAACAGCACGAGGGGGTGTAGCTCAGTGGTAGAGCGCGTGCTTAGCATGCACGAGGCCCCGGGTTCAATCCCCGGCACCTCCACTTTTTTTTCACCTCCCTCCTCCTGGGTTGCTTGCAAGACTACGTCCACCCTGTCACCATGCCCATGACTCGCCTCAGTTTTGTTTCGTTTTTAGTTTTAGTGGCACTTCCATTCTCTATCAGTTCTTCTAATTCACATGGAAACCTAGGAAAACAAACTCTCTTTTGCTTTTAATATTGATGCATTTCTGCCCTAAGGCTTTGACACCACCCTGGGTGGCTGGGTCAAGGGACAAAAGACCAGATGAAAGAGGCCAAGGAAGCACAGACTGCCTCAGAATTCCAAAAACGGAAAAACAAGCAAGTCACCAAGTTAACAAGCCCAATCACATTGGTTACATTTCCCAGTATTATCGAAGAGCAAGCAAGAAAGAAAAACACCGAAAACCAACGCGAAACCGCAGGTATTTTCTTTAGATCCCTTCTTTCTTGAGCTCTTCCTTGATCAAGGGACAGACCCAGAGGATAGAAAAACTGACCTGGATTTTAGGACTCATATGTGAAAAGGTTTTGGTTTACAGCCTCAGGAATCACATATGAAAAGGTTCCGGTTTACAGTTTTAGGAATCACGTGAAAAGGTCTCTGTTTACAGTTTCAGGAATCACATATGAAAGGGTTCCGGTCTATAGTTTTATGACTCACAAGTGAAAAGGTTTCTGGTATGATCTTGTTTTAGGTAAATACCTTCGGGAGAGTTTCCCCAAGACCAAGGCCGCCACCTACAGGAAGGTGAAACAGGAGGCGCCAGTCCGTCAGCCTTTTCTTCTATTGAAATTCAGTGTGACAGTCAAAGGGGAAGTTGACCTCAGATGCCTGGGTCTCCTTCTTCACCGGCGGTTACCTGGAAGGAGTCTGCTGCAACCTTAATTCTTGCCTCTTCAGGAGAAAGAATTCCATTGAGGGGCATAAGGCAGAAGGAGGGCCGGATGCAAGCCTTACAGCAGGAGTGAACGTTTATTAAAAAGATTGAGAGCGGTAATGAAAGGAAGGAGAGTATATTGGAAGAGGGCCAAGCCGGCGACTTGAAGGACCAAGGGTATCGTGACGTCTCGAGCTGGGGTGGTAAACGCTGGCATACTTCCTGGATCTTCTGTTACTTCTCCCCATTGCTGAGATCTTACTGGGCAGTGACTGGCTCCCAGTTTCAGGTGTTTTCTATCTATTAAGAAATGGCCGTTCTCTGGCACCAGCTGTGGCCAATTATTACTTCAGAGAAATCGTTAACAACCGCCTGAACTTTTACTTCTGGTTTGTGTGTGTGCGGAGCCCCCTCCCGCCCTGCTCACACCTGTGCTACCGACTGTAACAAAATCATACAAGCTTCATACAGACTCTTGGCAAAGAGCCTCTCCCGTGCCGCCTCTCAGGCCTTGAGGCACAAGTATTAATGGTATGGTCTGCCCTCAAAAGGATGGGTCAGCAAAGAGGCCTGTGCAGAATGGAGGATCAGGGTTGCTTCCATAGCGAATTCTGGGAGCCCAGGTAAGTAGAGTATGGACTCCATGCCTAAAGGGACATTTACTGCCAGGAAAGGGCCCAGGGCATAAGCAGCCATTGCCCAGGGTTCAGTGTGATACTGGGTGTGTGCCGTCAGTGCGAGGGCATGTTTGTGCTCGACAAACCCACAATGGTCCTTTCCAGTGCTGTTCTAAGGTTAATTTTTCATGCAGTCTTTTCCAAAATACCGTTTCCTGACCCGGGGATGTATCTGATTAGGAAATGCAACTGGGACCTGCTGGACAGGACTGACATTAGATTTTGACAATTCCTGTAAAGTTAGAGTGTAACAAGGTTGAATGTCAGAGGAAGAATCAGTCTAAACTTTATAGATTTCTGGTTTTTTTTTTTTTTTTTGAGACGGAGTTTCGCTCTTGTTGCCCAGGCTGGAGTGCAATGGCGCCATCTCGGCTCACCACAACCTCCGCCTCCTGGGTTCAGGCAATTCTCCTGCCTCAGCCTCCCGAGTAGCTGGGATTACAGGCACGTGCCACCATGCCCAGCTAATTTTTGTATTTTTAGTAGAGACGGGGCTTCACCATGTCGACCAGGATGGTCTCGATCT
>CM052651.1:185366-196680 GCA_028533165.1 Leontopithecus rosalia | reverse complement strand
TAGCTCAGGCTGGAGTGTAGTGGCGGGATCTCAGCTCACTCCAACCTCCGCCTCCCGGGTCTGGTTCAAGCAATTCTCCTACCTCAGCCTCCCAAGTAGCTGGGATTACAGGCACAAGCCACCATGCCCAGCTAATTTTTGTATTTTTTTTAGTAGAGACGGGATTTCACCATGTTGGCCAGTCTGGTCTTGAACTCCTGACCCGAATTGATCCACCCGCCTCGGCTTCCCAAAGCCACCGCGCCCGGCCGGGCTTTCTAGTTCTTACAGAAATTCCGGATGGGCATGGCCGGTCCTGTCAGCTGGATGACCAGTTTCAGTTCTTCAGCAGAACTGTCTCCCTTCTTGGGGGCCGAGGGCTTCCTGGGGAAGAGGGGGCGTTTGGAGAGGTACTCCTTCAGCCGCGGCACACTGGCCTGCAGGGGCTCGGTGGACTTGTTCTGCCTTCTCGGGTCCACAATTTAGAGATGCCAGGGGTCCCGGCCACGTTCTTGTGAATGTCCGTCACCCTGGGCTCCTCCAGGCTGCAGCCGCGGAGGGCACACACCTTGGTTTGATACCTCACAGGGGGGCATCGCGTGAGGGGCCGGAGGGGTCTCGACGCGGGCACGGGGCGATGCAGCGCGCCTTTGGCTTGAGGGGGCCTTGAGTCTGCGGATCTTCCGCGCCGGCTGGGCGAACCACGTGGCCACGCGCCGCTGCCAGCCCTGGGGGAAGTGGGGCTTCAGGATCACGACATTCCGGCTGGGCCCACGGCTGCCCACCGCCTCCTGCGCAGGAGACACCTCATACATCTCCACAGCAGCGTTATGTAGGAAGGTTTTATGGCATGGATCATATTACCTTAGGACTGATGGTAAAGTTTTAGTTTAAGGAAAGATCTAAAAATTTGAAAATGTGTAACCACCTAATGGGTTTAGCTTGCCCGATGCCAAGACAGGACTATTTATCAAGACAGCGGCAGGCAGGCCGGCTGTGCGGGAAAATCCGTTTTATTGTTACTCCAATCAGTCTCCGCAAGTGGACTGGCGTTTTTAAGGATAATTTGGCAGGTAGGGGACCAGTGAGTTCGGAATGTTGATTGGTTGGGTCGTAGATGAAATCACAGGAAATGGAAGCTGTACTCCTGCCTTGACTCAGTTCCTGGAAGGGGCCACAAGGCCAGATGAACCGGTTTATCGCGATGGGTGGTTCCAGCCGGTCCGCAGAGTGAGGGGTCTGCGAATATCTCAAGCGCTGATCTTAGGTTTTACAATAGTGATGCTATCCCCAGGAGCGATCTGGGGAGGTTTAGAGTCTTGCCGCCTCCAGTTGCATGACTCCTAAGCCATGTTTTCTAATCTTGTGGCTAATTTGTTAGTCCGGTAAAAGCAGTCCAGTCCTGCAGGCAGGAAGCAAGTTTCTTTTGGAAAGGGCTGCTATTGTCTTTGTTTCAAAGCTCAACTATCAGCTAAGTTCCTCCCAAAGTTAGGTCAGCCTGCAAGAAGGAATGAACTAGGACAGCTTGGAGGTTAGAAGCAAGATGGAATTGGTTAGGTCAGATCTCTTTTGTAATGGTGTTTTCAAAGATTGCTTTAAAGAAGACCATAAATTTGTCCTGCTTTCTCAGATTTTGAGAATAAGAACAAAAAGTGTATGACTTAATGGGAGAATCTTAAGAATTTCACTACTGAAGTGGATTTCTGTGTCCATTAACAGTGCTGAACATTATGTATTTCCCAGGTAGGAAAACAAAATCTGCAAGTTTGAATGATACTTGTGATTATGTTTTGATAACAGAGCTGCTGTACTATTCCTCTTTCAAATGCTCAGTAGCCACACGTGGCATGTCACACCCACCAAATGGATGGCACAGATGCAGAACATTTTAATCATTGTAAAAAGCCCTATTTGACAACACTAACTTAAAGTGTTAATCTTTTTTTTTTTTTTTTTTTTTGAGACAGAATTTCACTCTTGTTGCCCAGGCTGGAGTGCAATGGTGCTATCTCGGCTCACTGCAACCTCCGCCTCCTGGGTTCAGGCAATTCTCCTGCCTCAGCCTCCTGAGTAGCTGGGATTACAGGCACGCACCACCGTGCCCAGCTAATTTTTTGTATTTTTAGTAGAGACGGGGTTTCACCATGTTGACCAGGATGGTCTCGATCTCTTGACCTTGTGATCCACCCGCCTCGGCCTCCCAAAGTGCTGGGATTACAGGCTTGAGCCACCGCGCCCGGCCCAAGTGTTAATCTTTTAGAAGGGAAAGCTGCAGTCTGACCAAAAATTACTTTTTGGTCACAATTTTATTTTTGAAGATATTGTTGAAACATGTTCAATTTTTAAAAATTTCGGACAACGGAATAAAATCCATTTGTAAATGCCCAAATGGTACTTGAGGTGGAAAACGGAAGGCTTGCTATTGCTGTAGTTTTTTTGTAGGGTTTTGCTCAACACAAAGAAGAGAAGATTCAGGCACCCATAGAGCTTCTTAAGGAAAATTTTCTAAAAATAATTTTGGAAATTTGGAGTGAATTTGTTCTTTATTTATGGGTGCTTTCACTTGCTCAGCACATCCAAGTTCTGGAGAATGTCTGAGGCACCAGCCATTGGCTGTTTTGGGAAGACGAAGGTCCTTTGCCATCTGAGAGTTTTGAGATGGTCAATATCTTTTTGTATGGTAGATTCTTTTTTTTTTTTTTTTGAGACGGAGTTTTGCTCTTGTCACCCAGGCTGGAGTGCAATGGCGCGATCTCGGCTCACCGCAACCTCCGCCTCCTGGGTTCAAGCAATTCTCCTGCCTCAGCCTCCCGAGTAGCTGGGACTACAGGCACGCGACACCATGCCCAGGTAATTTTTGTATTTTTTTAGTAGAGACGGGGTTTCACCATGTTGACCAGGATGGTCTCGATCTCTTGACCTTGTGATCCACCCGCCTCGGCCTCCCAAAGTGCTGGGATTACAGGCTTGAGCCACTGCGCCCGGCCGAGATTCTTGTTTTTGAATATGCCCGTCTGGGTTTTTTAAACACAGAAACTGTTTTTACGATACCTATAGTAGTTGTCTAGGACGTTTGCTCTAGCTTCAAAAGTTCTAACTTTGGAATGGGCTTTAATATTCACAACTGAGTGCTTTTCCTCTGATAAATCAATATTTTCCCGTGTTTTATTGTAGTGCTCATGGCAGTTTAAAATACCTTATAATAGCGTATAATAATGTGTATGAACAACCTGAAGTCATATTGTACGCTTGTATACAGGTTAACTCTTAAATCTCCACCCATGCTCAAGTTGGAACTACAGTTGTGCTTCACACAAAGGCCTTTCCATCAACAGCTGACCACATATACAACGTAGTTTTGTAAGACTGTAACACTATAGTTTTACTGAACCTTTTCTGTGTTTAAATACACAAATACTTACCTGTGTGTTTCACTGCCCTACAGTATTCATAAAGTAACATGCTGTGGTGGTTTGCAGCCTACGAGCAATCGGTGTGGAGTAGGCTCTACCATCTAGCTTTGTGTTAAATACTCTAAGATGTTCACACAGTGATGAAATGGCCTAATGGCTGATTCCTCAGATCAGACCCTTGACGTTGATCTAGGCATAACTCTGTTAGTCCAGTCATCTGGGGAGATGTTGGCAAAGGGATTGTTGCCATTACAGAAAATTAAGAAGTTATGGCATCTCCAGTACAAAAGTATACTGTGAATTTGTTTTATTTTATTTTTAATTGAGAAACAACACTGATACCTTGATGAAATTTTAAAGATATGAACAATAAAAAAATCAGAGTTCCCTGGGGGGAAGTACCAGTCAATACATGGCATAATTTTGTGTTTTCCTCTGATAAAGGGATCAAGAAGGGCTCTGCCGGGCGCGGTGGCTCACGCCTGTAATCCCAGCACTTTGGGAGGCCGAGGCGGGTGGATCATGAGGTCAAGAGATTGAGACCATCCTGGTCAACATGGTGAAACCCCGTCTCTACTCAAAATACAGAAAATTAGCTGGGCATGGTGGCGTGTGCCTGTAATCCCAGCTACTCAGGAGGCTGAGGCAGGAGAATTGCTTGAACCCAGGAGGCGGAGGTTGCGGTGAGCCGAGATTGCGCCATTGCACTCCAGCCTGGGTAACAAGAGCGAAACTCCGTCTCAAAAAAAGAAAAAAAAAAGAATTTCTACTTTTACATATTCTTTCTGGTATGATTTTTGCCTCATTGTAGCTTGCAAACAGTAATGAATCTGAAAACACTTCTTTCTTCATCTCAGTGTGTCCCTAATCGTCTCCTCTGGACTATGTTTAGCTACTAGACTTCCCTTAGGGAGGTAAGTGCACCATTCCTGCCAGGAAAGAGCACTGCACGTATTCACAGTATTAAAGTCTTCCACTCCTTATGCACAGGATGCCTTTCCATTTATTTGAATCTTCTCGGATTTCTTTTAGCAATGTTTGTAGTTTTTCCTGTACAAGTCTTTTACCTTCTTGGTTCAGTTTATGTATAAATATTTTATTATTTTTGGTGCTATAGTAAATGGGATTTTTTTCTTAATTTTCTTTTCAGGTTGATCATTGTTAGTTTGTGGAAATGCAACTGACTTTTGTGTGTTCATTTTATACCCTGCTACTTTTCTAAAATTGTTTATTAGTTGTAACAGTTTTTTTGTGTGTGTGGGAAGGTCTTCAGGGTTTCCATATGTAAGATCATGTCATCTCTAAACAGATAATTTTAGTTTTCTTTTCTAATTTGGATGGCTTTTGTTAATTTCTTTCCTTCCTTTTCTTTTTTTCAAGATGGAGTCTGGCTCTGTTGTGCATGCTGGAGTGCAGTGGTGTGATCTCAGCTCAGTGCAACCTCCGCCTCCCAGGTTCAAGTGATCCCTGCCTCAGCCTCCCGAGTAGCTGGGATTACAGGTGCGCACCATTATGCGTGGCTAATTTTTGTATTTCTGTGTGTGTGGAGATGGGTTTCACCATGTTTCCTAGGCTGGTCTTGAACTCCTGGGCTCAAGCAATGTAGCCCATCGGTCTCCCAAAGTGCTAGGATTCCAGGCGGTCGTCACCCCGCTGGACCTCTTTCTCTTGTCTGATTGCTCTGACTAGGACTTTTTAGTGCTGTGTTGAACAGTAGTGGTGAGAGTAAGAATCCTTGCCTTGTTCCAGATCTTAGAGGAAAAGCTCAAGGCCACCGAGTGTATCACCTGTAGGCTTTTCATGTACGGCTTTTATTAAGTTGAGGTAGTTTCATTCTACTCCTAGTTGCTGAGTGCTTTTTTCATAAAAGTGTGTTGACTTTTGTTGGGGTCCGGCACGTCTGCCGGGGGGCTACCGACCTGCGGGAGTCCCCGAGACCGCCAACGTAGATGTCTCGTTCAACCTGAGGGAGAGAGTGCGCGGAAGTAAAAGAAAAGAGGAAAGCGGAGTCTGGAGGGCTGCGTGACTTATGGTCAAAACGCAGCAAATTTATTCTTGTGGGTAACAGCTTTTATACCTTTTTTCTTGTTACATTAACTTTATCTCAGCAAAAGGAAACGGTCAACAGAAAGGAAATGAAATGGTAAACAGAAAGGAAATAGGAATTCTATAGAAATAGTTATCAGGGGCTTGTGAAAACAGCTCACAAAGTAGTTAAAGGGGGTTTGTGATGACATCTTGCAAAGCAGTTTGTTTTTCAAAGGCACTCAGCGCAAGCAGACAATGATGCCCTTAAGGTGGCTTGTGAATCCTGTTTTCCAACAGGAGGAAGAACAAAGGCTTATCTCCTGGGAAAATATGGGCAGGGGTCTCTGCCCCTCTCAGGCATCTCAATTGCAGCAAGTTTATTGCTTACACAGAGACAGAAGGGGACAAGAAAGCAGACAGCACAATGTCCTCACAAACCGCAGACCTTTGCTTTGTATTCTGTCCTTGCCTCAGTGGCTCAGCCTGATCTTTCTCTGATCTCGACAGCCCTCTGAGAGAGAAGAATGCAGACAGGTCCAGCAGCCAAAAATATGGTGAGTCACGCTAACTGTCTCAAGCCTTTTGGCGCGAACACTGCAAACTTTTGTTGAATCCTTTCTCTATGTCAATTGAGATGACGATGTGATTATTGTCCTTGATTTTATTAATATGGATTAATTAATAAAATGCATTGATTGTTGTATATTGAACAATCTTTGCATCTCAGGTATAAATACCACTTGGTCACAGTGTATAATCCTTCTAATACGATGTTGAATTGGGCTTATTAGTATGTTGTTAAGAATTTTTGCATCAGTGTTTATCAGAGATATTGGCCTGTAATTTTCTTTTCTTACAGGGTTCTTGCCTGCCTTTACTATCAGCGTAATGCTGGCCTCATAAAATTTGTTTGAAAATGTTCCCACATTTTCCATTTTTGGAAAAGTTTGAGAAAGATTCATGTAAATTCTTACATGCTTGGTAGAATTCAACCATGAAGACTTCTGGTCCTGGATTTTTCTTTGTCATGAGGATTTGGATTTCTACTTCAATCTCATTATTAGTTATGGATCTCTTTAGACATTTTACTTCTTCCTGATTCAGTCTTGGTAGGTCATATGTTCCTAGCAATTTATCTGTTTCTTCTGTGTTATTCAGTTTGTTGGCATATAATTGCTCACAGTTGATACGGTTTGGCTCTGTGTCCCCACCCAAATCTCATCTGGAATCGTACTCCCATAATTCCTGCATGTTGTGGGGAAGACCCAGTGGGAAAGAATGGAATCATGGGGGTGGTCTCCCCCATACTGTTCTCCTGGTAATGAATAGGTCTCCTAAGTCCTGATGGTTTTATCAGGGCTTTCTGCTTTTGCATCTTCCTCATTCTCTCTTTGTCCGCTGCCCTCCATGTAAGACGGGACTTGCTCCTCTTGCCTTCCACCATGATTATGAGGCTTCCCCAGCCATGTGGAACTGTAAGTCCAATTTAAGCTCTTCTTTTGTAACCTGCGCCATCTCGGGTATGTCTTTATCAGCAGTGTAAAAACGGACTAAAGCAATAGTTG
Source organism: Leontopithecus rosalia (assembly GCA_028533165.1). Taxonomy (NCBI): domain Eukaryota; kingdom Metazoa; phylum Chordata; class Mammalia; order Primates; family Cebidae; genus Leontopithecus; species Leontopithecus rosalia. The sequence continues at coordinate 189,695 of CM052651.1, read as the reverse complement.
TCCCATAATTATTTTTATTTCTGTGACAATAGTCATGTTCCCTCTTTCATTTCTAATTCTTATTATTTGAATCCTCTCTCTTTTTTTGTTAGTCTAGCTAAGGGTTTGTTAATTTGCTGACTTTTTTCCCTAAAAAACAAACTCAATATTTTTTCCTTTTCTTTATTTTGTTTATGTCTGCCCTAATCTTTACAGTTTTATTTCTTCTGCTGTCTTCTACTTTAGTTTGTTTCTTCGCTTTCTAGTTTCTTTCTTTCTCTTTTTTTTTGGGACAGAGTGTCACTTTGTCACCCAGGCGGGAGTGCAGTGGCACAACCTTGGCTCACTGAAATCCCCACCTCCCAAGTCAAGCAATTCTTGTGCCTCCGTCTCCCAAGTAGCTGGGATTACAGGCCTTTTTTTGTCCCTCTTTTTTTTCTGTTGCCGCCTACTTTTGTGTTTCATTTGTATATATATATATGCATACATATATACATATGTAAATTACAGAGCCAAACCATTTATATATATATTTTGTAATGACATGTTTTGGTTGCATTTTCATTTCTCTTTTGTATATTATCTAGGTATTTTCTTTGTGGTTACATTGTAAGTACATTCTGCATCTTAATGTTATAATAATGTAAGCTGATAACTTCAATTGCATGTAAAAATTCTATCTCCTGGCCACGGGTGGTGACTCATGCCTATAATCCCAGTGCGTTGGGAAGCCGAGGCAGCCAGATCACATCAGGAGTTCAAGACCAGCCTTTCCAACGTAGTGAAACCCTGTATCTGCTAAAAATACAAAAAAGAATAATAACTGGGCATGGTGGCAGGCACCTGTAATCCCAGCTACTTGGGAGGCTAAGGCAGGGGAATGGCTTGAACCTGGGAGATGAAGGTTGCAGTGAGCTGAGATTGCGCCACTGTACTCTAGCCTGGGCGACACAGCAAGACTCTGTCTCAAAAAAAAATCTTCTACTTTATAACTCTGCCTCCTTTCCCACTTTATGTTAGTGGTGACATAAATTACACCTTTTATATTGCATATTAATTTACAAAGATTATCATTACTTTTTGTGCTACTTTTTTCAAAATTCTATAACAGATTTTAAAAATATTTGCACATCTTTATTATAGTAGTACAGGATTCTAGATTTGCCTATATGCTTATCTTTCATGTTGCTGTTTATTACCCTTTGGCCTCAACTTGAAGGACTTCCTTCAGCACTTCTTTTAGGTCTAGTGATAAAGTCTCTCAGCTTTTGTTTATCTGGGAAAGTTTTAATTTTACCCTTGTAAACAAGCATGGCTTGTTTTTGAAGATTTAGTATTCTTGGTTGCCAGGGTTTTCTCACAGCATTTTGAATGTATTATCTCACTCTCTTCTGGCATGCAAAGTCAGCAGAGAAATCTGCTGGTACTCTTAATAGAGTCTCTCTTGTATGTGATGAGTTACTTTTCTCTTGCTATTTTCAAGATTTTTTATTTGTGACTTTTGACAGTTTGATTATTATTATAAAAAGGCCTCAGGGGAGGCCTTTTTAGATTTATCTTAGAATTCCTTGAATTTCTTGAAATTTTACATTTATTTATTCAAATAGGCTCTCATTTTTCTTTCTTCTTCTTTTGGAAATTCCATAATGCATAAGTTGTTCTTCTTGATGTTCTATACACATAGTGTTTATTTCTTCTTGCCTCCTGCCTTATAAGAATGCAGCAAGGAGGACCATCTATAATGAAGTGAGGTGGTGCCTTGTTCTTGAATTTCCCACCCTGCAGAACTGTGAGCAGTAACTCCATCTCCAGTATTTTGTTATAGCAGCATAAATTGACTAAGACACCCCTAAAAGTCAGAATGTTGGCAATATCTTCTACTTCTTTTACTCTTCAAGGAAAAGGGGAGTTGGGAGTTTCTTCTCAGTTACACCATGTGTGGTGGGGGGTTCAGGTGAAGGGTTGGAGAAAGGGCTCTGTAAACAGAGAATTGTCGATTATCCCCCCTGGCCTTTGATGTTGGCTTCATTGATCCTGCACTGCAAGAACCTCTGAAGTAGTTTGTAGATTTTTCTAGTTCGTTGGTCTGTGTTTGTTGTTAATTTTATGTCTTTGTTGGGGAAGGAGGGTCCAGAGTTTCTTATTCTGCCATCTTGCTGATGTAACTTGTAAGGCCGGTTGCCTTGCTCGGAGTGAAACGGACACATTCATCACTCTCCATGCCTGATAACTGCCTCATCACCCGAGCTCATGATCTGGCTTCCCCACAAAGCTTCCCCGCACCCGCCTCTGCATACCATGCCCAAGCCCACACTCAGCACTAAATTATGCATCCAACCTCCATCCCACTGTTAAAAAACCCTGCAGAGAAATTTTTTTAAAAAGAAGCCCCACGCATGGTGGCGCGTTCCTTAATCCCAGCTACTCAGGAGGCCGAGGCAGGAGAATTGCCTGAACCCAGGAACCGGAGGTTGCGGTGAGCCGAGATCGCGCCATTGCACTCCAGCCTGGGTAACAAGAGTGAAACTCCATCTCAAAAGAAAAAAAAAAAAAAAGAAGAAGCCCCACCGTTCCCTGCCCAGCAAGAGCGTGCCCCGTACTCCCCTGGCAGGCCCATGTACCCAAGGTTCTGCCCACCTACCAATAGCAGCTACTTTCATGTACTTCCTACTTTAACTCCATGTACTTCCTGCTCCTCAACAGCCAATAGAAATGACTTCTCTTTGTTTCCCCAGTAGTCAATCAAGGCCCAATTACCAAAAGTCCCGCCTGCCAACCAATGGCAGCTAGTTTCATGTACTTTCTACTCCTCAACAGCCAATAGAAGTGCCTTCTCTTTGTTTCCCCAGTAGTCAATCAAGGCCCGCGTACCCGAGGTCCTGCCCACCTACCAATGGCAGCTAGTTTCATGTACTTCCTACTTTAACTCCATGTCCTTCCTGTTCCTCAACAGCCAATAGAAATGCCTTCTCTTTGTTTCCCCAGTAGTCAATCAAGGCCCACTTACCCAAAGTCCCACCCGCCTACCAATGGCAGCTAGCTTCATGCACTTCCTACTTTAACTCCATGTACTTCCTGCTCCTCAACAGCCAATAGAAATGCCTTCTCTTTGTTTCCCAGTAACCAATCAATTGCCTGCACACCCCATAAAACCCCACGCTCTGAACAGCCGGGTGCAACTTCTCTGGCCCCTCTTGGACCACTGAGGTTGCCCGGGAGCTGAATAAATTGGCTTCTCATCTTTTTTCATACCTGCCTCAGTTTCCTCATTTTACCTCGGCAATAAATCTTACATAACTCACCTAGAGCAGGTTTTCAAATCCAGTTTGACAATCTCTGCCTTTTGATTGGCTTAATCTATTAACGTTTAATGTTATTACTGATATAATGGATTCATGTCTAACATTTTTCATCTTTGTTTTCTTTTGTGTGTGTGAGACAGAGTATCCCTCAACAAATGGGATGGAGTACAGTGGCATGATGTTGGCTCACTGCAACCTCTGCCTCCTGGGTTCAAGTGATTTTCCTACTTCTGCCTCCTCAGTAGCTGGGATTACAGGGGTGGGCCCCCATGCCTGGTTAATTATTTTTGAATTTTTAGTGGAGACAAGGTTTGACTATATTGGCCATGCTGAACTTGAACTCTTGACCTCAAGTGATCCACCCACCTCAGCCTCCCAAAGGGCTGGGATTACAGGTGTGAGCCACTGTGCCCACCCCTCCTCTTTGTTTTCTGTATACTTATGTCTTTTTTTGTTGCTTAATTCTTCGTTTACTGCTTTCTTCTGTGTTCGGTGGATATTTTCTAATGTAGCATTTTAATTTCATTTATGGTATATTCTTTTTTTGAGCTTTAAAAACATGGTTGCTCTAGGGTTTACCATATATAAAATAACTTATCAAGACTCCCTTTTTTTTTTTCAAATGGTGTTTCACTTTTGTCACCCAGGCTGGAGTGTAAAGGCACAATCTTGGCTCACTGCAACTTCCGCCTCTTGGGTTCAAGCAATTCTCCTGCCTCAGCCTTCCGAGTAGCTGGGATTACAGGCATCCACCATGAAGCCCAGCTAATTTTTGTATTTTTAGTAGAAACAGGATTTCACTGTGCTGGTCTCGAACTCCTGACCTCAGGTGATCCACTCCCCTCGGCCTCCCAAAGTGCTGGAATTACAGCATGAGCCACTGCTCCCAGTGAGATTATTTTATGTTTTATACTAGCTTAATTTCAGTGGAATATAGAAAAATGACTCCTATATAACTCTATTCTTTTTCGTTATTTTTGTGGTATTATTATTATGCTTGTTACACCTATTAATGTTACAAATTCAGAAACACATTTTTTTTTTTTTT
>CM052651.1:151407-177652 GCA_028533165.1 Leontopithecus rosalia | reverse complement strand
TGCCCCCACACCCGCCGCCACCCGAGGGCGCTGCGTCCCGGCGGCCACCGGGTCCGCGAGGTGGGGTGGGAAAGAAAGGTTCGCCGCCTCTTCAGGCCTTGGATCTCTAGGAAACATTTACCATTTACATTAATGTATGTATTTTAGGTATTGTTTTTACTCACAGATATTTCTAGATCTTTCGTCAGTTTTCCCATGCTGATTAACGAATAGGCCTTCATCACACACCAATTTGTAATGTCATTCTTTTAAAATTTAATATTCGAATGTAAAATGCATTAGGGTCTGTTTTGAGGCAATGTTTCAATCGTCTGCAAATCAAATTCTTTTTCTTTTTTTGAGGCAGAGCGTCACTCTGTCATCGGACTGGAGTGCAGGGGTACAATCTCTGGGGAGCCTTGACTCCCCAGGCCCAAGTAATCCTCCCACCACAGTCTCCTTAGTAGCTGGGACTACAGGGACGGTCTCTAATTCCTGAGTTCAAGCTATCCTCCCGCTTAGGCCTCCTAAACTGTTGGGATTACAGGCAGGAACCACTACTCCTGACCCCAAATCAAACTCTTAGTAATATGTGATAGTATTTCAATGCTGCCCAGATAATAATAATCCTTGCTTATTATTCGTTTTTGAAAACTGCTTGACTCTTCTAAGCTGTAATATGACCAAATGAATCTTTAAATCAGTTTGTTAAATCCAAACACAATACTGACAATTATTTGAAATGTCTGCATTTAAATTTATACTTAAAATAGTTATTTTCTGAGGAATGTGGCATGTCTCATTTTGTTTTTCCCTTTTTCTTGGTAAAGATTAGTACTATTTTTAATAAAAATGTTCAACTTATTTATCTTTACTGATATAATTTTATTTAATTGCTCATTGCTTATTGTTGGGAGAGCTATATATGCATATTTTTTTATGAAGTTGTTTTTTCTTTTTCTTTTTCTTTTTTTTTTTGAGACGGAGTTTCACTCTTGTTACCCAGGCTGGAGTGCAATGGCGCGATCTCGGCTCACCACAACCTCCACCTCCTGGGTTCAGGCAATTCTCCTGCCTCAGCCTCTTGAGTAGCTGGGATTACAGGCGCGCTCCACCATGCCCAGCTAATTTTTTTTGTATTTTGAGTAGAGACGGGGTTTCACCATGTTGACCAGGATGGTCTCCATCTTTTGACCTCGTGATCCACCCGCCTCGGCCTCCCAAAGTGCTGGGATTACAGTGTTTTTTCTTTTTTAACTTTTATTTTAGGTTTAGGGGTACATATGCAGGTATGTTAAGTAAATTGTGTGTTGCTAAGCTTTGATGTTCAAATGATTTTCTCACCCAGCTAGCATAGTACCCAGTAAGTAGTTTTTCAACCCTCACCCTCCTTCCACCTGCCACCCTCAGGTAGGCCCAGGTGTGTATTGTTCCCCTCCTGTGTACTCAATGTTTAGCTCCTACTGATAAGTGAGAACGTGATACTTGTTTTTCTGTTTTTGCATTAATTCACTTAGGATAATGGCCTCCAGCTGCCATACATGTCGTTGTAAGGGACACGATTTCATTCTTTTTGTGGTTACGTAGTATCCCATGGTGTATGCAACATATTTTCTTTTCCAGTCCACCACTGATGGGCATCTAGGTTGATTCCATGTCTTTGCTATTGTGAATAGTGCTGTGATGAACATGCAAGTGCGTGTGTCTTTTTGACAAATTTTATTTCTTTGGGTATATACCCAGTAATGGGATTGTTACGTCAAATGATAGTTCTAAGTTCTTTGAGAAATCTCTAACCTGTTTTCCACAGTGGCCTAGCTAATTTAAATTCCTACCAGCAGTGTATAAGTATTCCATTTTCTCTGCAACCTCACTAATATCTGTTATTTTTTGACTGGTGTGAGATAGTATTTTACTGGGGTTTTGGTTTGCATTTTTCTAATGATTGGTGTAATTGAGCATGTTTTCATATGCTTGTTGGCCATGTGTATATGTTTTCTTTTGTGAAGTGTTGGTTCATGTCCTTTGCTCATTTTTAAATGGGATTGTTTTTGCTTGTTGATTTGTTTAAATTTCTTTTTTTTTTTTTTTTGAGACGGAGTTTCGCTCTTGTTACCCAGGCTGGAGTGCAATGGCCAGATCTCGGCTCACCGCAACCTCCGCCTCCTGGGTTCAGGCAATTCTCCTGCCTCAGCCTCCCGAGTAGCTGGGATTACAGGCACGCGCCACCATGCCCAGCTGATTTTTTGTACTGTCAGTAGAGACGGGATTTCACCTTTTAACCAGGATGGTCTCTATCTCTTGATTTTGGGATTCACCCGCCTCGGCCTCCCAAAGTGCTGGGATTATAGGCGTCAGCCACCGTGCCTGGCTGATTTGTTTAAATTTCTTATAGATTCTGGATATTAGAACTTTGTCAGATGCATACTTTGCAAATATTTTCTTCTATTTTAGGTTGTCTGTTTAATCTGTTGTTGGTTTCTTTTGCTGTGTGGGAGATTTTAAGTATTTATTTTGTATATTTCTTTTCCACTGAATCTATAGGGATTTCTAATAGTTTTCTTATAATTTTTATAATTAAAATGGATTGGATTCTGTTATCTTAAAATAAGGATAGTTTTCTTTCTTCTTATTTTTGGGGGGGGCTATACCTGTATCTTTCAGCTAATGTAAAACAATGGAGTGAAAACTCTTGATATTTGTTCTTAAACATTTTAGTTCAGATCCTTATGTCTATGGGAGGCTAAAAGCAAGGTGCAACAAATGAGGAAGTAATGAATAGTATAAGGAAAATAGAGTGTGTTCTGAACTAAACCGATCCAATTTGGTCTTGCTCAACACCACGGTCATTTTTGGTAGGTAATCACAGTGCCTGAAAAAGGCGAGGTGGGTGTATGGTTCACATTTACCACCACAATATTATGTCCCAGTTTCGATGGAAGTGACTGTGATGAAATTCTGCCATGTATATACAGACTCGTTAACCAGATATTATCATAAGACAGTTTCTGTCATCTGCTCTGTAAATTTAATAAATCAGCAGCTCTCTGCCCTTTAAGATACTCCAGTATTACCTTGTATAAAAGGTGCACTTGAAGAAGATAACAGAGGTAGGGTTTTACTTTCATGTCCACATCGAGAAAGTAGAACTTATCCATGGCTGGACACAGGCCCATTTAGGGAACAAATCTTGAGCACTACCCTAACGTTCAGCCTACACATCTTACTAGGTTCTTATGCCCTTGATACAAGAATAGCGAATGTTTCTAAAATATGTTGGACAACCCTCTTATATTTTGTATCCCAAATTTCAGGATGATAACCAATTTAAGCCTTCATTGTTATGTGAGTTGTCCAGGCATCAGATGTTGACCAAGAGGTGGATAACTGAAGGGCTTGTGGTAGCTGCCGTGGAGGGCAGCATTTCTGGCTAAATGCTGGTTGACCTCTCCATCTAATAGTGTACATTTACTGATTAGAGCAGCTCATGTCCATATCGAATGTAATATTTGAACGAATAAATACTTTTATATCAATTGCATGATAAAGTATTTTAAAGTATACTACAGTTATCATGACAGTATTTTTCTCTGAAGAAACTTGCCTATGAAGAACAGTGAAATTGGTAATAAAACATAAATACCAAGAACTATCAAGGGACATTTCCATTCAACTAATTTTAAGGAGGATAAAATTGACCTAGAGTTAATTACCCAGTAGAATTAATTGCTGTGCAGTGATTTGGAATTTGGAAGTAAAAACAGTGAAAACAGGTACTGGCATTGCTCCATTGTTGGGAATGGATCCACCTAGTTTTAAAAAGTGTATTATGTTTTGATTTCAAAATTTTATTTATTGAAACATAAACTTGTTCAGTTCTATTTGATATCAAAATAAAGAGAAATCACTGAATTGTAGAAATGTTTGTATAAATTAAATTCTAAAAGTGTGAGTTAAAAATATGCATTATTAATACAGAAAGCTTCTTAGTGATAACACCAAATATGTACTCCTTATAATCACATGGAATAAAATTGTACACCCTTTAGTTAAGGGATATAACGGGGAAAAGTGGAAAATTGGAACTGATTTAATTGCATCTGTGTTCTGAAGTATGAAACAGTAGCAGTAGTAGAAGAAAAGGTGTTCTTTTACTTAAAACAACACATTATAACTGTTTTCTAATGCAAGGTGAGTTTGTCTTTACCCTTTATTCTAGTGTTTATGGAAGATAGTTAGAGCCAAACAAATATTTCTAAGTGCTAGTGACATTATTCCTTCACAGACACTACAGTCAAAGGAATTGGAGGTCCTAGGGTCACAGGCAAAGACAGATTGGAATAGAAGTTGGGACCAAAAGTAAATAAGATCATCTAAAACAAGGAGCAAGGGACACCTAAAAAAGCTGGCATCCAGAGAGCAAAGCTCTGTGGTAGGGATTGCCAAGGAATTTTAAGAAGTCAAAAAAAAAAAGTCAAATATTCATTAGGCAATGTTTTCCTTTTTATCCTGCATTATAATCCTCCTTTATTATGCCCAGTTCTTTATGAAAATCCTACTAACTGCATCCCCCATTCGTTGGTGGTATTTTAGATAATTAAAAAAATAGGCTTGGTTCACTGATAAGAGGACAAGATATAGTCTTTAAGTGGACAAAAAGCTGTTTCTCACAGTGGAAACTGGTAAGGACAGTGGCCACAGGGACTCAATTATGAGAGGAGGTTAAAAATTTATCAAGAGCAGTATTACAAACAAAAATCCTCAAAAATAATAGAATCGTTCTCCCATAGAAAATATTTTCCAGAAGTACAATGGAGAGAATCAGAATTTCTTTAGAAAGTAGGAGTTTTAAAATTTAACTTTGGTTCTATATTAATACAAGAAACTATCAGAAATGTCAGAAATCTGAATGAATTGGTATCTATAAATGTAATAAAATGAAACAATGTACTTTAGTAAGTTGGGTACGTATTTAGACTTATCAATTATCAGCACCTATACCCAGGTATTGCTTGAAAAAGTTGCCAACTGATAATTAGCTAATTTTTTTTTTTTTGAGATGGCGTTTCACTCTTGTTACCCAGGCTGGAGTGCAATGGCGCAATCTTGGCTCACCGCAACCTCCGCCTCCTGGGTTCAGGCAATTCTCCTGCCTTAGCCTCCTGAGTAGCTGGGATTATAGGCATGCGCCACCATGCCCAGCTAATTTTTTGTATTTTTAGTAGAGACGGGGTTTCACCATGTTGACCAGGATGGTCTCGATCTCTTGACCTCGTGATCCACCCGCCTCTGCCTCCCAAAGTGCTGGGATTACAGGCGTGAGCCACCGCGCCCAGCTGATAATTAGCTAAATTTATATAGTGTGTTTGAAAATGATATGTCATATCATTTTATGCAACATACTTCAGTAATGTCGCAAATTTCTTAAAAATATTAATATTCATTGTTAAGTAGGTAAATGTATGTACTTGCAAAGATACCAAAATACATCAATTAAAATAATGGGATTAGAATTGGATAAGTGTGTATATATGTAGTTGAACTCTAGTAGTTACTGTACTTTAAAATTCATCACTTTATGACAATTAAGAATCAATTTGTCAACATGATAGAAATAATTGGATAAAATATAGAACTAAAGAAAGGGAGAGAATTTATCTTACTAATTGAAAAAATTTAATGGAGAAAAGTAAAAATTACAGCCAAGTAATCTGCTATTTGTTGTAGATTATTTTATGGCAATGAGTTTAATATTAGATTTAAAAAAAAAATCCAGGTGATCATGGGGAATTCACTCTTAAACTTGAGGTCTGTATTATCTCATGTGTAGATTTGGGAGTTTGAAATAGATTCTCTTTCTAAAATGAGTGTGACCCTATGATTCTTTATAAAGATAGTTAGCTTGATAAAATGAAGATATTCTTTTATTTGATCAGTAAATTCACCTATAAAATGTAACTACTGGGCTAACAGTAGAATGAGGAAAAGATGATAACCTGGAGGATGAACTCGGGGTCTGCATAATTTCATTTATATGTGGAAACCAAAAAGCTTGAATGCATAGAAGTAGAGAGTAGAGGGGCGGGGATGGGAAAAGGGGAGATGTTGATCAAAGGGCACTAAGTTTAAGTTAGAAAAAAGGAACCAGCTTTAGTGATCTTACAGAATGGTGACTATAGTAAAGAATAATGCATTGTTTATTTCAAAATTAAGAGTAGATTTTAATTTTAATAAGAGTAGATTTTAAGTGTTTTCACCACAAAAATAAGTATGTTAGGTGATGGGTTTGTTAATCAGCCCTATTTAATCATTACACATTATGAACATATATTGAAACATTATATTCTACCCCATAAACACATACGATTATTGTTTGTCAATAAAAAATAAAACCTAAAAAAGGATGAGGAAAGATTGTTCCTCTTATTTCATACACTAGTGACTAAGTGTATGATCTCCTAGTTTGTTATGTATTTACCCTTTGTCTCTCTCATCCTTAACACCTTAGTTACCACCAAAGCTGGTAGATTTGGGTGCAAAAATAAATGCTCACTATCTTATCACTTTAAAAAATCTCTACCACCACTACCCTAAACCAAACCACTGTGATTTCTTTTCTGGATTCTGGCAGTAGTCTTACATCCAGTCCTTGCATCCGGACTTATGCCTTTACATTGTTACAACATATGATAAAATCATGTCATCCATATCCTTAAAACTTGTCAGCCACTTTCCACTACGTTTAAGAAATAGTCTGATTCTTTAGGCTGTCCTTCACGGACCTGTATGGTTTGGCTCTTGCCTAGACTTCATTCTCCTCTCACAAATTGTGTTATCCATCTTGATTACTAGCTTTCTCTCAGGTTTTTGACTGACAAAGCCCATTCCTAGGTCACACCCTTAGAACTCTTCCCCTTCTGTTCTGGGCAACCTCCTATGCATGCTTTAGACCACCTCTTAAAGGTTTCTTGCTTAAAGAGAGCTCCCAGAACTTTTAATCTCTGTTTGATATCTTGTATCATCTCTAGGGATCTCTTACACAGAGCTGGTATAACATGGAGCTTCAGAGCAGGCGCAGAGAACTGATATTCATGTCTCACCTCTGCCAATTCTTTAGCTGTGTGATCCCAGACAAGTTGTATAACACTGCTGGGTCCAGTCTTCTCATCTGTAAAAATGTGGACAATAAAAATGCTTATAATTGGGATAAAGACAAAATAAGAAATAAATGTAAAGTGCTTAGAACAATGCTTGGAGCATAGCATGTCTCAATATTTTAAGAAGAAACTAATATAATGTACCATGGAGGTAAATGGTTGCTTAACACTCTCCTCCTCAACATTTGTCTACAAGCTTCATTTTGAATAAATGAAAAGTCACATTATGAATAATGATAAAAGATCACTTGAAGTTATTCGTATTTTTTTTTAATTTAAAAACTTAGGGTAGTATTTTGTGAAGTTACCAGAATGGTGTGACAGAAGGTGGTAGACGAATGGGAAAGACTGTGGCTTTATCTGTGTACTAACAAATAACTGATTTATTCAGTTTGGTGAAAATAATTAAAAACATTCTCTATGCAAAGGACTAATAACCTCAGCATTATTCAGTACTGTGATATATGCATGAGAATATCAGGACTGCCATGATGTTAACAACTGAGCAGATTATCAACAGTTTACAGCCAGAGTTTTCTATCACTGAGTATTAAAAGCTACCTTCTTACTAGGTGATGGAAGAATAGCATACAGAAAGGTTCCATCCAGTACTGTATTGCATGCTTAAAGTTTTGCTAGGAGGGTAGATATTAAGTGTTCTCATCAAATGCACACACAAACACAAACACAATAAAGAAAGTGTGAGGAAACTGTTGGAGTTGATGCAGGTGTATATTGGCATAGATTGTGGTGATGGTTTCACAAATATATACTCACCTTCATACTCATCAGGTTATATCCATTAAATGTGTACTGCTTTTTGTATGTCAACCATAACTCCATAAAGTGGTCAAAGAGCTAAGATAAAATATTTGATTAGAAAATAACAGCCATTGGCCTGGTGTGGTGGCGTGTGCCTGTAGTCCCAGCTGCTCGGGAAGCTGAGGCAGGAGGATCACTTGAGCCCAGGAGTTCGAAGTTGCAGTGAGTTATGATTGCACCACTGGACTCTGATGCATGAATAATTAGTATTTATTTGACAGACTCAATGTGTATAACTGTGCCTAACTTCTGAATAAAATAGGACTTCAGTAAAAATTATATAAAAACCTGAAAATTCTTTAAAAATTGAAATCAGTCTCATGCTGTTAATTCCTTAACTATTTTCATTAGTACTATTGTCCCCAATGATTAATTCAGGAAAGAATAAAAATCCTCCTCTGCCTATTAAAAAGTAACATTGAAAAATCTTCAAATAAATTTTCATGCGCAGTATGAGATTTAGAAATGGATAAATAAAATCTGAGTCCTTCCTGGCTCCTCAATCTTCGAGAATACAATATTTCACTAACAGATTTCACAAATGGCATTAAAAAACAAAACAAACAATCAATTTTTTAAAAAAAGTATCTGAATCTTTCATTTTCAATTTAATCTGCATTTCTGTTTTGTTTCTGCTGGATCAAAAAGTCTGATATCACAAATCAAGAAATAACTTAATGTTATCCTCTTATAATAAAGAATAAATTTAATGTTTCTTTCATAATCTAGATAAGGAGAATTTCTCTGCAGATATTTACAATATTTATTCTTAGCCTTCTGAAATAAAATCAGCCCATATAAATCTAAGTTCTTTTTCTTCTACTTTCTAGACATTGTTTTACCAACCCAGGTATACTGTTTTTCAGGCTATTAAGGATGAACGTAGCTGTGATCCAGAGAGAGTTCTTTTGCCATTCTACTTCTCAACTCTTGTAGAGACCATACTATGGAAAACAGATCTCTGTTAAACATTTTTTCTCCAGGGCTGTAAATTTCTCATGATTTCCCTGCAGTTCCATGGAGAATCCTGCTTTTCCCAAAGTGTGGAAGGGTAGAGATTCTCAGCAGGACTCCTCCATCTTGAGTATAAGTAAGAGGATGAAACCTGTCACAAATTCTTGCTTCCTGTTCTGCATTTAAATCAATCTGCAAATAGGTCTTGACCATACAGAAGCATTATACAAAGCAACCAGATAATTCAGAGTCAGAATTGAGCAAAATTTCCCTGTATTACCTGAAGACTCAGTTAATCAAAAAGATTATTTAAACCGTTGGGACTGCATCCAATTGACTTTACTGGAGTACAGTGTCATAGAAAATGCCAGCTAATGAAACATTTGAAGAATTAGACCATACCCTAATATTTCACTAGGGCAGGTTTAGTAGATGCAGAAGTTATTTAATATGAGGGAAAACTACAGGAAAAGGAAATAAGAAAATCAATTTTCATATATTTTTTTCTAGGTGGTAAATATATTATAAATAACATTTACTCTTAAATAATGTAGATTTCCAGCACTACAATTATACTTAACTATGGAATAATCTTACCATTCGAAGCACAAATATTGATTCTGGAAATAAACTTTCTCTGAGCAAATAGCATTTAAATAAGGTACCTCTAGTGGTTATCTCTGATACCTGTGGTCGAAACAGTTGTATTTGAAAGAGATATTTAATCCCCAAAGCCCTAAGCAGTAAATCCAGGATCATAGATTGATATTTTTGCTCAGTTGTCTTGGTGACCTTGAGAGGAGATTCAAATACTTCAGTGTCTGTGACAATTAGTTTCGTTGTTGTCTCAGAGGTCACTATTCATACATTAAATTCTGCAGCAAGTATATACTGTGAAGATTTTTGTGAGTTGGCTTATAATCTTATAATCTAAAACTTATGATTATAAGTTTCAACAGCTTCCTTAAAATTACATATCAGCAATATTTAGTTTTAATAAAATATTTAACCACGAATTGACTGCCCTGTGATACATGTTCAAATGTGGATAACATTATTGATCAATAAAATAATTGTAACTATCTGCTTCTGTATGATAATAATCAATATGTTTTACATTTGAGATATAGTATAGTGTCATGGTTAGATGGATAGATTGTGGAGCCAGACTTTTTGGGCCGAAATTTTGTTGGCTATATTTATCAGATGTGTGAACTTGGGAAAATTACTTAACCTTTGTTGCCTCCGAAATCTTATCTATAATAGGGGATTGTATAATACATAATTTAAAGGGCTAGTATAAGGATTCAATAAGTTTAATATATGTAAATACTACAGTTGGCACATAATAAGCATCCAAGTAAGTATTAACTATTACAATTTCAGTCAGTTCAGGATATCTGTTTGCTGCAAAAATATTTGGGGAAAGTTTATCCTGATATTTGATAAAATATCTAGAAAATACTTTCCTCTGTATAAGCACCTGCTTTAGGATTAAATATATAATATACACATACATAAAATATATATATACTATATATCAATATGTGGACATCACTTTATAAATGATATAATAACTCTAAATTTTGTTTTTTTAATGTATCTCCCCACAATTAAAACCTAAGGTCCCAAAGAATGTAGATCTGATTCCCCTTGTTTGCCACATAACTAAATGAATCAAATCAGCATATTTGATTAGCAATAAAAATATAGCAAATAAGTAAATAGACAAAAGAAGAAAATCCCTGACCTAATGGTGCTTACTTTTATTTGTGAAAACAAGCTCATTAACCAGATTATATGTTGTGTTTATTTGTTCATCACTTGTTTTTTTTCTGATTTCTTTCTTTTTTTTAATATAACATCCTACCAAATAGAAACATTCTTTTTTTAGTATTCCATGTGGACGTTGATTTCTTCCCTTGTGATTTTACAGACATTGTCTTCCAATATTTCTGTAGACTGTTATACAGAAATATTAGCCCTGTGATAATGCTGCACTCAGCATTCTCTGGTGATGCTATGTTAGCTTCCAGTGGCTGCTTGGTGCCTGGAAGCGGGTCTAGCGTGTAACAGGGATCAATAAATGTTCGTTGACTATAAAGCAGTTAGAACAATATCTGATATGTATATTAAACATCCCATTTAATAGAGATTATCTAGGTTGAAACATTAACAAGTTTAATGCTAACTCATTTATGTGGTGATGGAGATCAGTATTTAATGATATTGATCATCAAATAGCCTGAATAAAGGGTATGTTCCCAGAAGAAAAAGGCCTCTGAGATTGCTTTTATGTTATCCTTTAAATTTCTATTTTTTGACTTTTTTTGGCTTTATTTTTTTTTTCTCTGTCACCAAAGAGTGAGGCTGGAGTGTAGTGGTGTGATCATGGCTAATTTTGGCCTCAAATTCCTGGGCTCAAGTGATCCTCCCAATTTAGTCTTTCCAGTCACTGGGATTGCAGGTGTGTGCCACAAAACATGGCTCTGTTTGACTTTTTTTTTTTTTGGTGGACCATATATTTTACCAAAATATCTGAAATATTATAAGTGAGATTTGTTGAAATATCAGAAAATATTTTTGGCATACTTTGGGGAAAAAAAGCAAACAAAAACCAAAACAATTTACCTATTTACCTTCTCGTGAACTTATAAAATCGAATATATATATATATATATATATATATATATATATATATTTTAAATTGTACTTTAGGTGCTGGGATACATGTGCTGATCATGCAGGATTGTTGCATAGGTACACACATGGCAATGTGGTTTGCTGCCTCCATCCCTCCATCACCTACATCTGACATTTCTCCCCATCTTATCCCTCCCCGACCTCCCCTTCCTTCCTTGCTCCTGTCCCTTCCTTGCCCCCACAATAGACCCCAGTGTGTGATGCTCCCCTCCCTGTGTTCATGTGTTCTCATTGTTCAACACCCACCTATGAGTGAGAACATGCGGTGTTTGATTTTCTGTTTTTGTGTCAGTTTACTGAGAATGATAGTTTCCAGTTTCATCCATGTCCCTACAAAGGACACGAACACATCATTTTTGTTGGCTGCATATATTCCATGGTGCATATGTGCCACATTTTCTGTGTTGTCTATTTCAGTGGGCATTTGAGTTGGTTCCAGGTCTTTGCTATTTTAAACAGTGCTGCTATGAACATACGTGTGCATATGTCTTTATAATAGAATGATTTATAATCCTTTGGATATATACCCAGTAATGGGATTGCTGGGTCAAATGGAATTTCTATTTCTAGGTCCTTGAGGAATCATCACACTGTCTTCCACAATGGTTGAACTAGTAACACTCCCACCAACAGTGTAAAAGTGTTCCTATTTCTCCACATCCTCTCCAGCATCTGTTGTCTCCAGGTTTTTTAATGATTGCCATTCTAACTGGCCTGAGGTGGTATCTCAGTGTGGTTTTGATTTGCATTTCTCTAATAATCAGTGATAATGAGCATTTTTTCCTACGTTTGTTGGCCTCATTTATATTTTCTTTTGAAAAAAGTGTCTGTTCATATCCTTCTCCCACTTTTGGATGCATTTGTTTGCTTTTTTTTTCTTGTAAATCTGTTTTACTTCTTTGTAAATTCTGGTTATTAGTCCTTTGTCAGACGGGTAGATTGCAAAAATTTTTTCCCATTCTGTTGGTTGCTAGTTCTCTCCAATGACTGTTTCTTTTGCTTTACAGAAGCTCTGGAGTTTAATTAGGTCCCATTTGTCTATTTTGGCTTTTGTTGCTAATGCTTTTGGTGTTTTAGTCATGGAGTCCTTGGCTATGCCTGTGTCCTGAATGGTGTTGCCTAGGTTTTCTTCTAGGGTTTTTATGGTGTTAGGTCTTATGTTTAAGTCTTTAATCCATCTGGAGTTGTTAATTTTAGTGTAAGGTATCAGAAAGGGGTTCAGTTTCTGCTTTCTGAACACTGCTAGCCAGTTTCCCCAACACCATTTATTAAACAGGGAGTCCTTTCCCCATTGCTTGTTTTTGTCAGGTTTGTCAAAGATCAGATGGTTGTAGATGTTATAGATGTGTGACATTGCCTCCAAGGCCTCTGTTCTGTTCCATTGGTCTATATCTCTGTTATGGTACCAGTACCATGCTGTTTTGATTACTGTAGTGTTGTAGTATAGTTTCAAATCAGGTAGTGTGATGCCTCCAGCTTTGTTCTTTTTGCTTAGGATTGTCTTGGCTATGTGGGCTCTCTTTTGGTTCCAAATGAAGTTTAAGGTGGTTTTTCCAGTTCTGTGAAGAAGGTCATTGGTAGCTTGATGATGATAGCATTGAATCTGTTAATTACTTTGGGCAGTATGGCCATTTTCACGATATTGATTCTTCCTTACTATGAGTGTGGAATGTTTCTCCATCTGTTTGTGTCCTCTCTTATTTTGTTGAGCAGTGGTTTGTAGTTTTTTGAAGATGTCCTTTACATCCTTTGTTAATTTTATTCCTAGGTATTTTATTCTCTTTGTAGCACTTGTGAATGGGAGTTTGCTTATGATTTGGCTCTCTGTTAGTCTGTTATTGGTGTATAGAAATGCTTGTGATTTCTGCACATTGAGAGTTTGTATCCTGAGACTTTGCTGAAGTTGCTTATCAGTTTAAAGAGATTTTGAGCTGAGATGTTATGGTCTTCTAAATATATAATTATGTCATCTGCAAATAGAGACAATTTGACTTCCTCTTTTCCTAATTGAATACTCTTTTTTTTCTTGCCTAATTGCTCTGGCTAGAACTTCTAATATTATATTGAATAGGAGTGGTGACAGAGGGCATCCTTGTCCAGTCCCCAATTTCAAAGGGAATGCTTCCAGTTTTTGCCCATTCAGTGTGATATTGGCTGTAGGTTTGTCATAAATAACTTTTATTATTTTGAGATATGTTCCTTTGATACCTAGTTTATTGAGAGTTTTTAGCATAAAGGGCTGTTGAATCTTGTTGAAGGCCTTCTCTGCATCTGTTGAGATAATCATGTGGTTTTTGTCTTTGGTTCTGTTTATGTGGTAGATTGTGTTTATAGACTTCTGTATGTTGAACCAGCCTTGCGTCCCTGGAATGAAGACTACTTGATCATGTTGGATAAGCTTTTTGATGTGCTGTTGCAATCAGTTTGCCGTACTTTATTGAAGATTTTTGCATCTATGTTCATCATGGATATTGGCCTGAAGTTTTCTTTTTTTGTTAAGTCTCTGCCGGGTTTTGGTATCAGGATGATATTGGTCTCCTAAAATGATTTGGGATGGATTCCTTCTTTTTGTATTGTTTGAAATAGTTTCAGAAGGAATGATACCAGCTCCTTTTTGTACATGTGATAGAATTCATCTGTGAACCTGTCTGGACCTAAACTTTTTTTGGTTGGTAGGCTAAATTGGCTCCTCAATTTCAGCCATTTTTATTGGTCTGTTCAAGGTTTCAACTTCTTCCTAGTTTAGTCTTGGGAGTTTGCAAGTGTCCAGTAATTTGTCCATTTCTTCCAGATTTACTGGTTTATGTGCATACAGTTCTTTGTAGTAATCTCTGATTGCAATTTGTGTTTCTGTGGAGTTAGTGGTGATATCCCCTTTATAGTTTTTTATTGCATCTATTTGATTCTTCTCCCTTTTTAATTAATCTGGCTAGTAGTCTGTCTATTTTGTTGATCTTTTCAAAAAAACAGCTCCTGGATTTATTGATTTTTTGGAGGGTTTTTTATGTCTCTGTCTCCTTCAGTTCTGCTGTGATCTTAGTTATTTCTTGTCTTCTGCTAGCTTTTCAGTATTTAAAAAAGTCTTGCTCCTCTAGCTCTTTCAATTTTGACAACAGGGTGTCCATTTTAGATCTTTCCTCACTTCTCTGGTAGGCATTTATTGCTAAAATTTCCCTCTAGGCACTGCTTTAAATGTGTCCCAGAGATTTTGGTACGTTGTGTCTTTGTTCTCATTGGTTTCAAAGAACATCTTTATTTCTGCCTTCATTTCATGGTTCATCCAGTTAACATTCAAGAGCCAGTTGTTCAGTTTCCATGAAGCTGTGGGTTCTGAGTTTGTTTCTTAATTCTGAGATCTAATTTGATTGCACTGTGGTCTGAGAGACTGTTTGTTATGATTTCTGTTCTTTTGCATTAGCTGAGGAGTGATTTACTTCCACTTATGTGGTCAGTTTTAGAGGAGGTACCATGCAGTGCTGAGAAGACTGTATATTTTGTGGATTTGGGGTGGAGATTTCTGTTGATGTCTGTTAGTTCCACTTGGTCCAGATCTGAGTTCAAGTCCTGGATATCCTTGTTAATTTTCTGTCTCGTTGATCTGTGTAATATTGACAGTGGGGTGTTAAAGTCTGCCACTATTAATTTGTGGGAGTCTAAGTCTCTTTAAAAGTCATTAAGAACTTACTTTATATACCTGGGTGCTCCTGTATTGGGTGTGTATATATTTAGGATTGTTAGGTCTTCTTGATGCATTGATCCTTTTACCATTATGTAATGTCCTTCTTTGTCTCTCTTGATCTTTGTTGGTTTAACGTCCATTTTATCAGAGACCAGGATTGCAACTCCTGCTTTTTTTTGCTCTCCATTTGCTTGGTAAATCTTCCTCCATCCCTTTGTTTTGAGCCTTTGTGTATTCTTGCATGTGAGGTGGGTTTCCTGGATACAGCACACTGATGGGTTTTGACTCTTTATCCAGTTTGCCAGTCTGTGTCTTCTGTTTGGTGCATTTAGTCCATTTACATTTAAGGATAATATTGTTATGTGTGAATTTGATCCTGCCATTTTGATGCTAGCTGGCTGTTTTGCCCATTAGTTGACACATTTTCTTCATTGTGGTGTTGGTCTTTACCATTTGATACGTTTTTGGAGTGGCTGGTACTAGTTGTTCCTTTCTATGTTTAGTGCTTCTTTCAGGAGCTCTTTTTTTTAATAGCATTTTAGGTTTTGGGGTACATGTGAAGAACATGCAAGATTGTTGCATAGGTACACATGTGACAGTGTGATTTGCTGGCTTCCTCCCCATCACCTATATCTGGCATTTCTCCCCATGGTATCTCTCCCCAACTCCCCCCCATGCTGTCCCTACCCTATCTCCCCCCAACAGACCCCAGTCTGTAGTGCTCCCCTCCCTGTGTCTATGTGTTATTGTTCAACACCCGCCTATGAGTGAGAACATGAGGTATTTCATTTTTTGTTCTTGTGTCAGTTTGCTGAGAATGATGGTTTCCAGGTTCTTCCATGTCCCTACAAAGGACATGAACTCATCATTTTTGATGGCTGCATAATATTCCATGGTGTATATGTGCCACATTTTCCCTGTTCAGTCTATCATCAATGGGTATTTGGGTTGGTTCCAGGTCTTTGCCATTGTAAACTGTGCTGCAATGAACATTCGTGTGCATGTGTTCAGGAGCTCTTGTAAGGCAGGCCTGGGTGATGAAATCTCTGAGCAATTGCTTGTCTGTAAAGGATTTTCTTTCTCCTTCACTTATGAAGCTTAGTTTGGCTGGATATGAGATTCTAGGTTGAAAGTTTTTTTCTTTAAGGATATTGAATATTGGCCCCCACTCTCTTCTGGCTTGTAGGTTTTCTGCAGAGAGATCCCCTGTGAGTCTGATGGGCTTCCCTTTGTGGGTAACCCAACCTTTCTCTCTGGCTGCCCTTAGCATTTTTTCCCTTCATTTCAACCCTGGTGAATCTGATGATTATGTGCCTTGGGGGTTGCTCTTCTTAAGGAATATCTTTGTGGTGTTCTCTGTTTTTCCTGGATTTGAATGTTAGCCTGCCTTGCTAGCTTGGGGAAGTTCTCCTGGATATTATCCTGAGGAGTGTTTTCCAGCTTGGATTCATTCTCTCCACCACATTCAGGTACACTTATCAAACTTAGGTTAGATCTTTTCACATAATCCCATATTTCTTGGAGGCTTTGTTCATTTCTTTTCACTTTTTTCGCTACACTTGCCTTCTTGTTTTATTTCATTGAGTTGATCTTTGGTCTCTGATATCCTTTCTTCTGCTTGGTCAATTCGGCTATTGAAAGTTGTGTATGCTTAGTGACGTTTTCCTGCTGTGTTTTTCAGCTCCATCAAGTTGTTTATATTCTTCTCTAAGCTGTTTATTCTAGTTAGCATCTCATCTAACCTTTCTTCTATGTTCTTAGTTTCTTTGCATTGGGTTAGCACATGTTCTTTTAGATGTGAGAAGTTTGTTATTACCCACCTTCTGAAGCCTGTTTCTGTCAATTCATCAGATTTATTCTCCATCCATCTTTGATCCCTAGATGGTGAGGAGTTGTGATCCCTTGGAAGAGGAGAGGCATTCTGGTTTTTGGTATTTCTAAGATGGGTTTCTTCCCATTTTAGTGGTTTTATCTACTTGTGGCCTTTGTAGTTGGTGACTTTCAGATGGGGTCTCTGAGTGGACGTCCTTTTTGTTGATGTTGAAGCTATTTCTTTCCACGTCTTAGTTTTCCTTCTAACAATCATTACCCTCTGCTGCAGGAGCTCTGGAAGTCCACTCCAGACCCCACTTGCCTGAGGATCACCTGCGGGAGCTGCAGAACAGCAAGGATGGCCGCCAGTTTCTTCCTCTGCTATCCTTGTCCCAGAAGGGTACCCGCCAGATGTCGGCCTAAGCTCTCCTTTATGAGGTGTCTCTTTGGGTATACGGGCATCAGAGAGTTGCTTGTGGAGACAGTCTTTCCCTTATAGGAGCTCAAGTGCTGTGCTGGGAGCTCTAATGTTCTGTGCAGAGCTGCTGGGCAGGTACCTTTAAGTCTGCTGCAGCTGAACTCATGTCCACCTCTTTTCCCAGTTGCTCTGTCCTAGTAAGGTTGGCTTTATTTATAAGTTCCTGTTGTGCTGCTGCCTTTTTTCATAGATGCCCTGCCCCACATGGAGTAATCTAGTCACAATCTGCCAGCAGAGGTGTTGCTGAGCTGCTGCAGGCTCTGCCCAGCTGCTGTGTGAACTGCCTCAGTAGTGGCAGACTGCCTCAGTAGTGGGGGTTACCATTCCTGCCACTGAGCTGAATGGTCCTGGGAGCAGCTGTGCTTGCTGCAAAACTCTTAATCCAGAGCATTTCAGATTGCTTGTTTTGTGGGAGTGATACCCACTGAGCCACTGTCTCAGGCCCCTCCCTTTCAGTTTAATGGGCGGCTCTGTCTCCCAGGTGTTCCAGGTGGCAGTCAAAACGGCTGCCCACATTTGTGTAAGTTTCTGTATGCCTACGTGGCACCTGCTGAAACTCCTGTGCTGAAAACTCATGGTGCTTTTCAGCCCAGAAATCTCTTGGTCTGTGGGCAGTGAAAACTTGTTTCGAAATGTGGTGAGCACTCACCCTCTGTGCTGTTCTCACTGGGAACTGTACTGTGGAGCTGTTCCTATTCAGCCATGAGTTGGTTATTTTCATGAAATACAGTGCCCTGTTTGATTTTAAGTCTATATCTGCTAGTTAATTTTTCTTCACTTTGTATCCAAATATTAACCATGCCCTTATATTCCATAAGAAGTGTCAGAAGGATTATTTTTTGTACCATTTTATTTCCCTGCATTACTCAGATCATTTTTCTTGAATCTGATGTTAATGTTTTCTAGATTTTGATACCAGTACACACATTTTTAATCAGTGGAAATGCCCACAGATGCAAAGAGTAACATAGATTATTTTTTAAAAACATGTTTCAATGTTTTAAATTATAATGGTTAATGTTAGTAGTAGTCTTTTTTAAAATAGTTTTTTTAGTATGCAAGTTTTCATAAGGAGACCACAGCATGTATGTAGTTGTATAAAAAGATTAAATCAATCAAGCTAAATAGATCCTTTCTACTCATATAAAACAGTTACCTAAATCAATGTTGATGTTTTCTGGTGGTACCCTCTTTTTTTGCAAAAAAGATCATTAATCTTTTTCTTACATCAGAATTCAATGCTAATTGTAGATAAAGATTGAATGTTTTTTCTGTATTCAGTGGCCTTATGTCTTATAATAGATCTTTAATATTTATTTATTTGATTGGAAAGATCCAAAATATTTTTATTTATTGTTTGTTTATTTATGCTTCAACTTTTTATTAAAATGCCTAGGATACAGATTGACTTTCTTTTGTAAATGACTGTTTTACTTTTTCTGAAATAGAACATATATGCACTCTGATAAAACAGAGTGAAACATCTTAATTCATGAGAATTCCTGTTCAAGGCACTGATTCTCTGTTTAGAGCTGAACTCCTCACAGAAGCTTCTTTCTTCTATCTTGTTATAGGAATAGTGTTCCATGGGGCAAGAAATACATTGGTTTTTAACTAATTTTCAATCCCCTTTATCCAGTGGAATAAACCACTTTCACGAAGAGCTGCCCTATGTAGAACTTACAGTTTTCTAGCCTGCAGCAAAATGACTAGGGACAAATAGGGCAAAAAAAAAAAAACCCTGCAAAACTAAAAATAAGAAAACTAACATAGAAGCAGTCACACTTCTCATGTCTCTGAATAGAGAATATGGGGAACCTTTAACCAAAGGAAATTTTTAAAAAATGCAAGTTAACTGTGCAGTTCATTCACTGTTAGCTAGATTTGTTCACTTAAGGCTTAACCCCTTTCCAAACAATTTTATCTTAATCCGGCTATGCTTGCGAATAAATAAAATGCATGCACTTCCCAGAAATACATACTTCATTGATCCTCTGCATTCTGTACCTGGCAGTGAAAAAGTATGCTTTCCCAACAAGTCAGCCCTGAATTTCAGACTGAGAACTCCAACTAAAGAAGTATACTCTCTCACCCCAGTAATATGTCATTTACATTTTCTTTATCCTCACATTAGAATAAAGATATCCTTTCAATTTTTCATCTTATATCTCCTGTCTTTTCCTAGGAGATTCTATCTTTTGATCTTTTACTACAGGGGTGAAATTTAGGTTACGATCTTCAAAATCCAATTTCACATGTGGCACTGAGAACATGGAATGCTGTAAAATCAATCCTCATCATCGTGGTAAAGACGCTCTTGCTTTTATACTAAGTCTTTACTGCCAATAAGCAATGCTGCCTCCAAAGGAACAGCTCTACAGAAAGTTTTTAAGTTAGTGTTTTTCCCAGCTTATTTCTGCAATGGAGAAAGGCAATTTCATATTAAAAAACTCCACACAAACACACCTGGAAAAGCTGCTAACTTTTGTTAACTTTGACTTTAAACACCAACAATGTGGCTATCTAAGAAGATAAAATGTGAGACAAAGAGCTCAGGATCAATCCAATGGAGACCAAATTCTGCAAGTGGAAATTTTAAAGCCCACTGAGTAAATTTTTCCTGCATGCATACAAGTGCTACAATACATTTAAGTCCTCAACTCACAGAATCAAGAGCCCTTAAGCTGTTAATTTTGTCCTGTCTTCCTGTTCAGAAAAGTTTCCCCCTAGAATGTGTATAAAGTAACTGACACACCTGCAGTATGTGACAACATGAGAGATTTTCTCAAATCATTCATGAGGTGAAAGTCATGTTTTATAACTAAAAATGAAAAAGGGAGGTGCTATAGAGGGAAAGGAAATTTCACCAAAGTATAAAAGCAAAGACTGGCTGAAGTCTATAACTTTATAAGTAAGAATAATAACAATAACCTGCACTATAATTAACTGCTCAATCTGCTACACATTCCTTGATGAGGAATGACCCTAGCTTACCACAGTGGAAACCTGCCACAACTGCAAGGCCAGGATTCTGCCCCTTTCCTAGTTCTCTGTGCATAAGGTAATTCTATCTTCTCCAAGGCAGTTAAAGAGACAGGTGAGCTCAGGGGAGCTTCTCTCACCAACCTGCTAACTCTGCAGGAGTGGGTTCACCTGAATGAACTCTGGCGTCCAATGTGTATCTGTTCATAACTTTATGAAGTATCTAAATGTCATTCATTAGTTAAAGAAAAGAATAGAAAACTCTGGCCTAAGTAAATTTTAAACTCAAAAAGTTAGAAGGGGTATCAATTATATTAACACTTGTTTAAAATTAGAATCACTTTCTTTTGAAACCAACCATAGTAGTGAGATGTGTTTTTCCTTTCAGATGTCCTGTGATGGCACGCAGCTTTACTGAGAAAATCCTGCCAGCTTCCACGTCCCGGGATACTGACCTGCACCAGCCTGTGGGGCAGCATTACCTCCCCAACAGTGTGGAGAAGAGAACGTTTCACCACCGTGTGGTGAGAGAGTTCACAGACTCTTGGCTTCTCAACTGCAGACATGATTGGAGACCTTTCCTTGTTCTATTAAAAAAGTCCATGAAGAAGTTGTGAATTGGATCAATCCAGGGAAGAAAAACTCTCATTTTCACTGTCCACACATCACTCAGTACACTAGGAGAGCAGCAGAATTCCTTGCCGTTGCTTTGCCTCTTGAGCACACTGCACATGAACACTTCCATGGAGTGAGCATTCAGCTTCTGAAGGGCCACATTCCTCTTTCCTGTGGTCTTTCCAGAAAGCCCAAATATGTCACAGGCTTTTTCTTCACTGATTGCATCTATTCTTCCCATTTTGTTACCCACGATAAGAATTGGCACATTGGATATTCTTTCATCAGTCATTAAAGCATTAAGCTGAACTTTGGATTCCACGAGGCCAGAATGATCTGCAAAGTCCAGCAGAAAAAATAATCCCATTAATTGCTGGGAGATAATTTTTTCAAACCTGACATGCTTGCTTGTGTCTACCAAGATCAAAAGTTGTAGAAGTCATTCCAGCCATTATTAGCTCTTCTGATGTTGGATATGGCGTTGGAACATGTTGGCCCAATCTGTCATCTTTGAGCATGTGAAGAAGAGTGGTTTTGCCTGCACTGTCCACACTCAAGAATACAAGCTTTCCAAATTTCTTATACAGTCCTAGGAACTGAAGCACACTGCTGAAGCCATTGTAGATCCACTCAAAGATGAAAGACAGTATTCATACTTCCTATGGTCTGAAGGGCTCCTCCGGCAATGGTGGGTGGCCTGGGCCATCCCTCAGAGCAGACCGCAAATATTTTCGGATATGAAAACCAACATACCCTTTAGAGGTAAGAAATGTACTTTAAACAATTTATTTTATGTTATTTCATTTATTATATTTTAGTTCTAGGATACATGTGTGGGATGTGCAGGTTTGTCACATAAGTAAATGTGTGTCATAGTGGTTTGCTGCCCTTATCAATCCATCACCTATGTATTAAGCCCAGCATCAATTAGCTATATATCCTGATGTTCTCCCTCCCCTCTCCATCCCTGGACAGGCCCCATTGTATGTTGTTCTCCTCCCTGTGTCCATGTTTTCTCATTGTTCAGCTCCCACTTACAAGTGAAAACGTGCAGTGTTTGGTTTTCTGTTCCTGAATAATGGCTTCTAGCTCCATTCATGTCCCTGCAAAGGACATGATCTTGTTCTAAAGGTACTTAAAAGAAAAAAGCACTTTATAGGTTGTCTCTCACGCTGTAAAGCTGTGAAACTTTGTTCCCCATATAGATAATATACTTGACATTTCTTGGTAAGGGTTATTATAGCAATTCCTTAGTGGGTATTCTTCCCTCCAACTTTCTTGCCATAATAAAATGAGACAATAAATGTTGGCACCTGTTATTTATAATGGACACTGTACTAAGAGACTCCGAGGAAAGTGAATTCGCCATAACAATTTTATAAAAATTCCCTTAGATCACAAGGTGGAAATTAAGATTATCATTTAAATGTCTCAGTTTAAGGTTAAGGATTATTGCCATCTGAAGCTAGCACATTTCTTCAGTAGAGGAACTGAGATACTTCTCCTCAGGTCTACTGATGTCTTGTGAGTAAACATTTGTGGAGTGACTACCCTGGAGAAAGAGTAAGCTAATTCAATTCAATATGAGAAAAAATGTTTCTCATTAACATTTCTATAATTAGCTCTATAATTTAGAGGAGACTCCACATATCTTAGGTAGAATTTGGGACAAATAAAGAATTTAACAAAAGAAGGAAACAAGGAGACATGCTATCTAAAGGAATAAAGAGATGAATTGAAAATAGAATTTGAAATAAAACTCAACTGACATTTAAAGATTCCAGATTGAGATGGACACACTTAGCTGGTTTAAAACCATCTAGATTAGCCAGGCGTGGTGACTCACACCTGTAATCCCAGCAGTTTAGGAGGCGAATGTGGGTGGATCACCTGAAGTTGGGAGTTTGAGACCAGCCTGGCCAACAGCATGAACCCCCGTTTCTACTAAAATTACAAAAAATTAGCTGGGTGTGGCAGTGCATGCCTGTAACTGCAGCTGCTCAGGAGGCTGAGGCAGGATAATTACTTGAACCCAGGAGGTGGAGGTTGCAGTGAGCCAAGATTGTGCCATTGCACTCCAGCCTGGGCAACAAGAGTAAAACTCCATCTCAAAATGAAATGAAACAAAAGCAAAAACAAAAACCCCAGCTAGACTGAAGCCAAACTACATGCCTACAACAGTTCTTAAAAGGTGCACGTGATGAATTTTATCAAGAGATCAGAGGGTTCAAAGTGATTGAAGACTTTGGTTCTGATGGAATAATTTTTGGCTTTTAATAACTGGCAATTTAATTATAAAGATATGAAAATCCCTCACTAAAGGCATGGACAGGATGTTGTAGAATAACAGTATCCAACTGGGAAGGCAATACTCTGAAGTCCCCTGACTACTCTGAGGTTGAAAGGAAATTGGCATCACTTGCCTCTAGGAACAGAGTACATTGGGGAACTTCTGAAAAGAAGGGAGTTTTTAACTTTGAAGACATGTCATATGTGTTCAGTGTTGCTTCCTAAACAGAGGAAGAATTTTCTTTTTTCTTTTTTTTTTTTTTTGAGACAGAGTCTGACTCTGTCACCCAGGCTTGAGTGCAGTGAAATGATCTTGGCTCACCTCAACTTCCACCTCCCAGGTACAAGTGATTCTACTGCGTCAGCCTCCTGAGTAGCTGGGATTACAGGTGCGTACCACCATGCTTAGCTAATTTTTGTGTGTTTTCAGTACAGACAGGGTTTCACCATGTTGGCCAGGCTGGTTTCAAACTCCTGACCTCAGGTGGTCTGCCTGCCTTGGCCCCACAAAATGCTGGGATTACAGGCGTGAGCCATTGCACCAGGCCAACAGAAGAAGGATTTTCTAAGGGTTGGTAGAATTCAGTGAAATCACTAAAGCCTGGAAAATAGGAAAATGAGTTCAAAGGTTATTACCAGCATTGAAAATAAGGAGAGACTAAGAAGATTCTCATCACAATGGAGTACTTTTTACTTCTTACAGAAGAAGGTTCTTGGCATCACCCTCTTGAAGGCCTCCTTCATGTCTTTATTTCTAAGGCTGTAGATGAGGGGCTGTGATGATTCCATCTTTCCCCAGTCCTTAGAGGTGGATGAAGGTGGCTGTAGATATGTATAAATGGCTGTTCCATAAAAGAGAGACACCACAATCATGTGGGACCCACATGTCCCAAACGTTTTTCGCTATCCTTCTGCTGACCTGATTTTTAATACTGCTTGAGCTATGAAGCCATAGGGTATGAGAATCAATGTGACTGGAATTAGAAGAATTAGTACACTAAAGAAGAAGAGCTCAGCCTCAATAGGCTTTGTGTCAGCACATGACAACTTGAGAAGGGCAGGCACCTCACAGAAAAAGTGGTCCACTTCCTGGTGACCACGGGCTTGTTAAGGGTCAAGGAAGACTGCAGCAGTGAGTCGCTGAAACCATTAAGCCAGGAGAAGGCCACCATCCTTAGGCAGAACCAGTAATTCATGATGACTACATAGTGAAGGGGTCTGCAAACAGCCACAAATCTGTCAAAGGACATAACAGCCAGAAGGAGACACTCAATAGCACCTGAGGCCAGGAAGATGATGAGTTGGGCCAACGTAGCTGATGGTCTCTTTGTTGCCACCAATATTTACCAACATAGGAGGACCTGTAGTTGCGGTATAGCAGAGACCTAAGATGGAGAGACCTAAGATGAGAAAGAAATACATGGGTGTATGAAGTTTGGGACCCAGAATGCACAACATCATGATGGACACATTGCCAAGGATGGTGATTGTGTAGTATATTAACAGGACCACAGAAAGGGACATTTGTAGCCAAGGCTTATCTGAAGACCCAAGTAGTACAAACTCTTTTGGGGGGCTTTCATTTACCCAATTCATGATGGTGCACTTATTTTGCACTCCTGAAAACTGTAAGATAGGAAAGCAATCAATTTATGTGTATTATGTTTATTGAATAGTCTTGTCGGAACTGGATTAAATTTAATGAATAGCTCAGCATCAAATACAATTTATAGTCAGTTGAATAAAGCTCTGTGAAGTATGATACAGTTACTTTTAAGCTTAAAAGTAGTTTCTGTGTTTTCAATAGTGTTTAAATTACTTTAAAGAAAATCATTACATTTAAATTACATAAGGTATGTAACATATGTGTAACACATGGTAAATTGTGAGTTCTCAATGCATGTTATGTTCTCTCCTCTTCTAACCTTCTAACCTACCTTAATAAACAGTTTAGGAAGAAATGCTACCTTTAGTCCAATTATGTTAAATTTGGACTGAAAATGCTGAGTAATATTGAGGTCATGAGAGTTGAATGTAAATCTGAAATTGATCGAAAGAAATTTTGCTTCTTTTTAGTAACATCTTATGTGATTTTTTGAGTTGTGTCTTTTGTCTAAATGTCATGCATGTGGGTCCATTTCCACAAAAACTATGGGTATTAGATGCTTCAATTCAGTAATAAAATTATGGTTACTTGTGATATATAGTAATTACCACAGGTGTCATCTTCCCATCTGCAAATACCTTAATTAAAATAGTAAACCTGAAAACACAATTGTTGCTTTACTTTACATGTGACAGATACTGCTCAGTGCCTGAAATATATCCTTTGTAATCATCACCAAACCCCTCATAGTCATGGTTTATATTTTATTGCTTCTGTGATTCAGCAAGAATAAATAATTTGCACAATTATTAATGGTGAGGTCAAGATTGACACCTGGGATTTAAAGACCATTATTTATTTATTTTTCGGTTCAATTTTTTTAGATTGCACTTTAGGTTTTGGGGTACATGTGAAGAACATGCAAGATAGTTGCATAGGTACACACGTGGCAGTGTGATTTGCTGCCTTCCTCCCCTTCACCTATATCTGGCATTTCTCCCCATGCTATCTCTCCCCAACTCCCCACCCCCCGCTGTCCCTCCCCTATTTCCCCCAACAGACCCCAGTGTGTAGTGCTCCCCTCCCTGTGTCCGTGTGTTCTCATTGTTCAACACCCACCTATGAGTAAGAACATACTGTATTTCATTTTCTGTTCTTGTGTCAGTTTG
>CM052651.1:122907-150907 GCA_028533165.1 Leontopithecus rosalia | reverse complement strand
ATCCTATGTCCTGAATGGTTTTGCCTAGATTTTCTTCTAGGGTTTTTATGGTGTTAGGTAAAGACCATTCTTTAAATGGGGGTGGGGAGTTGGGAAGAGATAGCATGGGGAGAAATGCCAGATATAAGTGAAGGGGAGGAAGGCAGCAAATCACACTGCCACATGTGTACATATGCAAAAATCTTGCATGTTCTTCACATGTACCCCAAAACCTAAAATGCAATAAAAAAAAATAAAGAGCAAAATTCCCACCTCAAAAAAAAAAGCTGATTTGTGCAAGTTATTACTTAATATATACTCATCCTAAGATTTTAGCAAAATAAAGATGCAGTAATTGAACTGACTGTCAGCCTAGATATAATCTTCAGGAAAATCATGTGCTCATATTTTAATGTATTTAATTTTTCTTTTTGTGTATCGTGTATTTCTATAAGTTATAAAATCAAATATGTAGAATATAATTATTTTCTAAATTATAACGTTTTCTTAGCCTGTGGTGTTTGTAACTGTGTGACAATATTATACATAATTTATGTATGTTTAATATACATATATACATACTTTCTCAATAATTCTATGAAACATTTACATTTTCTAAATTTGTCACTTTATAGAGCATTCAAAATAAAATGCTTTCCATATTTAACATTCTTTAGATGGTTTATCAGAAATGGAGTTAGTGAATTAAAAAGTACTACTAAATGTAATACATATTCCTACTTAGTTTTCAAATATAACTGGTTGTGCTTAGATTATAATGGAAACGTTATTTTATTTTACATTTTGTGGTTTTACTTTAAAAAATTTACTTTAAGTTCTGAGATACATGTGTAGAACGTGCAGGTTTATTGCATAGGCATACATGTGCCAGGTGGTTTGTTGCACCTATCAATCCATCATCTAGGTTTGAAGCCCTGCATGCATTAGATATTTGTCCTAATGGCTTCCCTCCCCTTTTCCCCACCTCCAGACAAGCCCAGGATTGTGATGTTCCTCTTCCTGTGTTCCCCTTCCTGTGTTCATATGTTCTCATTTTCACTTATGGATAACTTAGGTTCTAACTTCTGCTTATGAGTAAGGACATCTGGTGTTTGGCTTTCTGTTCCTGTGTTAGTTTGCTGATAATGATGGCTTCCAGTTTCATCCATGTGCCTGCAAAGGACATGAACTAATTCTTTTTTATGTCTGCATAGTATTCCATGGTGCATATGTGCCATATTTAAAAAGTTTTTTATTTAGTCAATCATTGATGGGCATTTGGGTTAGTTTCAAGCTTGCTATTATAAATGGTGCTGCAATAAACATGTGTGCATGTGTCTTTATAGTAGAATTATTTAAAATCCTTTGGGTATATACCCAGTAATAGGATTGCTGGGTCAAATGGTATTTCTATTTCTAGATCCCTGAGGAATTGCCACACTGTCATCCACAATGGTTGAATTAATTTACATTGCCATCAACAGTGTAAAAACATTCCTATTTCTCTATAGCCTCACTAACATCGGTTGTTTCCTGACTTTTTAATGATCGCCATTCTAACTGGTGTTACCACATCAGTGGTATCTACTGTGGTTTTGATTTGCATTTCTCTAATGACCAGTGATGAGCTTTTTTTCATGTTTGTTGGCTGCATAAATGTCTTCTTTTGAGAAATATATTTTCATATCCTTTGTCCACTTTTTGATGGGGTTTGTTATTTTTCTTGTAAATTTGTTAAGTTCCTTATAGATTCTGGATATTAGCCCTTTGTTAGATGGGTAGATTGCAAAAATTTTCTACCATTCTGTAGGTTGCCTGTTCACTCTGATGATAGTCATTTTTGCTGTGCAGAAGCCCCTTAGTTTGATTAGATCCCATTTGTCAATTTTGGCTTTTGTTGCAATTTCTTTTGATGTTTCAGTCATTGAAGTCTTTGTCCAATGCCTGTTTCCTGAATGGTATTGCCTAGGTTTTCTTCTAGGATTTTTACGGTTTTGGGTTTTACATTTAAGTCTTTAATCCATATTGAGTTAATTTTTACATAAGGTATAAGGAAAGGGTCCAGTTTCTGTTTTCTGCATATGGCTAGCCAGTTTTCCCAGCACCATTTATTAAATAGGGAATACTTTCTCCATTGCTTATTTTTGTCAGGTTTGTCAAAGATCAGATGGTTATAGATGTGTGGTGTTATTTCTGAGTTTTCCGTTGTGTTCCATTGGTCTACATATCTGTTTTGGTGCCAGTACTATTCTGTTTTGGTTACTAAATGCTTGCAGTATAGTTTGAATCCAGGTAGCATGATGCCTCCCGATTCGTTCTTTCGCTTAGAATTGACTTGGCTATATGGGCTCTTTTTTGGTTCCATATGAAATTTAAAGTAGTTTTCAAATTCTACAAAGAAACTCAAGGGTAGCTTAATGGGAATAGCATTGAATCCATCAATTACTTTGGGCAGTATGGCCGTTTTCATGGTATTGATTCTTCCTATCCATGAGCATGAAATGTTTTTCCATTTGTTTGTGTCCTCTCTTATTTCCTTGAGCAGTGGTTTGTAGTTCTCCTTGAAGAGGTCCTTCATGTCCCTTGCAAGTTGTATTCCTAGGTATTGTATTCTCTTTGTAGAAATCACTCATAATTTGGGCCTCTGATTGTCTATTTTTGATGTATAGGAATGTTTGTGATTTTTGCATGTTGATTTTCTCTCCTGAGACTTGGCTGAAGTTGCTTATCAGCTTAACAAGATTCTGGGCTGAAATGATGGGGTTTTCTAAATGCACAATCATGTCACCTGCAAACAGAGACCATTTGATTTCCTCTCTTCCTATTTGTATATGGTTTATTTCTTTTTCTTGCCTGATTGCTCTGGCCAGAACTTCCAATGGTATGTTGAAGAGGAGTGATGTGAGAGGGCATCCTTGTTGTATGCCATTTTTAAAGGGAATGCTTCCAGCTTTTGTCCATTCAGTATGATATTGGCTATGGGTTTGTCATAAGTAGCTGTTATCATTTTGAGATATCTTCAGTCAATATTTAGCTTATTGAGAGTTTTTGACATGAAGAAGGGGTGTTGAATTTTATTGAAGGCCTTTTCTGCATCTATTGAGATAATTATGTGGTTTTTGTCATTGGTTCTGTTTATATGATGGATTATATTTATTGATTTGTGTATGTTGAACCAGCCTTGCATCCCAGGAATGAAGCTCACTTGATCGTGGTAGATAAATTTTATTGAGGATTTTCACATCGATGTTCATCAGGGATATTGGCCTGAAATTTTGTTGTTGTTGATGTTGTTGTGTCTCTGCCACATTTTGGTATCAGGATGATGCTAGCCTCATAAAATGAGTTAGGGAAGAGTCCTCCTTTCTCTATTGTTTGGAATAGTTTCAGAAGTAATGGTACCAGGTCCTCTTTGTACCTCTGGTTCAGCTATGAATCATCTAGTCCTGGGAATTTTTTTTTTTTGATTGGTAGGCTATTAATTACTGCCTCAATTTCAGAACTTGTTATTGGTGTATTTAGGGATTTGACTTCCTCCTGATTAGTTTTGGGAGTGTGTATGTGTCTAGGAATTTATCCATTTTTTCTAGATTTTCTAGTTTGTTTGCATAGAGGTGTTTATAATATTCTCTGATGGTAGTGTGTATTTCTGTGGGATCAGTGGTGATATCCCCTTTTTACTTTTTATTATGTCTATTTGATTATTCTCTTTTTTCTTCTAGTTAGCAGTCTATCTATTTTGCTCAACTTTTCAGAAAACGAGCTCCTGAATTCATTGATTTTTTGAAGGGTTTTTCGTGTTGCTATCTCCTTCAGTTCTGCTCTGATCTTAGTTATTTCTTGTCTTCTGATAGCTTTTGAATTTGTTTGCTCTTGCTTTTATAGTAATTTTAATTGTGATGTTAGGATATCAATATTAGATCTTTTTAGCTTGCTGATGTTGTCATTTAGTGCTATAAATTTTCCTCTAAACACTGCTTTAGCTGTGTCCCAGAGATTCTGGCATGTTGCCTCTTTGTTCTCATTGGTTTCAAATAACCTCTTTGTTTCTGCCTTCATTTTGTTACCCAGCAGTTATTCAGGAGCAAGTTGTTCAATTTCCATGTAGTTGTGCAGTTTTGAGTGAGTTTCCTGAGTTCTAATTTGATTGCACTGTGGTCTGAGAGACTGTTTCTTATGATTTCTGTTTTTTCTTTTTCTTTTTTTTGCATTTATTGAGGAGTGCTTTACTTCCAATTATGTG
Organism: Leontopithecus rosalia; assembly: GCA_028533165.1. NCBI lineage: Eukaryota > Metazoa > Chordata > Mammalia > Primates > Cebidae > Leontopithecus > Leontopithecus rosalia. The sequence continues at coordinate 146,685 of CM052651.1, read as the reverse complement.
GTCAATTTTAGAATATGTGCTGTGTGGTACTGAGAAAAATGTAGATGTCTATTAGGTACACTTGGTCCAGATCTGAGTCAAGTCTTGGATATCCTTGTTAATTTTCTGTCTCATTGATCTGTCTAATATTGACAGTGTAGAGTTTAAATCTCCCACTATTATTGTGTGGGAGTCTAACTCACTTTGTAAGTTGTTAAGAACTCAGTTTATGTATCTGGGTGCTCCTGTATTGGGTGCATATATATTTAGGATAATTAGCTATTCTTGTTGGATTACCATTATGTAATGCCCTTCTTTATCTCTTTTGATCTTTGTTGGCTTAAAGTCTATTTTATCAGAGACTAGGATTGCAACCCCGGCTCTTTTTTGCTTCCCATTTGCTTGGTAAATGTTCCTCCATCCCTTTATTTTGAGTCTGTGTGTGTCTTTGCACATGAGATGGGTCTCCTGAATACAGCACACAAATGGGTCTTGACTCTATCCAATTTGCCAGTCTGTGTCTTTTAGCTGGGGCATTTAGCCCTTTTACATTTAAGGTTAATATTGTTTTGTGTGAATTTGATTCTGTAATAATGTTGCTAGCTGTTTATTTTGCACATTATTCGATGCAGTTTCTTCATAGTGTCATTGGTCTTTATATTTTAGCATGTTTTTGCAGTGGTTGGTACTGGTTATTCCTTTCCATATTTGGTGGTTTCTTCAAGATCTCTTGCAAGATAGGCCTGGTGGTGACAAAAATCCCTTAGCATTTGCTTGTCTGTAGAGGATTTTATATAAAATTTATTAAAATTAGCTGGGCATAGTTGCAGGTGACTGTAATATCAGATACTCAGGAGGCTGAGGCAGAATTGCTTGAACCCGGGAGGCAGAGTTTGCAGTGAACTGAGATTTTGCCACTGCACTCCAGCTTGGGCAGCAGAGCAAGATTCCATCTCAAAAAAAAGGAAAATACAACAATGGACACATCATCTAGACAGAAATCAATGACAAAATGTGACTCCAAATGAGTCATATTTTTTACCAAATATTAGGTAACAAAATAAGACTCCACAGTTTTAAGAAGATTGAAATTATATCAAGTGTCTTTTCTGACCACAAAGGTATAAAAGTAGAAATGAATTATGGGAGAAAATTTGAAATATTTATAAACATGTACATTAAACAACATGCTCATGAATAAACAATAGGTAAAGAATAAATCAAAAGTGAAATAAAAAATCTTAAGACAGATGAAAATGAAAACACAACATACCACAACTCACAGGATGTAGCAAAAGAAGATCTTGGCAAGAGGAAAGTTTATAGTAATAAATGCCTATATTGAAAAAGAAGAAAGAGCCCAAACAAACAGCCTACTGTTACATTTCAAGAAACTAGGAAAAGAGAAGAGCAAAGTAATCCCAAAGTTAGTGGAAGGAAGAAAACAACAAATATCAGAGCACAAATAAACAAGAGACTAGAAAACAATAGAACACATTCCCAAAACTAAGATTTGAGTTTTTGAAAAAATAAAATAATTGACAAAACTTTGGTAGACAAACTAAGAAAAAAGAAGTCTCTAATAAAATCAGAAATGAAAGAGGAGACATTACAATTGATACTATAGACATACAAAAGATCATAAAAGAATACTACAGACAATTCTACAACAACAAATAGGGCAACCTAGACGAAATGGTTAGATTTCTAGAAACATAAAAAGAACCAATAAAAAAAAAAAGAAAATCTTTGCAGGCTAATAATGAGTAAGGAGGTTGAATCAGTAATACAAATCTCCTACTAAAGAAAAGCCTAGAACTTGATAGATCTTGTGTTCATTGTTTGGAAGAATTAGTGTTATTAAAATGTCTGTACTACCTAAAGTGATACACAGATTAAATGCAATTCCTATAAAAGTTCAATGGCCTTTTCGTTTCACAGGAATAGAAAAAGCAATTATAAAAATTCATATGGAATGACAAAAATGCTGAGTAGCTGAAGCACTTTTGAGCAAAAAGAACCAAGCTGGAAGCATCACACTACTTGTTTCAAAATATATTACAAAGTTATAGTATTCAAAACAGAAATGTACTGGCATAACAACAGACACATGGGCCAATGTAACATTATAAAGAGCCCAGACATAACTCATGCATTTGTGGTTAATTGATTTTTGCCAGAGATGCCAAGGATAAACACACTGTGGGAAAAGGACAGATTTAATTAATAATGCTGGGAAAATCAAATACCCACATACAGAAGAATGAAATTGAACCCTTATTTCACACCGTATGCAAAAATCCACTTAAAATGGATTAAAGATTGAAATGTCAGACCTGAAAATGAAAACCAACAAGAAGAAAACTTAGGGGAAAATGTCCTTGAAATTAATGTTGGCAATAATTTCTTGGTGATGATCTCAATAGTACAGGAAACCAAAGCAAAAATAGACAAATGGGATTACCTCAAACCAAAAAGCTTCTATATAACAAGTAAATAACAGATTGAAGAGACAACCCAGGAGCTAGGAGAAAATATTTACAAACCATATGTGGCTAATATCCAAAATATGTAAGAAATGAAACAACTTAAATTTGTTAGCAAGAAAACAAAGAACCCCATTTAAAACTGAGCAAAGGACTTGAATGGACATCTTTCAAAAGATGACCCAAAAGACTAATAGATATATAAAAAAAATTGCTCAACATTACTAATCATCAGGGAAATGCAAATTAAAATCGTGATGAGATATTGCCTCATACCTGTTAGAATGGCTATTATCAATAAAATAAAAGTTCAAAAGTATTGGCAAGGATGTGGAGAAGGGAATCCTAATACACTAATGGGAGAGATGTAAATTAATACAGCCATTATTGAAATCAGCATAGAGAGGCCTCAAAAAAAACTAAGGATAGAATTACCATATGATTCAGCAGTATATTTCTGGGTGCATAGCCATAGAGATTGAAATTATTATGTTAAAAATATATTGGTAGATTTTCCTGTAATTTGGTCTTAATGTCTCTCTTTGAAGAGTGGCTAGAAACTCTAAGCCTGCTCTGATGGGCTCCAGTGAAGGTGGTTGTGGTATTGGATGTTTTCAGTGTTTTTTTCATGGAATACTTCTTTATCCTCATTGACAGCTAATGCCTAATTGTCCTATTTATGACCAGGTGTCTCCTCACTGGAAACTTGTTTACACTGGCAGACAGCCTTGTGGTTCTTGTCTGACTAGTGTCCCATTCTTTCCTACCAAGATAACCATTCTCTAAGAGAGCCTTGCCCAGAAAAGAAGTTATTTTCAGGTGTATCGGTCAAGTGAGACACAGAGGAGGCAAGTCAAAAAAACACATAATAGAAATAGTTTTATTACTGGAAGATCCCAGAGAGAAGAGGGCAGCTTGCCTCACAGGCCTAATGGGAGAGGGGGCAGCCCTCAGAGACACGCATGCCCAACCAGTGGGTGGGTAGCAATAGAGAGCGAGTGACAACCCAGAAGGCCAAAGACTTTATCGGGGTACACAGCATTACCCAAGCAGGGGGTAACTGATCGGTGGGTTTAGAGCAAGGAGACATGAGTTATTGGAAGTTATGTTGTATTGAGAGGTGTTCACTGCAACAAATCTGCCGTCCAAGTGGGGTGTGGGGGTCATCGGTATAAGTCAAATAGGTTATTTCTAGGTGTCCCATAGGGAGGTGGTAACCAAGAGGCCAATTATCTGGATTGACCACCTTGAGAGACTGGGAAAAGAGAACTAGAAATTGTGTTAAGGGTGAATGAGCCCTGCTTCTGATATGAGAAAGTTTAACTTATATTGAAAATGAATGCTGAGGCAACATAAAATCATAAGAATTCACTACAGATATCTCTGCACTACCATGTTCATTGTAGCATCATTCACAATAGCTGAGATATGGAAGGAAATTAAATGTCCATCCATGGATGAACAAATGAATAGAAGAAAGTGATATTATGTGAGACATATGTATCACATGATCTATATAAAATGCAATGCTATTCGGCCTTAAAGAAAAAGGGAAATTATGTCTTTATAACGACATTTACTAATCTGGAAGACATCATGCTGAGTGAAAGAAGCTAGGCACAGAAATGCAAATACCACATGATCTCACTCACATGTGAAATCTAAAAACGTTCAGGTCATACAAGTGGAGAGTAGAATGGTGGCTACCTGGGGGGCAGTGGATGGGGAAAGGGGGAATTTTAAATAAGTAGATTTTAAATGTTCTCACTATAAGAAAATTAAGTATGTGAGATGATGACCGTGTTAACTGGACTTAATCATTTCATATTGTACATAACATACCAAATATCACATTGTATCTAATAAATATATAGAATTATTATTTGTCAATTAAAATAAAAAAATAAAATATTAGAATAATATTTAAGATTTTTTAATCTTTTGCCAGAAAAATGTTGGCATTGATTTTAAAAGTCAACTGGGAAGGCATAAATAATACAGGTCAATCTCAAAGAGTACCTCATTAATAAGGAAAAGATACATAGTTTAGTGTTAGTCTTTATGTATTCTATTTTCTTTTGAATGGCAATCAAATCACTCCTTTTTTTCCGTTGTCTTGTAAATTTGACCCTTAGCCCCATGGGAAACTGAAAAAAAAAATCAGACGGCTCAGTAAAATTTATTCCCTTTATTTTAAATATAACTCACAGAATCTTTTCCCATGTTTGTTGATGATAAATTTAATGTATGTCATCTCAGTAGGACTATAACGTCATGCTGAAGATATGTCTGTGAAGAGTTTTGTACTGAGAACATCACACCAGGACAGTGCCTCGAAGGGCATTGATTGCAACTTTGGGATTTATACTCCCAAAGGTCCCAGTCAAGGAAAGAGTATCTCATTATTCTTTTTGTTTTCATAAAGATTCCATTTCCTCTGGGATAAAGGGTCCATCCCCTGATACCTTAATGCCCTAAAGTATTCCCACATTGTGCTAAAAAGCAAATCTTTTGGACAAACGCAGGCTCTCTTTTCTGTAGCAATGACAATCTCAGTTATTTCCAGACTGTTCTCCATAGTTAAATTTAAACACTGGCAAAAATGTCATAAGAAGGCAATCAGATTGATGTTTTTAGGTTGTATAAAGAGAGCCTTTTCATCAGTTTATACATGATGAGGTCATAGACCGTGAAGAGAGGGACAGGGAACATGGACAAACACAGGAAGGTCAGCACTAAAAGAAGTTGGTGCATTTCTTAAGAGGTAGACAGTTTCCATATTTCAAAATTGCAGAAAGTTTAGATTTGAAATGTTCTTACTACAAAAAAATGATGGTTGTGAGGTGATGCATATATTAACTAGCTTAATATAATCATTCTATAATGTGTATATATATATCAAAACATTACAATGTACTTCATAAATACAATTATTACTAGTCAATGAAAAATTAAAATAAACCAGATATAGTATAAAGGAGTGGATATTACACAAATTGGGAAAATGTCTCTTAGTAATAATTGGGGAAAGAAGAGATACTCAGCCATCCATTTTCTCACAGTGTTTGATTTAAAAGAAGAGACAAGATATTTTTTTCCATACTCATGGAAGCTACATTGGATAGGGTATTCATTTCCCTCTTTTCCACCAAGAAGAAAATAGAAGCGCAAACTTTTTTCTACATGAGTTCTGGTTATTTTTTTTTTGTCCCTTATTTTCTACCCCTTCTATCGACTCTGGAAGAATGCTGAAAGGTAAGTCATACAAGAGAAAAATATCAGATTCCACCTTTTAATTACTGTAGTAAGGAACTCAGGCAGCTGCATTAGGAAAGAAAATTATGCCTGCATCCACAAAAGTATCCACAGTGTTTGAGTTCGAGTGTCTTATGGAATATTACCTTTCATCCTAAGGAGATTTAAAAAATATTTTTGGAATTTTTCCATGATTTCTCAAAATGTTAATGATCATCCATTACCAACGACATGGAAAAGCGTACAGTTCTATAGGCAGGAGCAACAGAGAAATCCTTTCAGGAAAATGTTAACCAAGGCAAATAAATTGGCTTTAGTCACTGATTTTTTTTTGAAAATTAATACATTTATATATCTTCTATGTTTTATTACAGCAGATATTAAAATTAGTTTCTGCCCTCCTAGGCTCACAATAATTGAAAATGACAAAAGGCCAAAGGGACACCATGTATGGTCAAAGGGAGGATGAAGCCTTCAAGGGATGTAGGGAGTTGGCTGCAGGTACATCTTTGTACCTGTCTGGAGCATTTGCACAGACTTGGCCCAAGTTCAATGTTCCTAGCTCTCCAGCTGTAACTCAATTAACTAGGCAATCCCTTACATCTTTTTCAAGAGTCAACATTACAATATTTGAGTTATTAAAAGGTTTTCAAAACACTGAAGGTGAGTTGGGTGTAAATAAATTTGTCTTTTGCCATAAGGAAAAGTTGGCTTTGGCAGGAAGGGAGCAAAAGGGGGATGGCAGTACTATTTAGGAATATTGAAATGCTGGGTTCCTGTATTTTATTGCAGAAACTATATCATGAAAAGAGTTTTTGGCTGGCCCGGTGGCTCATGCCTGTAATCCCAGCACTTAGTTGGGTGAATCATGAGGTCAAGAGATCAAGACCATCCTGACCAACATGGTGAAACCCCCGCCTCTACTAAAAATACAAAAATTAGTTGGGTATGGTGGCATGTGCCTGAAGTCCCAGCTACTTGAGAGGCTGAGGCAGGAGAATCCCTTGAAGCCGGGAGGCAGAGGTTGCAGTGAGCCAAGATAATGCCACTGCACTCCAACTCTGTCTCAAAAAAAAAGTGTTTATTTTTCTCATGAAAGATTGACAATGTACAAGAGAAAAATAAGCAACTGAAAATTAAACTGTCAGAGCTTATTTGAATTTCTTCTTTATTTTTTAAAAAGAATACAGGATGAATTTTCTGGATTTTGTACATTATTGACATATTGTTGTCTACTAATATTAGTTCATGTCTACTCAGAAGCTCCATTAAAAACTGTATAAAACCAGAATATACAAATTACAAATTGTGACTCAGAATTTAAAATATAGTTCATTATTGGCCTAAAGCATTTAAGAGTTTGTGGACACTGTGTTTAAGTCTTCTTTTTGTCTAACAATCCTGTTATACAGTCTTTCAACTTCAGATACCACATTCAGAGCTCCTCTTCACTGCTGTGATCCATACACTCTCCCTTTCTCTCTTACTCTCCAATGTTTTTGTTAGACTCTGTTTTTTTTTGTGTTTCAATAATAATTATATTCCTATTTACCTTTGGAAGTATTCTATTACTGACATCTCTATTCTATTTTACTTTATCAGCTTTGCTTATATTGTGAATTTTTATAAGTTGGTGTGTATGTGTGCATATGACTGTTTAAACCTTCATTTGCACATTATTTTATTTGTCTAGAAATAAACTGCTAGCATAAATGAATAGCATTGAGTTCTTTCTATAATCACACTGAATTATTTATTTTCAGTCAATATTTACATTTTAAAATGACTACCTAATTACTTTTTAACATGGGAAATTTCTATCTGTAAGTAAGATTATGAAGACTGTAGTTATTCCTTTCTCTGTAACTGCAGATTTGGAAATAGCCTGAAAATTTTTTAAAAAAGAAATCAATTTAACTTTTTAAAATAAAAAAATTATTTTCATGAATGTTTTTCTGCTTATAAAGTATCTTAGTCTTCATTTATCCAAATGTTAACTCAGGAATGTATAAAAGAACTCAGTACCTTGAAAAGCTATTGGTTGTATCCACAGCTGGACAAGTCTCTCAAGGAAGCTTAAAAAGGAAAGTGTATAAAAATTATACTGCCAGTAAACACTATGAGGAAGTGAGATACTTTTTCCTCCAATCTGTTTGCAAGTGAGTCATTGACAATGCATGGACAGGCTTTGAGTTTATGTGATTCTTTCTTTAGGTGTAAGGGAAAAATGAATGACGATGAAAAAAAAAAAGCAAGTTCTGAAGACTTCTTCTTTTTTTTTTTTTTTTTTTTTTGAGATGGAGTTCCACTCTTGTTACCCAGGCTGGAGTGCAATGGTGCGATCTTGGCTCACCGCAATCTCCACCTCCTGGGTTCAGGCAATTCTCCTGCCTCAGCCTCCTGAGTAGCTGGGATTACAGGCACGCACCACCATGCCCAGCTAATTTTTTTGTATTTTGAGTAGAGACGGGGTTTCACCATGTTGACCAGGATGGTCTCGATCTCTTGACCTCGTGATCCACCCGCCTCGGCCTACCCAAAGTGCTGGGATTACAGGCTTGAGCCACCGTGTCCGGCCTGAAGACTTCTTTACTCTACTTGGATTTTCTAATTGGCCTCATCTGGAAGTAGTTCTCTTTGTGGTTATCTTGATCTTCTACTTGATGACACTGATAGGAAACCTGGTCATCATCATCCTGTCATACCTGGACTCCCATCTCCACACTCCCATGTACTTCTTCCTTTCAGACCTTTCATATCTGGATCTGTGCTATACCACCGGCTCTATCCCTCAGTTGCTGGTCAATCTCTGGGGCCCAGAAAAGACCATCTCTTATGCTGGCTGCATGATTCAACTTTACTTTGTTCTTGCACAGGGAACCACAGAGTGTGTTCTATTGGTGGTGATGTCCTATGACCATTATGCAGCTGTGTGTAGACCTTTGCATTACACTGTCCTCACGCACCCTTGTTTCTGCTGCTTGTTGGCTGTGGCTTCTTGGGTAAGTGGTTTTACTACTTCAGCACTTCAGTCCTCCTTCACTTATGGGTACCCCTGTGTGGACATCATCAAGTGGATCGCTTCTGCGAAGCTGCAGCACTTCTGTGATTATCATGTGTTGATATCCATGCAAATGAGCTGACTCTCATGGTCATGAGTCCCATTTTTGTTCTCATACCTCTTATCCTCATTCTCACTTCCTGTGGTGCCATTGCCCAGGCCGTACTGAGGATGCAGTCAACTGCTGTGCTTCAGAACGTGTTTAGGGCATGTGGAGCCCATCTTATGGTTGTATCTCTCTTTTTCATTCCGGTCAAGTGCATATATCTCCAGCCACCATCAGAAAATTCTCCTGATCGAGGCAAGTTTATCACCCTCTTTTATACAGTAGTCACACCTAGTCTTAACCCTCTAATCTACACTCTGAGAAACAAGGATGTAAGAGGAGCAGTGAAGATACTAATGGGGTGGGAGTGATCCTCTCTACATGTGATATTAACAGTATAATGGAATATCTCCTCACAATGATTCATCCATCTCTTTATTTATCAACCATTCTTTTATTTATTCACTGTTAGCACTTGCTGAGCATGTACTTTAACAAGGTCATGGAGTGCCTGGTAACAGGTATAAATAAAACACCGTCACCATAAATACCATTCACTTGTGAAGAAAACAGCTATGTAAAATCAAGGGAAAACATCTATAGTGATGTTTTTTCATGGCACAAACCTAATGAATCCAAGACAGACTTTTCCTGATTGAAAACAGCATGAAATTCGTTGTAAATCTTGATAAAAGTGGAGTTATGATTCCTATGAAAAGATGATACTTTCAATTTTTAAATCTGTAGAGTATATCTTTAATTTCTTGCTTTTCAGGCAGAATGCTTTTACTTCTATCTTTAGTTAAATACACAGCAAAATACTTCAAATCCTTTTCTCCAACACTGCTTGTTCTTTGTTGGATAGTAAATTTTGAGAGGAATTTTGGTCCATATTCTTTCATAACCAGTATCAATCGTAAGACAATAAGTTTTATGAATTGTAGCAAGAGAGGCTTTGAAGCAGTGTAGAAGTTGGCATTTGAGATCCCTCTTTCTTTCAAGGCAGTGAGAAGTATATAGGAAGTGACCAGAGCTGTTAAAGCTGAGCTGTGGGTTTTATAAAGGAATGGTCATCACGGGCTAGGCATACTTAGGTGAAGTAAGTGATTGGAGCAACTGCATAATCTAAGAATCTATGGAGAACATTTGAGGCAAATAGAGAGCTAGGCTCTGAAAATGACTTCAAGTCAAGGGATGTATGAAAGAATTATGTGAAAATATACTGGAAAAATTTTATGATAAAAGCTGTTATATGTAAAATGTTAGTTTATTTTTAAGCTTGATCTGATTTGAATATTTATGGTTGCTAAGTCAATATGATGTCAATATATGTGTTTCAGACAAAGAAATGTATTTTATAGAAGTTATCATTTTGTTCTAAATATTATTGTCAACCATCTCCATCTGAAATAATTGTACTATACATGGAGCAGTTTAAACTGATAGTCATATTCAAATGACGTAGAAAAATGACTAAAGGAGAATTCAGTATTAAGTAACATACTTGCAATGCCTGAGTTATCTCTATAACTCCAGTGTCAGCTCTCGCTTTTGAGGCCTGTGAGATTTAGGTATGATTGATTCACATGCTATTTCCTAAATTATGAAAATAAAAACACATCCCAGAACTTCCCTCCAATTTCTAATGTGACTTGCAATTGCTGACTTTTTCTTATTTCTGCATCTGTGACTCTTCCTTTATTTCTAATGAGGCATGAAAAATATGAGGTATGTGCCTTTGTCCTTAACCTTACCCAAGAAATGAAGAACCAAGAATGATGTACATAAAATAACTTTCAGTAAGCAATTGGGACCACATAGGGTAAACATCACATAGAAACAAACTTTTAAAAACGTATAGAACATAGCTTAGCTTTGAACTATTTTCTGCTATGGAAATCTTATGATTCGGAACACTTCCTGTAGCATCCTGGTTTCTCACCTGCAAAACTCACCCCCTGACATCTTTATAATGGATAAGTGAAAAAACTGTACTTATTTTTGATATACAGCATAATATTTTGATATATGCATAATTATACAATTATTATTCAAGCTAATTAACATATCATTAACTCACATACTTACCTGTTTTGTGGTGAGACATTTAGGATCTGTTATTTTAACAGTTTTCAAGTATGCAGTACAGTGTTATTAACTATAGTCACCATACTGTAAAATAGATCTCTTGAATTTATTCCTTCTGAAATGTTTTACCCTTTGACCAACATCGCCCAATCTTCCATATCTCTCTCCACTCCTAAGCCCTGACAAGCATCATTCTACTACTCTGTGCTTCTGTCAGTTCATTTTATGTAGATTTCACATATAAGATCATGCAGTATTTGTTTTCCTGTGCGTGGCTTATTTTACTTAGCAAAATGTCCTCAGGTTTGCCATGTTGTTGAAAATATTAAGACTTCCATCTTGTGTTAAGGCAGAATAGTATTCTATTGTATATATACTACACTTTCTTTATTCACTCATTCATTCGTTGACACTTAGATTGATTCAATACCTTGGCTATTATGAATTTCCTGTCATAAAAATGGGAGTGCAGATAGCTGTCCAACAAAGTGATTTAAATCTTTTGTAGATATACCCAGAATGTATCCAAATGGATCATATGGTAGTTATATTTTTATTTATTTTATTTTTTTGAGGCAGAGCCTCACTCTGTTGCCCAGGCTGGAGTGCTGTGGTGGGATCTCTGCTCACTGCAACTGCCACCTCCCAGGTTCAACCAGTTCTTATTCCTCAGCCTCCTGAGTATCTGGGACTACAGGTGTGTGCCACCACACTCAGCTAATTTTTGTATTTTTAGTAGAGATGGGGTTTCACCATGTTGACCAGGTTGGTCTCGAACTCCTGATTTCAGGTGATCTGCCTGCCTCAGCCTCCCAATGTGTTGGGATTACAGGCATGAGCCACTGTGTTTGGCCCTATTTTTAATAGGAACCTTCACAGTGCTTTTCGTCATGTGTATCCTAATTTACATTTCCAAAAACAGTGTATAAGGATTCCCTTTTCTCCATATTCTTACCAACACCTATTATCCTTTGCTTTTTTCCATAAAAGACATTCTAACAGATGTGAGGTATGAGGTGATATCTACTGGTGTGGGCCTGGGCTTTAGGTCAACTGGAGCCTAGAGCAGTGGGGACCAACCTGAAGCCTGGAGTTGGCCTTGGGCTAGAGCAGAATTTGCTACCTAGGGGGCTGGTCTGGAGCCTGGGTTTATCATGCCCAGCTTATATGTGCTGGTGTGGAGAGCAGGTCCTAGGGTACTGGCATGGGTCTTGTGACTACTGGGTCTAAGCTGGGGGGCCAATTGGCACTGGAAAGTCCTATTTTGCCATTATGTTGATATCGCTTCTATCTAAATTCTTTGTTTGGCTTTTTAACTTTCTTTGCTCTTTTCTCCTTTTTCTCTTACAAAACATATACATTTTCTTTTATATGTATAGACTTTTAGTTTTCTTTTGGGATGTTATAATTATAGCACATTTAATATTGAATCCTAGTTATGTTAGGCTGTACTATTTAGTTTGTAAACTGAGAAATAGATGAGTTACCAACAATTCCCCCAAAGATTAACGCAGATATTGTTTTCATTGTTTTGTACTTTTGAAACCAGTCAAAGAAACGTTATGCAGTTCTATCACAGGTAGGACAATAGGAATGAGTTTTCTCACTTTATCAAACTGAAGGGAAGAAGATAGGTGGTTTGTGTAACTTCTGGCAACTTGTATGTGAAAAAATCAGGGTAAGGACAATACATTTTTAGCTCTGGAGACCCATTCCTTTGTCAACAACACTGAAGGCAAAGTAGAAGCCCTGAGATTCTCCCCTCACCAGCCCTAAACCATCAATATTTGCAAACTGGCATTTTCACAGCACACATGAATTTGTGCCATGAGCAACTTTCCTGAAGAACTAACAATAAGCCAGCTCTTTCCCAGATAGGAGTGAAGGCTAACTTCACTAACGCACCAGCTTCTCTGGCCCTGTGAATTTCTCCTCCCCATTCAGACAGCTGTCTCCCAATCTTTGTCCAGGACATCTTATTTTAGTGTTGTGCAGCACATTCTTATATACATGCTCAATTGTCTTTCCTTATTTTAACCCTGCAGTAAAAGATTATTGACAGAAATATGTCATTCAGGTAACCACAGAAAGTAACTCTGGCTTTCAGCCTGGGTATACTCAGGCTCTACTCTGCTATGTGGCTCAGGTTCATATCTTCTATTTTATACATATGAGGCTGGAAAGGTGATTAGTGGTCATGTATTATGAAAACATCACATGATTTCAAACATAAACTTCCAAATACAAGTGATTACATACAAATTATTATTCCAACAATCACAAAAAACTTACAGAAAAGTTATAAAAACAGAAAGACTTACCATTGACCTTCACCAGATTTTACAAATGTTAGCATTTCAACATGGGGGGTTTATCATTCTCTCTTTGTTCTCATATTAATATGCATTAAATTTTTTTTTCCTAAAACATTACAGAGTGTAATGCACAAGTACTCCTAGGTTGTCACAAGACTATTTCCTAAGAAAATATCGAATCCAGGTTAATAAATTGGCAGTGTGATGGCTATTAGTCCTCTTTAATTAGGAACCATTCCTCAGTCTGTCTATGTCTTTAATGTGCTTTGTAGTTTTGGAGAGTACAGGCCATTTATTTTAACAAAATAATTGTTTTTAACAAATAAGAGAGATTTATTGCTCATAAAACCAAAATGTTCAGCAGTACTGTGGGCTTCAGGCATAGCACAATCAGTGCTCCGGATCAATATCTCTGCAGTTTCCTCAGCTATGTCCTCCTTCATGTGTTGGGTTTGTCATCAAGTTGATTGCCCTCACAATCACGAAATGTTGTCAGCAATAATCAGGCCTATATTCTTCCTTGTTCACATTCAAGAGGATAGATATCAACTTATAACCAATGAGCAAAAACAACTCTTTATACAGAGCTTCATACTGGAGCATGAGTTGTTTGCACATTTCTGGCAACATTACTGGGACAAGGGTGGACATGCAATTGTTGGGGTCTGGCACATCTGCCGGGGGGCTACCGACCTGCGGGAGTCCCCTGACCGCCAACGTAGATGTCTCGTTCAACCTGAGGGAGAGAGTGCGCGGAAGTGAAAGAAAAAAGGAAAGCGGAGTCTGGAGGGCTGCGTGACTTATGGTCAAAACGCAGCAAGTTTATTCTTGTGGGTTACAGCTTTTATACCTTTTTTCTTGTTACATTTACTTTATCTCAGCAGAAAAGGGGTAATCAGAAAGGAAATAGAAACTCCATAAAAATAGTTATCAGGGGCTTGTGATAACAGCTCACAAAGCAGTTTAAGGGGGCTTGTGATAATAGCTTACAAAGCAGTTTATGTATTTCAAAGATACACAGTGCAAGCAAACAATGGTGCCCTTAAGGTGGCTTGTGAATCCTGTTTTCCATCAGGAGGTAGAACAAAGGCTTAGCTCCTGGGAAAATATGGGCAGGGGTCTCTGCCCCTCTCAGGCATCTCAATTGCAGCAAGTTTATTGCTTACATAGAGACAGAAGGGGACATGAAAGCAGACAGCACAATGTCCTCATAAACTGCAGACCTTTGCTTTGTATTCTGTTTTTGCCTCAGTGACTCAGCCTGCGACCTTTGTCTCAGCTCGACAGCCCTCGAGAGGGGGGAGTGCAGATAGGTCCAGCAGCCAAAAATGTGGCGAGTCACGCTAACTGTCTCAAGCCTTTGGCGCGAACGCTGCATGCAATGATTGGCTGAGACTAATCAAGGCCCAGTTCTGAAGCCAGATGTTCAGTGAGAGGGCTATATATTCAAATCCACCCCTCAAATGCACAAAGAGCAGATAAATCAAAGACCAGGCAGACTAATCTAGCTTGTTGGTTTGGGTTATTTACTAAAGGAATTTACTGACAGATATGTGGTCTTGGGTGGCCACAACGTAGTTAGATTTCTGCACTGCAGCCCTCCAGAGCTAGGGCTTATCTTTTGGGGAAAGTATACTTGCTCTGGAAGAAACGTGCAGAAAACTACAGATGCCAGGGCCTATGCTTCTGACAACAGCATCAAGGGTTGTTTTGTAGGAAACTTGCAGTGAGTAGATGTTCCTACATAATAAGTAATATATCAGCTAAACATCTTACAGGCATTCCTGAACTTGGGACTTGGGCTTATTCAGAAGTTACATGGCAGATTAGCATTTAAAGTAAAGTCACTCTTGTCCCTGCACTGGGGGGTGGGGTTAATTTCATGCAAAGCCCCCGCTCCACAATGGAGGAGAGATGGGATAAGTATGGGGAGGCAACAGTCATATCACAGCTTCTGTTGTCTGCATGAGAAAACTGACCACAACAGAGCTAGTAAGTGACGAAGCTTGGATTCAAATTTGGGCTTTCTGATTTCATAGTCTGTTCTTAATCACTAGACAATTGTTCCTTCCTGTAGACATCTGGACATTAAAACGAGAAGGTGAGGGTTCAGTATGCACATTTCTTGGCTCTTTGCAACTTCTCATGGGAAGGTCTTCATTTGCTCCAGTTCATTTGTTTTAACACCTAATATTTGAACCACAGCGAATTTATCTTGCTCTCTTAACTTTCCTGAGGATGTTCACAGGAACTTATCTTTCAAGGTTAAAATGTGTCACTCATACCTCAACCAAACATTTCATATTTGGAGCAATTATGCTTAGTCACGTAAGGTTGTAAATTCAAATCTCAACCAATGGCTGAGGAGTGTTTTGGGCCACTGCACCTTTAACAGGCCATTGATGCATAAAGAACATCAGCAACAATGTTTTTCCCCTAGAGCACTGGGCAGTATCTGCCATATGTAGGTTAGTAGTTATTTTTTTATTACTATTATAACTAATTATTACTATAGTGGTTTTCAAATAATGATTCTTAAAGTGCCATCCTTCCTTTTAAATGTATTAGTTTGTATGGCAGGTTAAATACTTCTCTCAAATGATCACACCCTAATCTCTGGGACCTGTGATGATATGTTACTTTACGTGGCAAAAGGATTTTTATAGATGTGATTAAATTCATAACCTTGAATAGGGATTATTATCCTGGATTAGCAGGTGGGCTGACATCATCAATGCATCCATTTAAGAGTGAGGACGGAGGGCAGAGAGAAGATGTTCTGCTGCTGACTTTAAAGATAGAGGCATAGGCCATGAGCCAGGGAATACAGCTTGCTTTGAAAGCAGGAGTAGTTGAGGAAACAGAATCTCTCCTAAAGCCGGCAGAAGAGCCCTGTAGACCCAATTTAGTCTTCCTCTCTCCAGACATATAAAATATGTTATTTTAAACACCAAAGTTGTAGTAATTTGTTCTAGCAACAATGAAAAACAAATAGAGTTGGCATTCTATGTGAAGGAATAGCTTTCCTTTATTCCTGTGTGTGTGTGTGTGTGTGTGTGTGTGTGTACAAGTGCATATCAGATATTATTTATCTTTGTATTTATCTATATATCCTATATGGTCTTATGCATTCTTATTTCATTCTGTCATTATTTTGATCTGAAACTGTCACTCTCTTGGCTAGAGAAGACCCCTTCCAGTTGTCTCATATTTTTTCATATGTCTCCATACTTCTTAGAATATTTTCTTACTTTTGGCAAACTCAGACAATTGTGACATGTCTGACACGTTTCTTTGGGAGGAATAGATAACTTCGTTTATCTTAGGTCAAATAAACAAAAACTTTGAATAAAGTATGGGGTTTCCTAATGAAGAATTCACTAAAAATGCATGGAGTAGACAACACCAAGAGATGGTAATAATGTTGGCAAATATTTATCTAGTTATAACATCACATTTCTTTACCATCTCAGGAAATGGAAAGTTTTCAGATCGTGCTTGAGAGTAGCGAAATGCTGAAGAACAGTGACTGCCTATGGGTTTGGGGAGCAATTTGGCAGGACTCTAAGTTCTTGAAATGTGAAGATCATTTAAATTACTTTGATTCTTCTCAACCAAATACTGGCAAACGTAATCCCATGGCACATAAAAACCTAATTTACTAGCTTTTTGATGGAACAGCCGTTTTCTCACCTTTTCTATCTTCTAGAGGCAACCTACATTCCATGGCTCTTGGTCCATTCCTGTATCTTTAAAGTCAGCAGCAGAGTATCTTCTCTCTGACCTCCAGCCTCCCTCTTATATGCACACGTGTGATTATGTCAGCCCACCTGCCTAATCCAGGATACTCTTCCCATCTCAAGATGCTGAATTTAATCACATCTAAAAAGTCCTTTTGCCGTGTAAAGTAACATATAATCACAGGTTCCAGAGATTAGGGTGTGATAATTTGCATCCCAGGGAAAAAGCCTACCGTGATCCCTAGCATTGTAGGGATAAAGCCTACCACGATCAAGAAGGCTTTATCCGTGAGATGAAAGGTTGGTTCAATATATGCAAATCAATAAATGTGATTCATCACATAAACAGAACTGAAAACAAAAACCACATGATCATCTCAATACATGCAGAAAAGGCTTTCAGTAAAATTCAACATCCCTTAATGTTAAAAACCCTCAATAAACTAGGCATTGAAGGAATATACTTCAAAATAACATGAGAAATCTATTAAAAAAATACCCCACAGTCAACATCATACTGAATGGGCAAAAGCTGGAAGCATTCCCCTTGAAAATAGGTACAAGACATTGATGCCCTCTATCACTACTTCTATTCAACATAGTATTGGAAGTCCTGGCCAGAGCAATTAGGCAAGAGAAAGAAATGAGAGGCAGTCAAATAGGAATAGAGGAAGTTAAACTATTTCTGTTTGCAGAAGACATGATTCTATACGTAGAAAACCCTATAGTCTTGGTCCAAAAGCTCCTTGATTTGATAAATAACCTTGGAAAATTTCAGGGTATGAAATCAATACACAAAACCTTAGCATTCTCATACATCAGCAACATCCAAGCTGAGGGCTAAATCAGGAATGCAATCCCATTCACAACTTCCCCAAAAAGAATAAAATACCTAGGAATACTGCTAACCAAGATGGTAAAGCATGTCTACAATGAGAATTACAAAACACTGCTGAAACAAATTAGAGGTGACACAAAGAAATGGAAAACCATCCCATGCTGGTGGATACTAACAATCAGCATCATTACAATGACCGTGTTGTCCAAAGCAATTTGTAGATTCAATGCATCTCCTATCAAACTACAAATTACATTGTTCACAGAATTAGAAAATAAAGTATCTTAAAATTTATATGGAACTGAATAAGAGCCCTAATAGCCAAGGCAATCCCAAGGAAAAAGAACAAAACTAGAGGCATCACCTTACCCAACTTATATACAAGGCTACAGTAATCAAAACAGCATGATACTGGTACAAAAACAGATATAGATCTATATATATATCTATGTCTGTCTATCTGTCTATCTATCTATCTATATACATGTACCAGTGGAATAGAATAGAGAACCCAGAAATAATTCTACACACCTACAAACAAATGATATTAAACAAAGTTGACAAAAACAAGCAATGGGTAAAGGAGTCCGCATTTTATAAAGGGTACTGGGATAACTGACTAGTTCCCTGCAGAAGATTGAAACTGGATGCCTATCTTGCACCAGGTAGTTGATTTTTTGATACAACAATCAACTCAAGATGGATTAAAACTTAAATATAAAAATGAAAACTATGAATATAAAAACTCTGGCCGGGCGCGGTGGCTCACGTCTGTAATCGCAGCACTTTGGGAGTCCAAGGCGGGTGGATCACAAGGTCAAGAGATCGAGACCATCCTGGTCAACATGGTGAAACCCCGTCTCTACTAAAAATACAAAAATTAGCTGGGCATGGTGGTGTGCGCCTCTGGTCCCAGCTACTCGGGAGGCTGAGGCAGGAGAATTGCTTGAACCCAGGAGGTGGAGGTTGCAGTGAGCTAAGATCGCACCGTTGCACTCCAGCCTGGGTAACAAGAGCGAAACTCCATCTCAAAAAAAAAACCAAAAAAAACTCTGGACGATAACCTAGGAAATCCCATTTTGGACATAGGACTTGGCAAAGATTTCATGACAAAGATGCCAAAAGCAATTGCAACAAAAACAAAAATTGACAAATGAAACCTAAACTAAATAACTTCTCACAGTAAAAGAAACTATCAACAATGGAAACAGACAACCTACAAAATGAGAGAAAATATCTAAATACAGTGTATTCAACATAGGTCTAATATCCAACATCTATAAAGAACTTAAACAAATTTACAAGAAAGAAACAACACCATTTATGAGTCGACAAAAGATATCAACAGACACTTTCCAAAAGAAGACACACATGCAGTCAAGCATATGAAAAAATCCTCAGTACCATTAATCATTAGAGAAATGCAAATCAAAACCACGATGAAATACCATCTCATAGCATGCAGAATGGCTATTATCAAAAAGCTAAATTATTAATAACAGATACGTCAAGGTTACAGAGAAAGGGGAATGCTTATACACTGCTGGTGGGAATGTAAATTAGTTTAACTATTGTGGAAAATGGTGTGATGATTCCTCAAAGAACTTTAAATGGAAGTACCGTTCAACCCAGCAATCCCATTGCTGGGTATATGCTCAAAGGAATACAAATCATTCTATCATAAAGACATATGCACGAGTATGTTCATTGCAGCACTATTCACAACAGCAGAGACATGAAATCAACCTAAATGCCCATCAACAGTAGACAGATTTAAAGAAAATGCGATACATGGACCCCATGAAATAGTATGTCATCAAAACAATGAGAATACTAGTCATAAAAAGAATGAGATCATTTCCTTCACAGCACCATGAATGGAGCTGCCGGCCATCATCCTAAGCACACTGAGAAAGAGAGCTGCGTACTGCATGTTCTCACTTTCACATGAGAGCTAAATCGTAAGAACACACGGATACTAGGAGATGAGCCAACACACTGGGGTCTACTTGATGGTGTCGGGTGGGAGGAGGAAGATCAGAAAAAATACCTATTGTGTACTATGTTTATTATTTGAGTGATGAAATTATCTGTTCTCCAAACCACTGTGATGCACAGTTTACCTGTGTTACAAAGCTGCACATATACCCATGAAGCTAAAAGTTAAATAAAATACCCAAAACCCAAATTACCTTGATTCTTCATGAGTTTTTACATTTGAAAATTAGATTGATAACTTAATGACAATAATCTAACTCTCTCATGCCTATCCTCCTCATGTAACCAAAACCCAAACAAGGTGGAATGCTATGTTGAGGTACCTTTGAATTTTTAAATATTAGGTCTAGCAGAGCCTCAGAAAGACATGTTTACATTAAGAGGATTTTGACTATTGATATAGGCATGTAAGTTCTTTACTGCCATGTTCTTAGTAATTCCTGAATTGTACATGCATGAAATGACATGAATTATCTCATACTTCAGCGTTTCTTGTTAGTGCCTAGAGGGAATACAGTCTCTGTGCCAGTCTCCTTGGATTAACAAGAGCTTTGTACCTTCCCAATTTTACATGTGATATTTAGTGAAAATGTTTAGAAAGCACCATCTGTCCTCCCCCATTGGCACCCCACTGATGCTCTGTCCTGGTTGCTAGGTGCAGATTTAGGTTCCAAGCAGAATGCTCCTAGTGTTCTCTGCAGTTTGTTGTAGAATCAGAGGGTCTTGGCAACCATAGGTGGATTTGGTGCTGTGGAGGATCTGCTTACTGCTATGAGGTATTACTTTATATGGGTCCTGGAGAAGCTGATGGAGGCCAAGTCAATGTTGCAAAGAGACATGAGACTCACATCAGAGTTCTATGGCTTAACCTGGGAGATGGTGGTAAGTAAGTGCAGCTATATTTGGGTTTTGTAATTATAAAAGCCAACTTTATGTAAAGAGAGAAAAAAGAGTTTACCAGAGAAGTTTCTTCTCTAGTTGAAGACAAATGTAAAGTTTTAATAAATTAGGCTGATTAAAAAAGAATACGAACTTGGCATGATGGCTTATACCTGTAATCCCAGCATTTTGGAAGGCCGAGGCAGGTGGATCACCTGAGGTCAGAAGTTTGAGACCAGCCTGGCCAACATGGTGAAACCCCATCTCTACTAAAAATACAAAAAATTAGCCAGGCTTGGTGGCAGGTTCCAGTAATCCCAGCTACTAGGGAGACTGAAACAGGAGAATTGCTTGAACCATTTTTTAATAGTGGCCATTTTGACTGGCATAAGGTAATATCTTATTGTGGTTTTAATTTGCAGTTCTCTTATGATTAGCATTTGTTCATATGTTTATTGGCCATTTGTATGTAATCTTTTGTAAAATGTTCAGAATGAATTACATTCATGGCTAGGTTTAGAAAATAGTTCAGTCACTGGAAGACATGTTCAAGACTTAAATAGTGCGAAGATGATGCCAGAATAACCTTAAAACTATATCAGAAGAGAAAAAAAACCCCACAACTTAAGACGGTGATAAAATAGCGTTTAGATGAGCATTTCAATCTTGAGAAAAATCTAACCTGTTTGCAAAAGAAGCTCAGTGATTGGATGATGAGTCCACCACTGGGCAAAACGATATTTATATCCTTGGATTAACTGCTAAGTGATAAGAAATCAGACCAAATATCTGAGTGAAAATTGATGAATAGTCCCTACTATACTTGGAGAAGATAAAACGGATGCTGGGACTTAGAATTGAATCAAATCAGAATGAGTATCAATCAGTGTTCATTCAAAGGGGATTGGAAAACATTTGTTTATGCTTCTTTTTTTTTAAAATTGTACTTTGGGCTCTCGGGTACATGTGCACATCCTGCATCCTGTAAAATTGTTGCATAGGTACATACATGCCATGGTGGTTTGCTGTCTCCATCTGCCCTAACCCCCCGTTGCCTACATCAGGCATTTCTCCTGGTGTTATCCCTCCCCATCCTTCTGCCCCTGTGCTGTCTCCTCTATCCTCCCCCTGCAAACCTAGCCCAGTGAATGTTGTTCTCTTCCCTATGCCCAAGGGTTCTCATTGTTCATCTCCCACATGTGAGTGAAAACATGAGGTGTTTGATTTTCTGTTCTTGTGTCAGTTTGCTGAGAATGATGGTTTCTAGATTCATCCATGTTTCTACAAAGGACACAAACTTATCATTTTCTATGGCTGCATAGTATTCCATGGTGTATATGTGCCACATTTTCTTTGTTCAGTCTATCATTGACGGGCATTTGGGTTGGTTCCAGGTCTTTGCTATTGTAAACAGTGCCGCAATGAACATACATGTGCATGTGTCTTTATAATAGAATGATTTATAATCCTTTGGGTTTCTATTTCTAGATCCTTGAGAAATCACCACACTGTCTTGCACAATGGTTAAACTAGTTTACATTCCCACCAACAGTGTAAAAGTGTAAAAGTGTTCCTATTTCTCCACATCCTCTCCAGCATCTGTTGTCTCCAGATTTTTTAATGATTGCCATTCTAACTGGCGTGAGATGATATCTCAGTATGGTTTTGATTTGCATTTCTCTAATGACTGGTGATGACGAGCATTTTTTCATACATTTGTTGACCACATATATGTCTTCTTTTGAAAAGTGTCTGTTCATATCCTTCTTAAACTCGCACCATTGCACTCCAGCCTGGGTAACAAGCGTGAAACTCCGTCTCAAAAAAATATATATATATATATATGTGTGTGTGTGTGTGTATATATATACGTGTATACGTATATACGTATATATATATATATATATATATAGTCTTTTTTGAGACGGAGTCTTGCTCTGTTGCCTGGGTTGGAGTTCAGTGATGTGATCTCAGCTGACTGAAACCTCCATCTTACAGTTTCAAGAGATTCTCCTCCCTCCCTCAGCATTCTGAGTAGCTGGGATTATAGGCATGCACCATCACTTCTGATGCCAAAACAATGTAAATTTTTTTTGTATTGTTAGTAGAGAGAGCGCTTCACCATGTTGCCTAGGCTGGTCTCAAATTCCTGACCACAAGTGATTCTGCCACTTTGGCCTCCCAAAGTGCTGGAATTACAGGTGTGAGCCACTGTGCCTGGGCTCTTAAAAGACTTCATGGAGAGAGAAATAAAATATAAATTAGGTTATATAAAGAACATTGAATTGTGAAACCTTTAAAAATCACACTGAACATATTCAGCATGAATTAAGCATTTTTCTACTAAGAAAATGTAGTTTGAAAGTAAGGTTCAGAACATTTGGCCAAATGTTCAAGTAATTTCTAAACTGTATTGGGAAAATGGAATCGTTTCATAGATTATTTGTATTAGAAAAATTTAATTCGAAAAATTTCAAGTACACATTTAGTGATAGATACAGAAAAAAATTCTTACAGAAAAAATGAAAGAACCGACTTGTTCTTACCAAAGCCATGATTTCCCTCATTAAAAAGGCTGGCAATAATTGATTCATGGTTAAGTTGACTGAAGGAAATGTCATTGATTTAAGAAAATCTGTATGAGAGTTCTGATGGCAGAGTTTTTTCTATAAAAAGCTGCATAGTCAGTATTAAGGCTTTGTAAACCAAGAGACAAAATTGGAGTACTATGAAAGTACTCCTATAACAAGATTGAAAATAAATTCTCACAAATCCCTTTGTTGCTGAAACAAAAGCACTGAAAATAGTAAATGCTAGCAAAAATGTAAAATGAGGGAAACTCTTTGATTGCTGGTAGAAATGTAAATTGGTGCAATCACTTTGACCATTTGGCAGTTTTTTTTTTTTTGAGACGGAGTTTCGCTCTTGTTACCCAGGCTGGAGTGCAATGGCGCGATCTCGGCTCACCGCAACCTCCGCCTCCTGGGTTCAGGCAATTCTCCCGCCTCAGCCTCCCGAGTAGCTGGGATTACAGGCACGCGCCACCGGGCCCAGCTAATTTTTTTATCTTTAGTAGAGACGGGGTTTCACTAT